>JARHVA010004317.1:0-187500 GCA_037957365.1 Torreya grandis | reverse complement strand
AGCACGGGTTCTAAAAGTCTCATAAATCTAGGTGAAATAAAAGTGCTATCTTAATTTTGACCTTGTTTTATCCAATGTGGAGTGAAAGGAAAGGAGAAATAAAGAGGAGTGACACATGGAATAATTTTAATTACTTAAAATTACAAAAATTGTGACAAAGGGAAAAAAGGGATACAATTAAAGTAAAGCATGATTCTTTATCATAAGAATGAGGGAAATGGAGGAAAACATGCTAACATAAATTGTTGTGTAGATTTCATCTATCAAAAGAAGGAAAAGATAATTTTTGAGAATGAGGATAAAAATATAAAAATATAGTAATTTTATAAGGAGGGTTAGGTCCTATCCATGATCTTACACTTCAACTTCATAAAATAAAAACCCAAGGGGTGTCAAAAAACAAACTGGAAAACATTAGGGAGAAAAATAAATAAAATATGGTAATTTTGTAAGGAATGTTATGTCCTATCTATGGTCTTAAAAAAAAAACTCACAAAATAAAAACCCAAGGGGTGTCAAAAGAGAAAATGCAAGAATATAAAGAAGACTATGGTACATCAAGAAACCAAAAGACCAAAAGAGAGGACTAAAGGTTTGTGAAAGGAAAGAACTTACTACAGAGGGAAAGAATAATGTAAGTAACCTAAAAAAAGTGTTAGATAGATGTAGATACAAATCATGAAAAGAAATAAAGTATCCTACGCTAATTTCTATGTCAAAGATGAGCATGTGAGAGACAAGCCTATATGTCTTAGAAGGTTTCTTGAAGTTGAATTAGTTTGGTAGCATGTAATGGAGAATAAGAGTGGGCATGACAAGATGCCCCAAAGGGTAATTATATGTAGGGATGGTCATCAAAAGATTCCCCAAAGTCTGAAATGACATGTGGGTCAGCATCAAAAGATGCTCCAAAGGATAGATAAATATGTGGATGGGCATCACAAGATGACCCACAAGCTAAAAAGAGAAAGAAAAGATAGGAAAAGATAATAAGGAAAGAGAACCTCATATAGTGTTTAAATGGATTCAAAATATCCAAAAAGATTTTTATATGGACATGATGATCAAGGAAAGAGAAAGGATGATAAGAAATAAAAATGAGAGGCAAAGACAAATAATTGATTTGTACAAATAGAGAACTAAGTTGGACATATAAGGAAAGAAAAAAATGTAAAGGGTTGACTGGGTTGACCTAGTACAAAGATCAGAGCCTAAAAACTATAAAAGGTTGACTCAGTTAACCTAGTATAATAAACAAATGATTAAATTTGATGAAATAGGAATATAGGTTTGAGTGGGTTGACCTATTTCTGTATCCTCGATAGAAAACAATAAAAAAAGGGTCAATTGGGCTGATGCAGTTTTATATCTGAGGGACAAAAAAGAATATTATGTCAGTAGGGTTGACCCAATACTACAAATATATGAAAAATAAAATGATAAAATAATTAAATAAGTGAAAAAATAATGCAATGGTTATTTCATGTTGGGTTCAATAGAATTTATGAAATCAAAAATGCATCATATCTATAAATCAATCCTAACTCAGAGAAGATAGAGCATACCTAAACTTTTGATTAGGAATACATTTGTTAAGTAGGAACATGACCAATATGGGGATTTTATAGACCTCATAAAGGGATAACTTGTCATAATACACCATGATATGAAGGGTTACAAAGCCGACAATCTAACACAATAATGTAATAACCTTAAAAGAGTTGTAGGTTTAATGTTCACTCTATATCTAATAAGAAGAATATAAATCGAATCTAGTGTACACCAGAGATTATGGCACAACATGAGGGATTAGTAAAGAAATCAAAACATGTATAAGATAATCTCAATTATGCAAAGTATGAGTAAGACCCTAATATATGGAATATGAAGAGTAATATTATTCAAGCCAATACTTATGCTACTTCTATCTACTAAATATAGGAGAACATATACTTACCTGAATGTGAACCCGTCAAGAATAAAAATATCCCTTGGCCAAAGGGTCTTTGTAAGAGTTTTTTTAGTTTTTAAGGATAAATAAGAAAGGCCAAAGCATTCAAGACTTATCCATAAGAATAGATTCTCTAAGTAAAAACCCTAAGCTAAGAATCCTCAAGTAGAATGGTGGAAGAGCAGATTGTAAAAAATCACAAGAAAATAATAAATCTTGAATACATATTGAAAAAATGATGAAATGGTCTTGTATTTATAGGTGTATCTCACCCTAAATCTTTCTTAATATGTTGGTTGTATGGGATCAACCCAGTTGACCCTGTATGTTTTTAGGAGATAAATCACTAGGTCTTGAGCTAGGTTGATCAAAGGGATAATGAAACTCTTAAGTGAAACTACCCAAAAATATTATAGGGTCATCCCATTTGACCTTATATAGTAATCAAAGGATGAAAACTATACAAGATCAACCCAGTTGACGTAGTATAGTCAATTGGTGAAAGGGGGATCAAGATGAGGAAAAGAGGGATGAAAAGAGGAAAAAGACTAGAGGAGTGTGGAAAGGAGGAGTAATAGCTTAGAGAATGGTTTTAGGATCTAGTTAGATTTGTAATAATATGGAAATAAGGGAAAATAATCATGTAAAGCATTTAAAGTCTGCCCACCCCTTTCTCAATGCACACCTTATGTTATGTACTTAGAGAGATTAAGTCTCAATAGGTTCTTAAAAGATGTAAATCATTAGTATTTGATAAAATTTAAAAATATTACATGTATACACTATGCCTTGGAATCAGTCATTTGGTCAATCCACTATCCTAAACACTAGATTTAATTAGGCTTTTAATGATTAATGGTAGCAGGGTGCTAGCTATGGATTTAATCAAGCTCTTCTAGATCAAAACACAAAATTACCTATGATGAAAAAATCAGAAGATCCTCAACAAGGTCAAGGGCCTAATGAAGTAACAAACTAGTTGGGTGCTATAATGTTTAACTATGAACAACAAGAGTGTTATATATTCAATCAATAGGCTAATTTTTTCCAAGCAAACATTTTGATGGCAGCTAATATGGGGTTCAAAAGAAGGAACATGGATATTAATCAAGAACTAGTCAAAGAGTCTCCTCCTCTTAATATTTTACTATCAAATCCAAATGAACCTAATACTACTCCAAAGGGTCCAATAACTCAAATGAATCAAAACCAAGGGAATGCCTTTGTATCCCAAAACTCATAGGTTCAAAACATGATTGTGGCTCCCAAAGCATAAGTAAAAGTTGGTTGTTTACACATAAATGTTTTTGAAAAAATGAATATTTATAATGTGAGTGTTCTAATTTGGGGCATGCTTTCTATGCCTGGTCAAGTGGATATCCTTCAAGAAGGCTTGTCAAAGATCAATGTTTATAAGAAGCCACCAACCAAGGAAACTATAGTTCTTACCAATACAACCAAAGGACCTAATGAAGGATAATTAAGTAAGGTGGTAAAACCTCCTCCCTTCTACATTTATGTAATCATTGGTGACTCCTTGGTATGTAAATGCATGGTAGATAGTGGATCAAGTACTTTAATGATGCCAAAATCAATATTAAATCAACTTGGTTTGAAGTATGAACCCTAATCTAATGGATTTTTGGATATTGATGGGTCTTCTACAAAATTAGCTGGTATTCTCAGATGTTTAATCTTGAGCCTAAATGATTATCTTAGTGTTTTAATGGATCAATATGTAGTGGTTATAGAGGTGCCTCCTCACTTTTCTCTATGCTTATCTAGAGAGTTCACAACTAAAATTATAGGTCACCTAGTTGTAGATTCATCCTACATAACTTTCAAGACAAGGTATGGGACCAAGGTGTTTATTAAAGCTAAGCCTATTTCCCAATTTCACATTTAGCCTTATGGGAAAAGTAACTCAAACATAAATTGTACCATTCTAGATGAAGAGGAACACCTGGTTAGTCAAGAACTAGACACTCATCCTGAAGGGATACCTGATATGTTCTTGGATGAGTTATGGAGTGAAAATCATATAATTGAACCTTTAAAAGGTGTTGAATAAATAGACATGGGAGTCTATTTATTACATGAAGAGAATGAGTTCATGACATCCCTCACTAGGCCAGAGGAAGATGCTAGTGGTTTGTGGAAATTTTTCTTTGATGGCTTAAGAAGAAAATATGGGGTAGCTTCATGTGTGATTTTGATATATCCCTTCAATGAAAAGTACTTTTCATCTTATACGCTCCAATTTAGTTACTCTTGAAATGCAAATGATTTTGAGAGCCTTACCCATGGCCTTCAATGGGATATTAAGAGGGGAATCAAGTAGTTATAAGTGTATTGGGATAGTGATCTGATAGTACATTAGGTTAGAGGCCAAAACACCACAAAGAATACCTTAATGAGGCCCTGTAAGCATAGAGCATGGGATATACTTGAAGACTTTGAACCCTTCAACATCTAAGTAGTGCCAAGAGAAAAAAATTAGCATGTTTATAGGTTTGCAGCTATGGGAGTCTATTTATTACATGAAGAGAATGAGTTCATGACATCCCTCACTAGGCCAGAGGAAGATGCTAGTGGTTTGTGGAAATTTTTCTTTGATGGCTTAAGAAGAAAACATGGGGTAGCTTCATGTGTGATTTTGATATATCCCTTCAATGACAAGTACTTTTCATCTTATAGGTTCCAATTTAGTTACTCTTGGAATGCAAATGATTCTGAGAGCCTTACCCATGGTGTTAGGTTATGGAGCTAAAAGCTTCACTGATGCAAATGGAGGAGGTTGCTGAGTTGCAGAGCAATCGACATCAGTTAGGCCAACTAACATTAGTCATATCTAGTGTGTAGAGAAACTGACATTGGCTAGGGGTTAGCTGACATCGGTTAGATAGGAACCAATGTTGGCAACCTATGTGTGCATGCATTTGCATGCACTTCCAGAACTGGTCTAATTTTAGACAATTAGTTAGTTTTCATGTAAAAGACTAATTTTAGTCTTGAGTCTGTGTTTCTAATTATTGTAATTAGGAAGTCTAATTATTGTTTATATGGGATCTATTTAAGAGACCCATGGGGCTGTATTATAATTTGAAGGATCATAAGGACTTGTCAAGAACAAGGACAAGGGTTCTTCCAGGTATAGAATCATAAGAACTTGCAAAGGCAAGGACAAAGGTTCTTCCATGTATGTAAGATCTAGGTTTGTAGGTGTGCAAGACCAGGTTGATTTGTAGGTGTGCAAGATCAGGTAGAAGATATACATGGTAAGTAAGGTCAGTTGATCTACAGGTGTGTGTGTGTGAGCAAGGTCAAAGGAGATCTATAGGGTAACAAGGTCAAAGGAGATCTACAACACAACAAGGAGAAAGATTAGGGAGATCTACTTGGATTACTTTGAGTACTTGGTATTGAAAGTAGGCAATAATGGTTGAGTTGATTATCACTTACTAGTTGGTTACTGGCAATATTTTTACTGACTGGTTGAAACAACAACTCTATGTTTAAGTTGATTGGTTTGTAATTGAGAGAGAGAACTCTTGAGGGAGAATTATTGGTATGCCCTAAAGATGTGGGAAGAGTGTGATTTCTTCATTGTATTTCCTTTTGGAAGAGTATTAATATAAGATTGTATTGTCTCTCATATTCTGTGTTGTTTCTGAATTCTAGTTACATATTACTTCTGGTTAAATTCCATGTTTAGTTACTTATACAAAGGTAATCAAGTGTGCTCTTAAGGAGTAGGGATCTTGAAAATTGGTATCAGAGCTAGGATCACCAAGTGATACCACTGACAATTGGTATCAGAGCCTGGTTCAGAGCTGGTTAGTGTTTGTTGATTACAGGTCACTCTCAGGGGTTTCTGATTGAGTGGGAGTAAAGCAATGGCAGAAGAAAGTACACTAAGAATGGAGGAATTCAATAGAAAGAATTATCAATTATGGTATTATGGAAAGAAAGAGTAGGAAAAGAAAGATTGTTGGTTGGTAGAAGATCAGCATGAAGGAAATGAAGAAGCAGATGTTGTAGGTATTATTACACAGGATGCTCTTGTATGTTCCTTGGATAAAGTAGAATCTTGAGTTTTAGATTCTGTTGCCTCTTTCTATGAAACCCCAAATTGAGTATTTTTCCATGATTATGTCCATGGAGACTTTGGAAAGATTTATTTAGGGGTTGGTGAGCCTTGTCAAATTGTTGGCAAAGGGGAAGTGCGGCTGAAATTGTAGATGGGCAATACATGGGTGTTGAAGGATGTCATGCATGTCCCAGTCCTAAAGAGGAGTCTAATTTTTGTAGGAAAGTTGGGTGATGAGGGTTGCACAGTTAATCTCACAATAGAATCTTGGAAAGTTTCCAAGGGTGCAATTGAATTAGCATGTGGTAAGAAAGTAGGTACTCTTTATCTATCTACTTGTATTACTGATTCTCCTTCTAGTTTATCTACTTCAGATGTAGATGCAAAGATGTGGCTCTATAGGCTTGATCACATGAATAAGAAGGGGATGCATGTTCTTAAGAGGAAGTCTGATGTCTTTGACAAACTTAAGAACTTGAAAGCCTTGGTTTTCATGGAGGAGATGATGGATAGAGATTAGCTCAAAGGGCCAAATAATTCTAAGTAGGGTAGTTTGGACAAGGTTATGATCCAAAGTGAGCTTGCAGATAAAAGTCATCACTCATAGGAAAACATAGTTACCGATGTCAGTGAAGTGAGAACTAACGTCAAACAGGCAGGTACTAACATTGGTCATGTGTAGACCAAAGTCAGTGGTGTCGGGCAGGTGGAGACCAATGTCGGTGAGGGAACCGATGTCAACAACTAGGTGGACACCGATGTCAGTCAGAGAACTGGCATCGGTGATTAGGTGGAATTGACATTGGTCGGGTGTAGACTAGGGTCGACTAGAGAATGGATTTTGGGTGGATAGCAAGCTGTCAAGGAGTCTCAAATGCCCATATAGAGGACTAAAAGGGGAATTAAGCCTCAAATTTTTCATTCCCCTTATTTATACTACTTGAACTTGTTGCTCATTGATGGTCAAGAACCAAGAATTTTTGAAGAGGCAATGTAGGTAGAATCTAGGAAACAGTGGGAGCATGGCATGAATTCTTTGGAAGAGAACCATATAGGAGATTTGGTAGAGTTTCCAGCCAAGATGAAAGCACTGAAAGATGAATGGATTCCTAGGTTAAAGAAAGGAGAGAATGGACACATGAGATAAAAGGCCAGGGTATATGGTCTTGAGCAAGCTCTAGGATAGTGGTACAAGTTTGACAAGGGTATGACAAAGCATGGCTTTAGTTAATGTCAATGTAACCATTGTGTTTATTTTACCAAGTTAGATATTGGTTGCGACATTATCTTGTTACTGTATGTGGATGATATGCTTGTTGTAGGTTCATACATGCAAGGATTTTCTGAGCTAAGGGTAAAATTAGTTCAGAGGTGTGCCAAGAAGGATTTAAGAGGAGTGAAAATCCTTGGCATGAGTATTTCTAGAGATAGAGAAGATCACAGGTTGATGTCTCAAGATGATTATGTGAATAAGGTAGTGGAGAGGTTAAATATATCAGATGTAGAACCGGTTAGCACACCTATGGATGGATAGTTCACATAATAGTGTCCCAAATCACATGATGAGGTTGAGTACATGTGTACTAGACCTGAGATTACCCAAGCAGTGGGAGTTGTCAGCAAGTTTGTGGCTAATTTAGGAAAGGAGCACTAGAAAGAGTTCAGTGGATTCTCAGGTATTTGAGAGGGACCAGTAGTAGGTATACATGTTATGTAGGGTCAAACACTTCTCTACATGGGTATGTAGATTCAGATATGGTAGGTTACTTGGATGACAGGAGAAGCACCACAAGATTTGTGGTGGTTAGTCTTCAAGACTAAACTTGAAGAGGGATATAAGCTAGGAAACAAAATTAGATGATGTATAGGTATAGGTATAGGTGCAATTGTTTATCTATAAGTGGGAGATTGTTAGGTTGTGGAGCTAAAAGCTTCACTGATGCAAATGGAGGAGGTTGCTAAGTTGTAGAGCAACTGACATCAGTCATGCCAATCGATGTTAGTCATATCTAGTGTGTAGAGCAACTGACATCAGTTAGGGGTCAATCAACATTGATCAGATAGGAATCGACATTGGCAACCTGTGTGTGCATGCATTTGCATGCGCTTCCAAAACTGGTCTAATTTTAGATAAACAATTAGTTTGCATGTAAAAGACTAATTTTAGTCTTGAGTCTGTGTTTCTAATTATTATAATTAGGAAGTGTAATTATTGTTTGTATGGGATCTATTTAAGAGACCCATGGGGATGTATTGTAATTTGAAGGATCATAAAGACTTGTCAAGAACAAGGACAAGGGTTCTTTCGAGTGTAGAATCATAAGGACTTGCAAAGGTAAGGACACAGGTTCTTTTAGGTATGTAAGATCTAGGTTTGTAGGTGTGCAAGACTAGGTTGATCTGTAGGTGTGCAAGATTAGGTAGAAGATCTACATGGTAAGTAAGGTTAGTTGATTTGCAAGTGTGTGTGTGTGAGTAAGGTCAAAGGATATCTGCAACACAACAAGGAGCAAGACTAGGGAGATCTACTTGGAGTACTTTGAGTACTTAGTACTGGAAGTAGGCAACAATGGTTGAGTTGATTATCACTTATTAGTTGGTGTACTGGTAGTATTGTTACTGACTGGTTGAAACAACAACTCTGTGTTTGAGTTGATTGGTTTGTAATTGAGAGAGAGAACTCTTGAGGGAGAATTACTGGTATGCCCTAGAGGTGTGGGAAGAGTGTGATTTCTTCATTGTATTTCCTTCTGGAAGAGTATTAATACAAGATTGTATTGTCTCTCATATTCTATGTTGTTTCTAAATTCTAGTTACATATTACTTCTAGTTAAATTTTGTGTTTAGTTGCTTATACAAAGGTAATCAAGTGTGCTTTTAAGGCATAGGGATCTTGACACACAACCTTCAATGGGATATTATGAGGGGAATCAAGTAGTTATAAGTGTATGTGGATAGTGATCTGATAGTACATTAGGTCAGAGGCTAAAACACCACAAAGAATAACTTAATGAGGCCCTGTAAACATAGAGCATGGGATATACTTGAAGACTTTGAACCCTTCAACATCCAAGTAGTGCCAAGAGAAAAAAATTAGCATGTTTATAGGTTGGTAGCTATGGGGGCTCAGTTTGACATCCCAAATGAGTTGAATAAGTCCAAATTACAACCACATGTCAAAGTGGTAGTAAGGTCATCAATTCCAAATAATGAGGCTCATTGGTAGGTCTTTGATAGTGACAAGCAGATTGTTTATTTATTATAGCATGAGGTAGAGTTTTCCTCAATAAACCAAGGTAGACTTCAACAGTAGTATGAAGATAAAATTCTTTAGCTAAGGTATAAAAAACTTCCTAAAGGGTTGGTTACCCTTGAAGGTTTTTTCCATTAGGGATATCATATGAGTAAAGATAAGGTAATGATGTCAACTTATTAAGATAACTATGAAAGATTATTTATCTTCAAAGACACACTCAATCTTGGAAAGGTAATAAATGAGGTATAAAGGCATGCTTTCATTGAAATTTGTAAAGAATATTTAGACATCTTTACTTGGAATTATAGTGATCTAAGAGGTGATCACAAGATAGCCTAACACACTATAGATTTAGAGGCTAATGCCAAGCTTGTTAGGCAAAATCAGAGGCATATCAATCCAAAAATTGAAGAGTGAATGAGGAAATAATTGATTAAATTTATCTAGTCCAATATCATTTTTCCTATCAAGCACTCTTCTTGGGTAGCTAACTTGGTACCTATGAGAAAGAAGAATGGTGAGATATGATTATGTGTTGACTTTAGAGACTTGAATGGGTCTCTTTGAAATATCATTACCCCTTACAATCCATGGAGAAACTCCTTTAAATGGTTGTTGGTTTTGAATACTTCTCTCTTTTGGATGGGTACTTAGGATACCATCAAGTGCTAGTAAGAGAAGAAGACCAATACAAGTCTTCCTTCACCACAAAATGGGGAACATATGCTTATAATAAGATGCCTTTTCTCTTATCAAATGTAGGTGCCATTTTTCAAAGAGTCATGGACATGGATTTTCAAGGGTTGCTAAATTAGATGGTGTTTGTCTACTTGTATGACATAATAGTTTTCTCTAAGAAGGCTAATGAACACTTGGATCATTTGAGGTTGATCTTTGAAATATGTAGAGAGTATGAGATCTCATTAATTCCTAATAAGTGTGTATTTTTTTCCATGAGGGCAAACTCATGGGACATATTATCTCAAAATAGGGATTAGTTATTGATCCTAATAGAATAAGTGATATCTTGGCATTATCCTTAACCAAGAATAAGAAGGGAATTTATAGTTTCCTTGGGAAGATAAACTTTGTGAGGAGGTTTATACCTAATTTTTCAAGCTTAGTCAAACCCATTACTTCTATGCTAAAGAATAATCAAGTGTTCACTAGGTTAGGAGAACGTAAAGCAGGGTTTGAGGCTATTAAGTAAGCTATTGACCAAGAACCTACACTCATGAATCCTAATTTCTCAATGGATTTCATATTGTGTGCTTTCTACAATATTTTCAATATATCAACTATGTTGATACAAAATAATGGTGAATAAATTGAGTATCCAATTACATTATTCAAGGGATTGATGGGTATGAATTAAGGTATAATTTTGTGGAAAAAAAATTCCTTGTAGTGGTAATAAGCCTTAAAAATTTTAGACTAATGATCTTTAATTAAAAACATATCTTATGGTGTCTCATCCTAGAGTGAGAGACTTCCTTCTTAACAAAGACCTAAATGAGAAGAGGGTTGGTTAGATTACCAAGGTCATGGAATATGACATGGAGATCAAGGTCACTAAGCTAGTGAGAGGCATGAAATTATGTGAACACATGGTTGATGGCCTTCATGAAGATAAAGAGGTTATCTTGGTGACACAAGAAAAATAACAAATAGATGCACCTGCACATCACACTAGTTGGATATAAGATATGATAAGGTTCTTGATAATAGGTGATCACCCATAAGGTATGGATAGATAAAATAGAATGTATTTTAGACTTTAGTACATAAATTATGCATTGGTTGATGGGTTATATTTAGAAAAGACCTCAATGGAGTGCTCCTAAGGTGCATATATGATGACCAAGTGGCTAGGCTCTTGAAACAATTCCATGATCAGCCTATAGGAGGCCATTTTTCTCTAAATAATAAAATATAAAAAGTGATAAGACGTGGTTATTATTGTCCAAACCTCTTCAAGGATGCAATATGCATGGGTGAGAAAGTGTCAAAAATGTGATCTTTTTATAGGTAAGCAAAGGTTGGCAACCTTTCCTCTCAACCCAATTTAGGTATAGTAATCCTTCATGTATTGGGGTTTGGACTTCATATGAATGATCAATCCACTTTATTGTGTGGGAAATAGGTGAGTAATCACTGATATTGATTACTTCACCATGTGGGTGGAAGTAATTACTTTGAAAGAAGCCAATGAGATAATAGTGTTGAACTTCTATGATAGTATAGTAATGAGGTTTGTTGTACCATAAAAAATCATTTTAGATAATGAATTAGCATTTATTGGCATGAATATAAGTGAGTGGGAACTTTAGTTGGTCACCTACCTTAGTACATCCTCTAATTACTATCCCCAAGGTAATGGAAATATAGAGTCAATAAATAAAAACTTGATAAGGATCATCAAGAGGACTATGAAAGAGATTTAGAGAGTGTGGCACAAAAAGTTAAGGACAACCTTATGGGATAATAGAGTGAATCCCAAAGCTTCCATTAGAAACTCAACATTTGTCCTTTTATATGGGACGTAGGCCCAATTGCCCATCTCTCTTGAGTTACCTACCTTGGAACTAGCCCATCAACTTGAGTTGCTGGAAAGTGAACCTATGAGCTTGAGGATGGCAGAGTTCATGGAGCTTTAAGAAATGAGAAACCTTGTAATGAAGACACTAGAGTTAGATCAAGATAAATTCAAGAAATATTTTAACAATAAATCCATATCAAGGGACTTCAAAGAATGGGATCTAGTCCTCAAGTGGGATTCAAATAAGGCCAAGACATCCAACCATACAAAGTTTGACATCTTGTGAAGTGGCCCTTACTTGACCCATGGATGTAAAAAACATAATTATTTTCATCTTTCCCAGCTAGATGGTGAGGTATTATCCATCCCATTCAATGGGATTCATATAAATCCTAGCTATTAGAAAATTTTGCAGCCATTCTATATATTTTACATTTTGTATAGTTTTTGATGTTTTCCTCTAAGTGCCTTGTGAAAATATTTTTTAGTTATGTGTTTCCTTTCCCTAAGTGCCTTGGGCATAGTGTTGTTTTTGTTTCTTATTTTAATTGTTGCTTCAAGAGGAGGTTTTTAGAAAGGGAGAGCCTTATACCATTTTCATATCAGTTGGGAAAGAAAGACTCATGACCTCATATGCCAAATGAATTAGACAAGGCAACTAATCTATTACATAGTAGGCATGCAATCTCAGGAGGTCACCAAAAATGTTGGCCAAAATTGGCCTACATAAGAAAATCTTCCCTTGGACTATTCAGTAACCTTCTACCCCCATGACTAGTTCCTTTTTGGTCCTAACTTTATGATGAAGTACAATATCCTAGGAGGTCTTAGTGTGGTGTGAGAAGATGAGAAGAGTTATGTTTAAGTGGGTAATCCAATGGTGGAAGGAGGAGATAAACCTCATGAACCTACCACATGTCACTTGTAATCTTTTGAAACACTTTAAGCAAGATTTAAGGTAAATTTGGTAATTTTGAGGAAAATGTCTAGAAACAAGTCTAGAACTACCAGTGAAGGATCCAATAGGTTTTCATGTTGTTAGAGAATTCATAGGCATGAGGGATGTTTTCAAAAAGTCTTGAATATTATAACAAGCCAAACATGAGGCTTAGATAAGACATTAAGCCCAAAAGACCCCCAAAAGTGCATTAGATGACTTAAGGGTCCTTCAAATAGAAATTTCAAGTCAAAAAGTAACTTTTTGAGGAAGTCATATTGGTTTTGACTTCTTCCCACTCCTTATGGGATGTTTTACCCTTTTAGACATGTTCAAGGTCATTTAACTTCATTTGGAGTGGAGGAGAGGAGTTTGGGAGCAAAAAGATTTTAGAGCTTTGGTAGAATAGGTTTTTGAAGGATTTGCTTTATACAAGGGATCATATATCATATGAAGGAATTTATAGTGTCCCTAATAGCCTCTTATATGCCCCTAAAATCATATTCCAACATAATAACCAACAGAGGTAAAGAAAAGTTATTGGCTACAAATTAGGCATGAAATAGGTTTTTTTCCATTAATGGAGGTATAAGAATTTCATAGGGTTTACAAGAGAAAATAAGGGTCATAACTGCATAATTTTTTTTCCCAAGTGTTGGATTTCATATTTATGTTTTTGATTCTTCATGTTAAGGAAAAATAATTTAGGCAATTTTGGGAAGCTCTAGGAGTGCCTTAGGTTTTCACTGAATACAATCATGAGAAAGAAAGTTGGTCCATAATAGCCTTCCAATTTGTGGTTTGTTTCATCTCCCCATATTTATTAATAGTTGCTAATAGTTTAAGGGTGTCTAGATGGCTTACTCATCTAGATAAGGTCCTAGTTTTCCCTTGTTTCTTCACTTCCATATTCAATGAGAAAGAATAGTTTTAGAGGAGTCATTTCAGGGTCAAATAGGACCTAGTCCAATTTTTTTCATCAGTTAAATACTTCTAAGAAGGTACTTATGGCATAAAATCTACTTTCCTTCTTGTCTTTATGAATGGATTATTTGATCAATTTTTTACAGAACCTGGGTTAGAGGGCTAATCTACCTCATCCTCATGCCACATCATATTATATAAGGGATATTTCTCATCAATCATTAGTAGTTCATTTAGACCCTAATAGGCCAAACAGTCAAGTTGTTAATTGGAGCTCCAATGGAGTTGTAGGCAAGTTTATCAACTACAGACGTTTCAATTTTCTATAGTGGCTTCAAACTAAAGAGTATATGATGTTTTTACCTCTAAGGTGTCATGAGAAATCTCCATCTACAACCATGGTTTATCAAGTAAAGAAAGGAATTACTCCTTTTGGGGGTTTTAGCTTAATAGTCTCTTCATACTATGTGTAACCATTTTGAAAACCAATAAAGGAATTGGTTTTCACCTATAGGAAAATGATATAGTTCATATTTGGTGGCCTTCTTAAGTTCTAAAATTAGTCATGATTGGTTTTCCATCTAATGGTAACATTCAACCCACTATTAAATCATCCTAAAGGCCTATGTTGGAAAAGGATACATGCAATTGTACTTGAGCACAATCATGTATAAATTCTTGGTAGGAAGTTGTAAATATAGTGATAAAGGGTAGTTCATGCTTAAGAGAATTCTATAATGAGATCAAACTGATACGAACTCATCAATACCATATTGTGAAGGGTTTCAACACTGAAATTATAGTCATACACCATGAATGCACACTCTCACCACATTAGAGTGGAGATGTTGAAACTAGTTTCAAGTCCTTAAAAGTGGTGAGTATTCATTTAAAATATTAAGAGAGTCTAATATTGACCACAAGGCCATATTCCATGCCTATAGCTCATCTCCATTGTCACTACTCGCATACATAATTGTACCTATAGGTGGCCCTTTATAGATTTGAAAATGTTGTTTAAAGGTGTGTGAACATGTTTTGAGAACCTTATTGAGGTTTGATGATGTTTAAGGTACTTTGGCAATCATGTTTGGGACTTTGGACTAGCAAGTAGACTTGAGAAGTCACCTCAAGTGAAGAAGTCTGAGTTCAAGGATTTGTTTCCCTAAATTCTCCAAAATAGATCCCTGTGTGGTTTTAGTGATTTCATGCAACAATATAGAAATGAGTCTTAATGGAATCAAATACATCCACCTTGTAACCCTTATATGGGAGTATTATCTTGCAAAGAAAGAGGGTGTGTTTTATATAATATGTGGTGTAATGAAGGCTCCCAAGTTACATAATTATTTACAATTGTTTAGTACTTACTATAGGATTTAAACTCCCAATGGACCTTCACAATCCAAAGTTGTAATATAGAGCACATACACCTAGGACAAGTAATATAGGGGTAAATAAGACATCAGTGGTTCAAAGGTCATCACAAGGTTTGAATTTCAAGGTATTGACCTCTATCAATACCTACATCCCCAAAGGACACCTATATCAAAAGGAAATATAGTCAATTACATGTGTACAAAGGACATCCATCAAATAGTGGAAATGTAGATCTCTCTAAATGGTTGATGTAGTGGACCTTATCTAGCACATCAAGGGAGGTTGTCAAGGGTCAAAGAATGATTTTGAGATTTAAGCTAAAATTAGATAATTACGTACACATGCCTCATATACATAATCATAATTTGAGGAAAGATGTGATTGTTCTCAAGAAAGTGTTTGAGTAAGGTTTTTTTTATAAAGAATTGATAATTTTTTTGCATCAAAGATAGACCTAAAGGGTTTTAGCCCATGAAATTCATGTGTCTCAAGATGCTAGTAGCCAAGTACATTGAGAAAATGAAACCCTAAAGTGAGCTTCAATAGAAGATCATGTTTTTAATGCACATCAAGGAGTTCTAACCATTTCAATAAGGTCATTATGTTCATGGGGAATGTCATCATATCTTTTATATATGAAATGAAACTTCATGATATTATTCACCTATAGTGCCTATAAAGCATCCTAGAGGCCTATACTTGACACTCATCTATAGTTGATAAGTGTGTTGATCATCTAAGGAAATTATAAAGATATAAGTTCAACATAAAGAATTATCAATTTAAGAGGATATTGAGGATGATAAACTTATTCAAATTAGTAAGGGAGAAATATAAATAAAGTCTTAGCTAATAACATATAGCCCTAAAGTATCCTATAGGTCTTGTTTTGGAAGTTTACTTTGTTGCTTCATGACTATGCATACAATTCCTTGAAATAATCTATATACAATGAGTTTCCTAGATTATAATAGACTTTGATAAGTTTATTTCAATGTATTAAAGGTTTTTGCATTATTTCCATCCTTGGAATGTCCTTGTTTTGATTGCTAATAGGGATACAGACCTGTAGCCTACTAATTTTTTGCATAGTCCAATAAAAAATAAGTAAAAAAATGCCTATAGTGGATTGAAAAGGGTTTAAAAATGATTGGAGAGGGTGAAAAAGCTTAAAATATACCTGATCATCTTTCACAATCCAATGAAACTCATTGAAATGTTTAGAATCCATTTTTCTATGCTATCAGGTCAACATAGGGGTTAAAAAACCATAAACTAGGGTTTTGATTGTATAGAGAGTTCCAAATATCCAAATTATCTAATTTTTTAAATTTTTATATCTTTAAAGGTGATTTAAGAGAATCACAAACTTTAATACCTATATGATCTTGGGTGTACAATATATATAAGAGTGAGTTGTAATTAGGCTCAAATAAGCTTAATTGGAGAGCCTTAGGGATAAAAAGGGGTTTAGACTTAGAGTTTGGTCAAGAAAGTTAACATATAGTTGTATCTCAATATAGGGTAGCTATAAATACCATTAAATTCTATTAATAAATTATAATTTTTATGTACAAGGGAAAAAACTAGAAAAAAGCTACAAGCCTTAAGAGACCTTTATGAGCCTTGTGTGTGGAATGGAAAAGTGAAGTGTGTTTGGGCACATCTAAGGGATTGGTATAGATGTGAATTGATGTTATAAAGTCATATAACACATAATAATGATCCCTTGATACCTATATCATCATTTAGTGATTGAGACCTAAGGAGGGTAGCCTCACAAGAAGCTAGTGAAAGCAAAAGAGGAAATTTGGGGAATGAAATGAATGGTGTGAGTTTGGAAATGAATTTAAATGTCATAAATGAGGTAAATGTAGTCAAAAGTTCCTCTAAGATACAAGGATTAACTATATAGTTAAGGAGGATATTAATCCAAAGAACAAGAGTAATATTAGGTGGAGCTTTATTGAGGTTATGTCTCTAAAGAAAACCAATAAAGGGAATTGGTTTTCATCATGAAGGACTGTATTCAAGTTTTAGAAATGATCAATGGAGGAAATACTATAGAAAATAGGATTGTGTGAATATTTAATAGTTAATAAGAGTCATGACAATCATGTCTGGAGCATTGGAGTAGAAAATAGACTTGAGAAGTCACCTAAAGGGAAGGAATTGTGTTTTAGAGATAAGTTCCCTAAAAGCTCTAAATTAGAGCCTTGATCACTTTTGGTGTCAATAAATAATAGTGTTGAATATAGTTTTGATCAATCCAAATGATAATACCTTGTATCCTTATCCTAGGATAACAACTTGACAAAAAAGTGAGAGATTTGGAAATTTTATTTTCATGATAGAAGACTTCAAAGTTATACTTTTTTCTCTATGTTCATTCAGTGATGTCTATAGGATTTTGATCTTCCACAGGACCTTCACACCCTAAGGTTGTAGTATAAAGCATGTACACCCATGAAAAATGGTACTATATGGGTAAAGAGGACACCACTAGTTCAAAGGTCATCACATGAGTTGAATTGCAAGGTATTGACCTTAGTTAACATGTATATCCCTAAAGACACCTATAATTAGATATAGGATTTTTTAAACCATGATACAGTCAACTATAAAGGTTGTGAAGTTTTGACATAACCCTTGGTATCCTAAGAATTAATTATCATGATTAAAGGTATTATGAAGGGTTGTGTAAGGAATATATAAAGATATATACTTCAATCACATTGTGCTTAGTCAAATGTCACCCAGAGTAATTAGCTATAACTAGTTTAAAATTAACCTTTAGCTAAGGGAAAGCATAGTCAATGGTGTTTTCTTAGGACAATGGTCTATGAAGGTTAACCTATCTATTATGGTTATTCATATAGCTTCATGGGAAATCAGTGTTTGTGGAATGAAGAGTTCATAGTGTAAAGGGAAAAACAACATCCCACAATCTTTCATCAAGGAAAACACCTATAGTCATTAAAGCCAAAGGGTTATTAGCACTAATAACCATGTTCAAGACATGAAGAAGCATGAGAAACTTAGTGATATCTCAAGAATTTATGCTTAAGAAGATACTATTTATGAAAAACATGATGATATATATTAAGGAAAGGTCATGATGGAGTCCCAAGTTATAGAAGAGCATAGTCAAGGTCAATAAGACAACAAAACCCCACAGGGCAAAAGGCAAGTCAAGTAAGGTGATCCATGGTGGAGTCTCATGGTATGAAGGTTTCATGATAAAATGTGGAGATTGGATTGGGTCTATATTGATGATATATGGATTCAAGAAATGCAATCTATAGTCATGCACATTATTACCATCACCTACATCATTGAGCACATAGCCATCCACAGATTTTCCTTTAGGAGCTTAAGCAATACATGAGTTGCATGAGGGTGAAGGAAAAAAATAAAGAGTGGAATAATGAAATGAGAAGTTACATGATAATTTCAAATATAATTCAACTTGATAAGGCATAAACCAAGACAAAGAGGAATAAAACTCAGTTTTGAAATTTGACCAAGCAGGCACATGTCACTAACTATTGCCAAAATGAGCCTACAAGACAAAATATGCATGATCTAATCATTAGATTTGGTGGAGAGGATAATTATGACGTATTATACCTATTAAAAATATTTTTGAGGTTTTTTGACAATGTGAACTATTCACTATTTTAGTAAAATCAACCCTATGTCTAATCGTGGTCAACATTGGGGCCTACATTAGATAAATTAACCATTTTTGGGCATCTACAGGTAAAATCAAAGCACAAAATTTGGTAAAGATGGTATACATGAACAAAAATTTCATCCCATTCAATATTTAAGGTCCTATCAAGAGTTTAAGTATTTTTTGTTCTTACATAGTCCTCTTGCAGTCAAGAAGGTAGCCATTAGAGGCCAATTGAAGTTTTGTCAGTTTTGGGTGCTAAGAAGGAGTGTAGGACTTGGAGAGGTCTTAAAATGATATAATATTATTTTTTAAACCAATATTATCCTATAAAAGTGATCAAATTTAGGGATTTAAATCAAGGTTTTGAAGAAAGACAAGTTTAGGCATGGAAGAAATATGGAAATAAATTAAGGTAAATTTTGGTAAAAAGGGTGTATAGGACAAAGTACACATGAAAATACTTGAAAATTGGTAGTATTTGTAATAATTACCTAATATACCTATCCATAATATTTTTAGGGTCATATGATAAGTGTAAGTTCCCTCTTTTTATACACAGTCCCCTCCATGTCTCATAATGGTCATTATTTGTATAGACATACTTTTTGAATTTTTAAGGAATGGTTAAGGGTTGAAAGATTAGGTAATATTTAAAAAGAATTATAATATTGTTTTAATCCCATTAAAAACCTTTCAAGAGTGTTCACACTCCAAACATCATGCAAACCCAACAAGCATCTCAAAACCCCATAGGTAATCTCAAAGGCATAAAGAGCAAAGTTGGTTTTGATAATTTTAAAATGTGTTATGATATGTTTCAAGAGAAATGAACATGTTTTAAATAAAATACTATTAGTTTAAACTTAAAATTGTTCCTTTGGAGAAATTTGATCTTTTCATGCTCAAGACACCCAATTTTAGCCCTTCTTTAGATGCTCATATCTTTCCTACCATGAAGAGTTGGGCCAAGTTATTATAGTAAGTTTTGATTAACCATATTTAATTTAAATTAATTATATATTTATGTTAGTTAATTTCCTTATATTTATAAACAATCATTAAGAGTGTAAGCATGTATAGAATGCTTGTAAACCCTACAGGCAATTGTCTTTATGTATGCATATTTTCATACCTTCCTTATGGGAACCCAATAATTTTAACGGTGTTAAAGGGGTATATGTAATAGATATAAATGAAAATAATTTATGGAATAGAGGTCCACATTATGTGAATAATCATCTTGAAGGTAAGCTTATTTGAATTGCCAAGGGAGCTTTTTGACCAATTTTGTTATTTTGATTCATAGGTCCATCAAATGCCCTAGAATCACTTCAAAACCACCTAGAATGTTTATATTACTCCATCAATCTCCTGACCAACTTATTTTATAAAAAAATATGGCATGTTTGGGTGCCTAAGACTCCAAAATGGCTAAAAATTCTTAATTTTGAAGGTATTCAAAGAGAGAAATGGTCTAAAGCCATGAAAAATGTCTAATGGGACCTAAATCATCCTTATATGACACTTGGATATCTTCAAAATAGTTTCTATGGTGCATAACTAAGTTAAAGTGTGAAAAACCTAGTTTTTTGGCATTTTATGCATTATTTCAAGTTTAATGTTGATTTAAACCATTACATCAGGTATTAAAGGTTGTTAAAATATTCATTTTATTCCTCATATGCATGATATATATGCATAGATGTTTTCGACAGGTCTATAAGTGGTCTTCATGGTGCCAAATGTCCTTAGGAATAGGTTTTAAGTAGATGGTTGAAGGTCGCTCAAGATTGTGACCTCCATCAATGGGGTCTATGAGAGTTTCAAGTTTCATTGAGATTATTCTAGATTGGAGGAACAAAGTCAAGTTGAAAATATAAGACAACCTCAAAAACAATAAACATAAAATATAACCTCAATGGTCAGCCAAACATCATATTATAAGTTCAATAACCATTTTCCAAATCTTCTAGAAGTGCAAGTGGAAAGGGGAGTAGAAGTCCAAGATGAGGAGTTTGGAGGTTGAGAGATCAAGTGGAGAATTCAATGATTTTTCAAAGTCTTTGGAGACTTTTCCCTTTTGAGTGGATCATGACATCATCATCCTCAAAAAGTTGTCTTCTAGTGTGTTTCTAAGCTAATGAGAGGGATTGAAATATATTTGGACTAATGAGGGTTATTTGGTTGAGAAATTATTAGTTTTAATTGATCCAAATATGTTTGAGACTCCATATAAGGTGGTTGTGTCTCATTTATTGAATTATATTTGCTTGTTTCTCCTCTTTCTCTTCCCCTTTTCTCTTATATCTCCCATTTCTCCCCCATTTTTGTAAGATATTATCATTTTATAATGAAAAACCATATCAAAATTTATAATAAATAATTTTTTAAGTAATAAAGGTCATTTTTCACTTATCTCTTTCCTCAAACCTATGTTTAATAAGCTTGTATATGATGGCCTTATGAAGAAGTGTTCTTCCATGTCCATTGTCCTTCCTTCTTACCTCTTTTTAGATATTTTAAAGCTAGTTGTAGGTTTTAACTTGAGAAATTTCCACCATTAATGGATGTTTGGTGTGAGTTTTGAAACTCTTCTTTGTTTTTGTTGTTTCTTGGTGAGCCTAATTTAAGAAATACTTATGTAAATTAGCTAGTTTGTGAGATTATGTGATCTAAGATTGTATTTTTTTGAATTAGTGTTTGTTTTAAGCTTATGTGAGTGTCAATTAATCTATTATATCACCTTTTTAGTGTTCTTATTCATCCTATACCCCCTTTCTATCCATTTTCCAAGTAGAAGTATTAGTTTAGGTGATCTACCAAGAAGAAGTCAGCATTCTCTGGAGGTTCAACTTCACTACATGATAGCCATAGCTTGAGGTTGATCCAATATTGTAACTAGGAGTGAGAGATCATAAAAAACTCTCTCATAAGGGTATAATTCTATGCTATAATAGTCACTTCTTACGAGTACTTCTAGACTACCTCATTAGTATAGGTATGTGGGAGCATTTCTAGGAGGAATTGAGAGTGGTTTATGATTTGAGAGGGTGGAATACACTTTAAAATATCCTCATAAATTATCTACAACTATTCATCAAGAAATGTACCTTTAAATCATCATTAAAAGTTGTAAATAATAAGGTTATGAAGTATCTATATAATTATCCATACAAACTAATGTTAAGACTAGGACCTTATTAGAGTGCACAAGGTGTTATAGGTGTCTCCAAAACCAATTTAATTCATCTAAGTGTAAATTTATCAAGATATTTCCCATCAAGCTTCTATTAGGTTTTTATAGAGGTTTTTGGAGGTTTAGACTCGTAATAATATTTCATAAAGGCTAGGCCTCCAACCTATGAAATAATGCCACTAACTTCTAGTAGATAAGTCCCCCTAACCTTCCCCATGTCCTTAGCACTCCATAAAAATCCTTCATATAGTTATGAGCACAAGAAGGTGTTCTTTGGGTGACTATTTTTCATTTTATCCACTCTCAAGGTATTTTTACGCCAAAATGGCCAATTATAAGATCTCTTTATAAATGCATTTTTATTGTAAATCTATAACTCCTTGAGATACACCTCTATGTTGCTTTTAGGTCCCATTCACCCCTTACTTATCTTATGATTCTAGTTTGCAAGCATTAATGCTTGTTTCTATCGCTAATTCGCTTTCTACATTCAAAAGATGAATAAAGAAACTAAAGAAATGGACAAGGCTAGAAGTACCTGGATAAAGATTGCGCACCGTAATCTAGACGTTTGTGGGCACCCCTCTTTGGCTGTGGAGGAATGACACCTACAAGGAAAAGGAAACTTGGACAAGAAAATGTTAGATGGATAGGCAGTGGGTTGCCAAGCAAAAGCTTGTTCCCGAAAGTGTGAAAACTTTCTCAAGGGAGGTCAACCCACTGATAACAGACAGATAAAAGACTAAGGAAATACAGAATACCAGAATATAGGAGTGATAAACAAGTTAGAAATGAAAGAAAAGATCAATGATTACCTGAAAGGAGCTGTCAGGCTAATGACAGTCGCCGAGGTCAGGAATGTTGCCGGCGTCAGTTGCCTGGTCTGCCGACTTTGGTTATCCTACCGACGTCGATCGGGGAAGTAACCGGCATTGGTCGGGGTAGTCGCCTATAGTCGGGTTTCTGGACTGTGGATGGGTCTGGTTTGTGAACAGGGTCGAGGCAGAGCTCAGGGATGAATTTGAATGGACTGGGGAATGGTCAGGTTCTGATTAGGTGCCCTGTATAGGGTCTTTGTTGGCAAGAGGGATGAGGGAGTTGTCGGGATCACACTGAAAGGATGAAAGAATGAAAGGAAGGTGGACAGAGGATAGGGCCTGAGAAGGCTTCTCAGCCTCTTAGGGGGTAGGACAGAGGGAGTGGGAGATAGCAGATGCCAAACAACTGAACACTAAAGAATAGAAGTGAAATGAAATAATAGACTATGCTTACCTTTTTACCTTGCTGAATAAAGAGTGGGAGAGCTGTTGTTGAGACCACTAAAGACTTTGCAAGAGGAAATCTCTGCTCAAGAATCCCTGCACCTGTTGCTACTATTGCACGAGGTCCAGAGGGAGAAGAAATGAATGCCAAAACGCCAAGAGAAATCTGTTTGTGAGCTCGAGGGGCCGGGGCTAGAATGGATGCAGAAAGGAGTCTTGAAGGCTGTCGACGCCGACATTATCGCCGACATCAGCCGAAGGGTCGCCGACGTTGGTGGTGGCAGAATGGGGATAGAGACTAAAAATAGCCTCTGCCCATTCTTGCACGCCATCGGGCAAGGGATTGTGGGAAGAACGGTCATGAGGATGCTTAAATGGGCATGGGAGGAAGATAATGAGAAGATTTGGCATAATAAAGGCTAAGAGGAAGGTGAAGGGATCCAAGGGAGGATCCAAGGTGGCAAGGGTGAGGTGGAAAGGGGGCCACCTAATTGAAATATTTAAGTTATTTTAATCAAATAAGTGGAGGGGACTAAGGCCAAGGGTTAGGACATGGGTTTGAGGTGGACAAGGGGGGAGAACCAAGGTGCAAACACATTTGTGGTGTCTACATTTACCCCTTTTTGTCTTGTTGGTTGTTCTTGACGAATTGTAAGACAAAAATAGGAGTTGGTTGCCCCAGGAAAAGAATGAGGTGTTCCCCCCTCAAAGCGATAGTCGAGAGAAGGGAACTGGAGATCGAATGTCGATTTGACAGAGAGATGGATAGGAGAATGTGAGGGAAAACACTGCAATAGTCGTGATTGCACGTATACCACTTCAAGGGATGGTCGGGTCAAATTGTCGCATGTCGAGGGTCAAGGAGTGCCAAAATTGAAGTAACTGGGCCCCAGCATTTAGTCGTCTGCTGATCGGGTTACTCAATCTAAGCTGAAGCTCCAAATGGTCGTCATGTTCCAGGTATCTGAGGCTCAAGAAGTGGTCCCAAAAACATGAAAATGCCACAAGTAATAGGGATCAACTGGCTTGCGATCCTACACTTGTGAAGGGTCAAAAATAGTCTGCGAACAATTCTGCTAACCAACCGTGAGGTAGCACACACGCAAAAATGACCAAGGCAACATTGGCTTGGAGGCAGTCGAAGGTCGAAGGAGATACGCATGATCTCCAATGGTCATTGGTCAAGGGGATGGATGGATGAAAGGATGTGGCCGAGCTAACCTCAGAAAATGTCATGTGATCTGAGTGCTGCCTACATAGCCCTTATGTGAAGGGCCTCAGGCCAATGTAGTTCTCCCTAAAAGGGAGGAATGAAAAAAGATTGGTCTTGGTTAAAGAAAATGATTGGTCTTGGTCAAAGAAAATGATTGGTCTTGGTCAAAGTTGGTGGAGTTGGTCGTGATCAAAGTCACAGAAGAGAAGGTTTGTCCATCAAAGAGACGAACAAATGGGGGTGGTCGAGCTAACCTCAGAGGTGTACAAATTGAGAAGATTGGTCGATGATTGGATGTGGTCAAGTGTCAAAATGATGAGGGTAAGATGAGGATAAGATGATGCTATAGATGGTGTATTCTGTAGAATTGGTCGAGAGTCTTTCATCCCTAGCAAGTTTCCATAGTCGTGATGGATGTATGCTAAAAATGAATGGAGGTCTATTTATGCTTCAGCAAGTATTGGTTTATGCTTAACATAAATTGGGTCTGGTCGATAGTTTCCATGTGTACTGGTGTCCATGGAAACTATGTGAAATGGACGAGGATGATGTCTGATGCTATGAAGATGAAAAATAGCTTGGTTTGAGTTGAGTTAACAATTGATGTGGTTAAATGTGATCAAAGTGTAGAGAAAAGGTGAAAGGCGAATCGCTCTTTCATTGACAAGGACTAGAAAGGGAGCATAGATAGGGGTTATTAGAACAAAAGCCCCATTCATGCATTACGTCGTTGACCAGTGTTGTGTTAGAGTGGTAATCGAATCACTTTGACATTAAAGTGAGCTCGAAGTTCTTTGAGCAGGTAATAGGAGGAGGATAGGGTAACCCAGTTTAAGAGCAGGAATAACCTTGCCCCTTTTTATAGGAGACCCTGAGACAACTATAAGCCTTTTTTTTTTTTTTGGGTGCAGACTGATCGATGCGAGAAGTCTACATAGATATGTCATTTGATTTATGGTCATGTTGGGAAGCTGATCAATGCGGGAAGCTTCTAAGAAAGGTTGCTGTTTGTAGCAAGATTTAGTCATAGCCATCCTTCGAGGGAGTGGTCTATATTTTTGCTTTGATTAATGTTTGAATAGCTGTCCTTCGAGGGATCAGTCTATTAGCTACAACAATGATAGTACAGCTATCCTTCGAGGGAGCAGTCTG
This sequence comes from Torreya grandis, assembly GCA_037957365.1. Lineage (NCBI taxonomy): Eukaryota > Viridiplantae > Streptophyta > Pinopsida > Cupressales > Taxaceae > Torreya > Torreya grandis. The sequence continues at coordinate 161,921 of JARHVA010004317.1, read as the reverse complement.
TCTTTTTGATTTGATTTTGTGACCTTGGATTATGTTTTGACATCTTGATTTTTTTTTTTTGTGTCATGGACAAGACTGTAGAAGTTCAAGGATGCCCTTCTATTAGGACAAAGCATCCATGCATCATAAAAGGGTTGTAGAGGACTTGTTAAAGGGGAATAGGGTTGAAAGGAATGAGGATTAAGAGGATGAGGATTGCTTAAGGGATGAGCTCAAGTTACGTGTCCAGTAGACGAGTGCTCGACTAATAGAAGAATGGTCGAAGATGCAATGCATTAAGAGGCTCAGGTTCTGGCCGTCCGTCGAGGGAAGACAGACGATAAGTCCCTGACCCATACTTGTGCATGATGATAAAAGGTCCAAGCCAATTGGGGGTGAATTTGCCTCGTTTACTTCGCTCCATATTGGTCACGTGCTAATTCTCTTTGAGGATGAGGTCTCCGATGTTGAAATCTCATTCTCGCAGATTTTTGTCATAGGCTCGCTTAATGCGATTTTGATAGACATGGAGATGATTGAGGGCAGCAAGATGGCGCTCGTCGAGTAACTCAAGTTGAGCTAAGCGATCTTGACGAAAGTCATCATTGGAAAGAATGTCATGCAGGGAGATGCAGAGAGATGAGATCTATACTTCGAAAGGTAAGACAGCCTCTGTTCCATACATGAGAGAGAAAGGAGTAGCGCCCGTAGAGGTTCGGATGCTAGTGCGGTAGGCCCACAAAGCGAAGGGAATATGAATGTACCAATCCCTTCCTGTGTCGTTGACCACCTTCATGAGAATTTTAGTCAGAATTTTGTTGGAAGCCTCAGCCTGCCCATTTGCTTGTGGGTAGTAAGGCGAAGAAAAGCTGAGTTTGATGCCAAATGAGTCGCATAGTTTTTGGACAGTCTTGTTTTTGAAGGACTTGCCGTTGTCGGTGATGATTTTGTGAGGGACACCGAAATGATAAATGATGTGGCTGCTGATGAAGTCGATAATTTTGTTGACTTTTGTGGAGACAAGAGGAATGACTTCCACCCACTTGGTGAAATACTCAGTGGCAGTGATGATGGACTGATGATGAAGAGACGAGTGAGGGTTAATCTCACCAATGAGATCTAAGCCCCACTGAGAGAAAGGCCATAAATCTTGAGTGAATTGTAAGGCGTGTCTAAGGAGATGAAGCAAGTTAGAGTGTTGCTGACACTTGATGCAATGCCGAACATAGTCGCTACAGTCTTGATGAAGGGTGGGCAAATAATAACCCAGGCGAAGGATGCACTTGGCAACTGAGTTCCCACTAAAGTGTCCACCATAAATCTCGTCGTGGACTTGTTTTATGGCTTGAGAAGCTTCAGTGGAGGTGAGACAGTGAAGAAGGAGGCCGTCAAAGCCTCGCTTATAAAGAAGACCCCCTAGCATGGTATAGCGAGTTGTGCGCTTGATGAAGACTCATTGCGCATTGCTAGAGAGGTTGGGAGGAGTGACAGAAAGAGACAAGTAGTCCACTAGTTGCTTATACCAGTCATCTTGTGGGCTAGAATTGACAGTGTTGATATGGTCAATGTGAGGGGAGATGTATGAAGGCAAGGGTACACGATGAACCGTGACAAAAAGTTGAGATGACGATGATGAAGATGGGATATGTGAAGCAAGAGAAGCCATGGTGTCAGCAAACTTATTTGTAGAGCGTGGAACAGTCTGCAAGAGATAATGGTTGAAGGATGCCAAAAGAAGGTTAGCACGATTTTTAATACCTCTGCAAAACTTCATTTTTATAGAGGTATGAACCATTAACTTGATTGACGACGAGCTGTGAGTTGCTGAAGATGTTGATAGACTTGATGTGGAGGGAAAGGGCAGTCTGAAGTCCCAAAATTAAGGCCTCGTATTCAGCCATATTATTGGTACAATCAAAGTCAAGCTTGAAAGATAGAGGCATGGGCTCCCCTTCGAGTGGGATGAGGATGACCCCCGCACCCCCACCGAGTTGACATTTGGAGCCGTCAAAGAACATGGTCATTTGGTAGACGGTGTCATCGGTGGAAAGTGTGGTGATAGATTCGTCAGGGAACTCATAGTGCGAAGGTTGGTTGTTAGGGAGAGGGGCATCTGCTAGTTGGTCAGCGATGGTTTGCCCCTTGATAGATTTCTGTTGGATGAATTTGAGGTCAAACTCAGCGAGCAACATGAGCCACCGAGCCATACGTTGATTCTGATATGGCTTGGAGTGTATATACTTGAGAGGGTTGATGTGAGTGACGACAAAGGTTTTGTGGTTGAGGAGATAGTGGCAGAGCTTGGTAGCGGAAAAGACTAATGCCAAACAGAGCTTCTTGGTATGAGTATACCAAGTTTCATAGTTGACTAGTGTTTGACTGATGTAGTAAACTGCCTGCTCACAATGATGCTCATCTCGGTGCGCGATCATGGCACCTAACGAATGGTTGGTGGCAGAGATATAAAGGTAGAAGGGTTGGTCGTCTTTAGGTGGAATGAGGACTGGTGGAGAGACCAGATAGCTTTTGAGGGCTTTAAAAGCCTCTTGACAGTCCTCATCCCATTTAAAGGAGACGTCCTTCTTAAGGAGATGATGAAAAGGTTGGCAATGGTCTGAAAGCTGTGAGATGAAATAGCAGATAGACTGGAGCTTCCCTTGTAGACTGTGAAGTTGCTTGAGATTGGTTGGGGCTGGCATTTCGAGGATAGCGCAGATCTTGGCAAGATCTATCTCGATGCCACAGAAGGAAATGATGAAGCCGAGAAGCCTGCCTGAGAGGACCCCAAAGACACATTTCTTGGGGTTAAGGAGGACATTGTATTGAAGAAGGTGAGAAAAGATGATTTTGAGAATGGTCAAGTGGTCACGGCGAAGCTTGGACTAGCTGAGAAGGTCGTCCACATAGTCCTCCATGATTTTGTGGAGGAGATCATGGAAAATGTAGGTCATGGCGCGCTGATATGTGGCACCAACATTTTTCAAGCCAAAAAGCATGACTCGATAGCAGAAAGTCCCCCATGGGGTGATAAAGGTAGTCTTGTGCTGATCTTCTGATGCGATCAGGATTTGATTGTATCCTGAAAATCCGTCCATGAGAGATAGCATCTCATGGCCAGCTGTGAGATCAATAAGCTGGTCAATGTTAGGAAGAGGAAAGTCATCTTTGGGATAGGCTAGGTTAAGGTCTTGATATTCCATGCAGATTCAAATCCTCCCAGTTGCCTTAGTAATTGGGACGATGTTAGAGACCCACAGCAGATAATCGATGGACTGGATGAAGGAGACAGAGAGAAGGCGTTGAAGCTCCTCTTTGACAAGGAGCGCAATGCGAGGATGCATCTTTGAAAGCTTTTGCCTAACAAGCTTAGCCTCTGGTTTAGTGACAATATTATGGGTAGCAATGGTGGGGCCGATGCTAGGCATGTCGATATAAGTCCAGGCAAAGGCCTTGCTATGGTCGGAAAGGAACTGGGTATAGTCAAGCTGCTCTTGAGTGTCTAAAGATTGGCCAATCTTTAAGACGTGAGGAACATCAAAAGAAGGGAGGTTAATGTCAATGGTTGATTCATTTAACATAACCTGGGTCTCGGAAGGGATGGAACGCTGGATGAAAGAGTCATCGGCACCCATGTAGGAAAGGATGGCATCATCGTCAATGTAGTGGACAGTGTGAACGGTTGCTAACTCATCCTCTATCATGTTAGGAAAGATGAGAGGGAGAGACCTGGACACCCCATTGAGCTGATAGGTTAGGGGTTCCAGGCGGATGGTGTTTATGGAAAAAAAACTAGGAGGGATGGAAACCACCAACTCCATAGGTGACGAAGGAGAGATGGGTGAGTTTGGAGGAGATTGGTCAATTGTTGGCTTGGGACAAAGGTCGGAAGGAGCCTGAGTGGGGTCATGATATCCCAGGCCATACCATTTCTTGGCATCGTCATCATTGAGCAGCTCGATGGGCTGATGGGAGCCCTGCTCATAACGTCTGAAACCAAAACCCTTCCATGCACACCTGTAAAGGTACGTGTGTGCGAAGGTGGGGTTGCCAAGAAACAAAAAATCTGATGTGAAAGGGTGGGGTGAAGAGAGGTAATTGTCATTGGTAGGAGCTTGATTGAGCCCCCCATAGACAAAGTTGGTTTAGAGGTGAGAAGGACCATAAGGCACGACCATCCCGATCCGATGGTTGTAATTAGGACTGAGATGAAGGCGTCCATACTCTTGCGGAGTTTGGAACATGTCTAGGGTCAACAAGTGATATTCCCCAAGTGATAGTCGTTGGAAGATGTCTTCCATGGGGTCTTTGGTCAGCGCTTAAAGAGGAGGGGTGAGGGTGACCGCTGATTGCAAACTGGTCGAAGCTTCCGCAGATGGAGGCAGTGCCGGAGTTGATGGCTTGATGGGAATGAGGACATTGTTGGGGTGGTAGGTTGTGTTGCAAGTCTTGAAGGGTGAAGGGTCAGTGGGAATAGTGTGGACTTGCCTGTCATGCTCAAACTTCACACAACAGTGCAGGGTAGAGGGGACACAGGCCATGGCACGGATCCAAGGTTGGCCCAGTAGGATGTTGTATTAAAACTCTCCTTTGATGATATAGAAGAGCTCTGGGACTATGCGTGGACCAACGCAAATGTGAAGGATGACTGTGCCAATGGTCATGGCGGTGGTGTCATTGAAAGAGCGTAAGATCGCATCAGTTTTGGAGACACAATTCTTGGGAAGAGCCAACTGATCAAAGGCATGGGTATATATTATGTTGATGCTAGCGCCGCCGTCGATCATAATGCATTTAATGCGTGTTCGATCAACATAGGTAGTGATGAAGAGGGCGGCGTCCTGATCTTCTGTGTTAGATGTGGGAATCTCAAAATCACTAAATGTGATGGAGGCGACAGGAGATAAAGAATGGACGAGGGTAGCGAGTGGTTGGGTGTCCTCGGGTTGGACCTCCGCTGCCTGCAAGGCTTGGATGAGGGCTTGACGGTGCTGAGGTGAGGTTTGGATAAGGTCATAAAGAGACATCTTTACAGGTGTCTGGTGAAGCTGCTTCAGCATGGAGTCGTGAATTAGCCCAGAAGAAGAAGACGAAGAAGGCTTAGACATGCCAAGGATAGAAATTTTAGGCTTGGGCGCAAGAGGTGGCTTGACGAAGGGATAGGTCCAAGGAATGGCAACTTTTTCTTTCGCCTTGTCCTTTTGTGACCTAGTGGTTATACGGATAGCATTGATTTTGAAAATAGGAGGTGAAGAAGGGGTCATGTCTTGCTGGTGAGATGTTGACATGTTTGAAGAGGCTGGATGAGAGTGAGCCGGGGTCTGGTTAAGAGTGTCCTCAAGGAGAAGAGTGTCCTTCTCCATATAGCGGTGGATGACGGCCTTGAGGGCACAGCAAGTCTCGGTATCGTGTCCTAGTGTATGATGATATGAGCAAATTTTCGTGTCGTTGAACCAGGAGGGCTTGGACCCGAGAGGTTGGAAAGGCTTGATGGGTGGAAGGGTTATGTTGGAAGTCTACAGAAGTCGGTGCAATATCAATGAGTATGAGCCCACTAGAGGGTCCATGCTATTTGATATGTGTGAGGTCGGTGACTTTTGCTTAGGCGAATTTGGAAGAGGTTTCCGCACCACCTAATGGGTTGATGGTACGGTGATAGGCGAAGACGGCCCTTTTTTGGTGATTGGTACCACCTTTTTGGGAGAGGGACGGCTGGAGGTAGGCAGAGGAAGCAAAAGAGGCAACGAGTTTTGATTGGAGGCCGGAGTGGGAAGGTTTCTAGCCAGGGTTGAAGGATGGGGGCCCAAAATGGATGGTAATGGTGACGGGGCAGGAGGCATTCGCGTCAGCGGTCTGGGAGTCTTCTTTGACTTGGTTGGAAGACTACTACTGGTCAAGGCCTGGTCTAGGTCCACCTTCACTTGCGGGTGAGTGAGGGTGGAGATAGGATGAACGCCAAGTGACTTGATAGTTTTAGATGAGAGAGATGCAAGTTTCAGTTTTGATGGGTTAGGTTGAGGTTTGAGAGTCTGGTCCTTGTCAAGAGTCTGAAGAGATTCTGCCTTGAGAAGATTAGCAGCATGTGATGAGAGGGCACAGGTATGTTGAAGGGCTTTGAGATGCTCCCACAACACCTGAGGCATCACTTTCCTCGGAGGGAGAAGCTCGATTTTCTCCACTAACCGGGAAAATGGCTGAGAAGAAGATGTTGACGGTCGCGAGGTCGAAGACGAGATGGGTGTAGCAGTCTTAGATGCATGGTATGGTGAAGACAAGACAGATTTAGATGGAGACGAAGGGGATATAGGTTCTTCCCTGGGTGGAGAAGAATCTAGAAAGCGAGGCTCCTCAAGCGGGTAAAGGGCAGGGATGATGGTGCCCTCCACTTACGGTTGAGGAGTAGGAAGGGTCAGGTCCTCCATAGGCAGCAGAAATGAGGATGGCGAGACCGGTGGTGCTGGTAAAGCTGAGGTGTCCTCCAAGATGAGAGAGGTCGATTGAGAACTAGCCGGGGAAAGAGGTTCATCCACATGTGATGGATTGATTGATGGACTAACCTCTTGAGGTTGATTGGGGACGAAAGGCGAGACCGTATTGACTGTTCGAATGTTGTGTTCATGATTGTCGTCAATTAAGGTCCGGACATTATTTTGAGTTGGTAGATGATTAGGGAATGGCTGTTTGAAGATGTTAATGGCCTGATTAGGGGGTGCATTGGGATTATCTAAGATGAGGTCCCCCTTTTCAAGCATGTCTTGGATTATGTTCTTAAAAGTCTTGCAGTTTTTCGTGTCATGTCCCTTAACACGGTGGAAGCTACAAAAGTCTTGTTCCCTATACCACGCAGGGATGGCGTGTGAGGGATCAAATTGTGGAGGAGGTCGGGCTTGAGGGAGATTGAGGACCCCCTGCTTAACAAGCTTTTCCAGCATAGATGCGTATGATTCTCCGAGAGGAGTATACTGTCGTTGTACGTATCTCTGCTGGAATTGGCGAGTGGCACTCTGAGATGTGGATGACTCAGGCTGATTGGTTGAAGAAGATGAAGGTCTAACAACCACAACATTAGCTGAAGCCTTAGATTTTGAATTGGATGATGATGGCTTAGCAGAAGAAGAGTCATTGGTCTTAGAGCTGGGATTCTTGCTCCGCAACTTGACTTTATTCTCCTCGATGGCACGCAACTCAAGTTTGCGGGCCATCGTGAAGGCTTCGTCGAAGGTGCAAAAGGTTTGAACCCTCAGGGTGGAAGAAATATGTCTAGCACAGGCTTGGGAGAAGAGTTCAATAAGCTCAGCCTGGGGTAAGGAAAAGGAGAGTTGATTGATGAGGCCTCTCCATCGAGCAATGAAGTCGGTTATGGACTCGTCCTCGAATTGCCGAATAGAAAGAGGTCCGTGATCGAGACCTTCTTGGTTATGTTGATGGAAAAGTGATCGAGGAAGAGCTGGGCCAATTGTGTGAATGAGAAGAGGGAATGGCTGGGAAGGGAGCTATACCAGTCAAGTGCAGCACCTGAGAGAGACATAGGAAACGTGCGTAAGAGCAACGCATCGTCATGGGCAATGAGGTAATAGGCATGTCTGAATGCCTGCAAGTATTGCTGTGGGTCTTCCTTGCTTTGAAAGTGAGAAAACTTCAGAAGCTCCCACTGGCTAGGATATGGTCTGATTGGGATAGAAGGATGAATGGGCTCGTTGTAGATCTGCTCGTATGAGAGAGCATTACGTGAGCCGGAAACAAAGGTCTCTAGACTGGTCATCTTGTCCATCAGCATTTTGATGATATCTACTGATGGATTGACGGGTGGCATGCCCCCTAAGTTGTAGGGCGCTTGGAAGAGGCTAGGGGAGGCATACGACGTAGTTGGTTGCCCCTGTAAAGGTGCAACGTAGGGATAACTAGTCGTAGGGATAGATGAAGAGGCTAAAGGTGGTTGGGTAGAAGGCATAGCTAGGCCCGATGTTGCCACGAGAGGTTGGATTATGGTAACGGGGGCCAAGGGATAAGAAGCCACCCTGGTGTTGATAGGGGCCAGGGTAGGCAGAATAGAGACGACAAGGTTTTGAAAAGGAGTGGATAGCGGTTGAGCGGGTTGATGTTGATAGGAGGCCGAAACTCCAGTGGAAGTGGGCCCAAAGATAGAGGGAGAGGCCATACCTAGAGGATTGGTCAAAGTCTGGTCAGCAGTCGAAGCGATGGCTTGAGTGTCCAAGGGTTGAACTACAGATGCTGTCAATATAGCCGTAGTCACGGCAAGAGAGGTTGGCATTCTGTAGATTGGATTCCCCAAGGAGTCTCACGTTTAGCTATGTGCGAGATAGTGTTGCAAGGCCTTGACATTGAGGTCCAAGAATCGTTCGAAATCTTGGTCCCCTTCTTGGACAATAGGAGTCTGCGGTGGGGTTGGACGAATAGGAGTTCTTTCGGTCTCTGAGTTGAACTCCATTGTAGGCTTGGTGACGGACGGGGTAGACAGAAGTGGTTGACGGCTAGCGTGGTTGATAAGAGCCTTGGCTTGGTTACGAGTCAAAACCATGCAAGGCAAAGAAGGTTTAGGTTTCAAAAACTGTGTTTTTCTATTTTAGAAAATCGGGATGGAGTTTTTGACAGAGAAGGGATAGGTTTTAGGCTACTGGTTTCAAAAAAAAGGACAGTGACAGAGACCGACGTCGGTTGAAAAACTGATGTCGGTAAGAAAGATGGCCGACGTCGGTCAGATAACCAATGCCGGTAAGAGGGAAAAGCCGACGTTGGTGGAAGAACCGATGTCAGTGACTGTGTTTTCCAGAGAACCAAAAGATTTTAAGATTCTTGGAAAAACAAAGAAGAAAGCGTCCTCACTCACTCAAACAAACAGATGAGAAGAAAAGAACTGAGAGAGACAGACAAGCCTAAGCGATAAATCCTAGGAATTAACCTTAGAATCTTGTGGCTTATGCCTTAGACGAATGTTTGGGGAGATTGGCTGTAAGAAGGGTCATAGAAGAGGCAAGCTAGAGCTGGTTTTGGGTCTTGTTTTAGGTGCTCAAAAATCTATGTTAGGTCTCGTACGTGGCCTGGTGCTAAGGAGCAAGCTCCCCTCACTTCATGATTCCAGTGGTTAGCTGGTCTCGCTTAGCCAAGATATACCTTGCCTAGAGTTTATCCTCCACTAGAGAACAGAGTGGGCTTCCCCCTTGGTGATGAAATCCAAGTAGGGTCATCGGGACGGGTAAGGTATCCGCTGGGGGATGAAATCCCAGTCGGGCCTTGTCTCAAGTAAGTTTTATGTTTGTTTTAGTGCATGTGGTTTGGTAGTGTAACATCAAGTGTCTATGATTTATTCAATATGCAGATTTAAGTTACTAGATGAAGACTAATGCAAGCACAAACAGAAATGAAAGTGCGATACGTTTTAAGCCCAAGTCGAAATGTGAGATTTGTTATGAAAACAAGTTTGAGAAAGGGTTTGAGAGTATGATGTTTAGACTAGTCTAGAAATGCAAGGAAGAAAGATTCATTTTAGTCCTGCTTATAGTGTCATTTGGAATAGAAGAAAGAGACAAGAAGGAAGGAGCCTAAATGCACCTAAATGAATGAAAGGAAGAGGAACCCGAGGAAGAACCTAAGGTCCCACCGGGCGTGCCAGAATGTTTTTATCGCTAATTCGCTTTCTACATTCAAAAGATGAATAAAGAAACTAAAGAAATGGACAAGGCTAGAAGTACCTGGATAAAGATTGTGCACCGTAATCCAGACATTTGTGGGCACCCCTCTTTGGCTGTGGAGGAATGACACCTGCAAGGAAAAGGAAACTTGGACAAGAAAATGTTAGATGGATAGGCAATGGGTTGCCAAGCAAAAGCTTGTTCCCGGAAGTGTGAAAACTTCCTCAAGGGAGGTCAACCCACTGATAACAGACAGATAAAAGACTAAGGAAATAAAAAATGCCAGAATATAGGAGTGATAAACAAGTTAGAAGTGAAAGAAAAGATCAATGATTACCTGAAAGGAGCTGTCGGGCTGATGACAGTCACCAAGGTCGGGAATGTTGTCGGCGTCGGTTGCCTGGTCTGCCGACTTCAGTTATCTTGTCGACGTCGATCGGGGAAGTAACCGGCATCGGTCGGGGCAGTTGCCTGTAGTTGGGTTTCTGGACTGTGGATGGGTCTGGTTTGTGAACAGGGTCGAGGCAGAGCTCAGGGATGAATTTGAATGGACTGGGGAATGGTCAGGTTCTGATTAGGTGCCCTGTACAGGGTCTTTATTGGCAAGAAGGATGAGGGAGTTATCGGGATCACACTGAAAGGATGAAAGAATGAAAGGAAGGTGGATAGAGGACAGGGCCTGAGAAGGCTTCTCAACCTCTTAGGGGGTAGGACAGAGGGAGTGGGAGATAGCAGATGCCAAACAACTGAACACTAAAGAACAGAAGTGAAATGAAATAATAGACTGTGCTTACCTTTTTAGCTTGCTGAATGAAGAGTGGGAGAGCTGTTGTTGAGACCACAGAAGACTTTGCAAGAGGAAATCTCTGCTCAAGAATCCCTACACCTGTTGCTGCTATTGCACGAGGTCCAAAGGGAGAAGAAACGAATGCCAAAATGCCAAGAGAAATCCGTTTGTGAGCTCGAGGGGTCGGGGCTGGAATGGATGCAAAAAGGAGTCTTGAAGGCTATCGACACTGGCATTATCGCCGAAGGGTCGCCGACGTCGGCGGTGGCAGAATGGGGATAGAGACTAAAAATAGCCTCTGCCCATTCTTGCATGCCGCCAGGCGAGGGATTATGGGAAGAACGGTCATGAGGATGCTTAAATGGGCGTGGGAGGAAGATAATGAGAAGATTTGGCATAATAAAGGCTAAGAGGAAGGTGAAGGGATCCAAGGGAGGATCCAAGGTGGCAAGGGTGAGGTGGAAAGGGGGCCACCTAATTGAAATATTTAAGTTATTTTAATCAAATAAGTGGAGGGGACTAAGTCCAAGGGTTAAGACATGGGTTTGAGGTGGACAAGGGGGGAGAACCAAGGTGCAAACACATTTGTGGTGTCTACAATGCTCTAAGAAGGGTATTAGGCTAATAGACCTAATGGTAGTATTTATGTGTTTTGAATTCAAATAGAGTCATCTAATCATTTTTATACTCCCAAGAGTATTAAATCTACCCCCAAGATCCCTTGGGTCACTTGTGTTTGATTGGTTAAGCCACTTGCTTCCTCTTCATGCATACATAACTAACTTGGCATCTAAGCATGGTTGTATGTGATCATTTGATGTAGAGACCCTTTTAGGTGGTCATTTTAATGTCTTCCAAACATATTGGTATGTTTTACCCTTTATACCAATGAAAAACATGTATATTTTCTCCAATTTATTGCACATATACTTTCAACATTCCTTTAGAGGCCTATAACAATCTTCTCTTGCCCTGATCCATACATTATATACTCTTCACGTGAAAACTAGTGGCTCATTTGGGTGAATATGAGACCTAAAAATACCATCAATACCATTTCAAGACTCAACTACCTCATTTAAAGGCATTTGAGGGTAATAATCCTTCATCAAGTTGTTATCAAGGTTTAGGAAGGATTTTAGTGGCCTACCATCTTAACAATGGTTCATAGAGTACATACATTATATTTCAAAATTATTTCCATGTATTTTTATCCCATATACCTCTTCAAAACTCCATAATATCTCTTGGTCCCATTCACCTTGTATGATGAGATGTGAGGGAAAGTTGGTAGCCTTCGATTCTTTACTAAACATTTTAAGTGGGTTAAAAATGTTAAGGATCATTTATAGAGTTGAGCTACTAAATGAAACTTTATATGTCATGGATAGTAATTTTATATGGTTCCAAAACTTCCCTTGAGATCATTGGTCCCTACTCATCTTGCCATGTAATATATGAACATTTTAATTGGTAGCTCAAAATGGTAGACTTAGGTGATGGAGCTCAAGAAGGGTAATGAGACCAAATTGACCACTTCCCTTCCTTCCTCTATCTAAAACACCTTATTACTTAGGACATGTATCATCATCATATTAATTTTCTTTCCCTTCATTTTTCTTTTTGGGTTTGAATTTGTCACAATGAGGAAGTTGGGGTTTTAAGGCTTAAAGAGGGTTTTAGGCCTTATAAGCCTAAACTGAGCCTCAAGAATCTGATCCACCTATAGGTGTATTAGTAACTTAAATTTCATATTATCATCATTTTACATCTACTTCAAACTTTTTCATTTGTCTTCAACTTCTCATACTCCTATCTTTGTCCCTTTCTCTTGTAGGTCTACCATGAGCATCATTGTCATGTCTTAGTGTTTGGAAAAATTGGTGATAGAGACCTAAGTGGGACCTATGTCTCTCTTTATTTACTATTAAAATAATTTAGGTCTCATATAATATGATATCAAAGTTTTGTAACACCCTTTTTAAATGGTTCTCCCTCAAACCTATTCTCAAGATCACTTCACAGTCACAGCCATAGGCCTATGTGTCATGGATATTCAACCAAGACTAGGTAACTCTCTAAAGATTAATTCTACCCTTAAAGATCCTAAGGAAGATGTATTTCCTACATTAACATGGGTTCACTCTTTCATATTGTTTTTCCACTATCATTTAAGTCAACTAGACACCCTAACTAACTTGGTAGACTTATATGTAGTTAAATCACTATTTATGTCTAAGTTAGCTTATTTTGGATATCCATTCAAGTCCCCTTGTCTTTCAAAAATATAAACCCTATTTTCTTCCCCTCTTATTGAGTTCTATCCTCCATGTATAAGGTTGGAGGTATATTACCTATAGTCATATAGGTGATGGTTAGGGGTACTTTGACTACCAAGGGGATTCTTACACAGGTCCATGAGTAAGAGGAGGGTTTTTTATACTATGTTAGAGACCCATTTGACCTTTCTTTAATATCAATACCTCCCCTTAAGATATTCACTTTCAAAATAATATATTCCTCTCTTAATTATGTCTAGGTTCAGTTTTAGATGATGGTTTTGGGAAACTCTTTGAAGGTTGAACTTGAACTTTACTTCCTAGACTCTGTCATTTACATTCAACCATGTACCTAAAATTGACTGAGTTTTCTTCTTATCATAGAATAATTGACCTTTTATGGTATTATGCAACATTTGACCTTGATTCCATGCCTTAAGCTTAGGAATATGAGCTTAAACTTGTAGGTGGTGATTATACAATCCTTTAAGAATGTGATTTTGAGAGCCAAAGTCTATTAAGAAGTGAAAATGGCCTAATAAGGTCACTATACAATAAATGTTTTTGAGGGATATCATATGGACTATTAATACTTATTCAAGACCACTTATTGGGACCTTATAAAACCTTATCTATGTACTCAATAAGTAAAATCACTTGGATCTAGTTAATCAAACATATGGAAGGATAAAATAAAATGTTATATTTCACAAAAACCTTAAACAATGCTAATGAACCTTAAACTTTACTAAAAAGATCTATGAAAGCATTGGGAACTAGTTCATGAATTATTGGTCTTGAGAGACATAATGGGTCTTGTTTATTCTAAGAGAGTATATCTTATCCATGTGTACAACACTTATGCATGTTCTATAGTGTTTTAATGATCTTTAACAACCATCATCCATGAAACATTTTGCTCACACTTGCAATGGAGATCAAACTACATAGGCAATCCCACTTGAAGGTAAGAGCTTGAATGAGTTGAGTGCTCATTTTATCATTAGTTACACCATCAATGATTTGATAAAACTTGAATGGATATCTAATAATCCATCATTATAATCAACAAACTATCCTTGACACATATCATGCATTGAATGCTCCAAAATGCCAAGAACTACTATTTGTAACCTAAAAGTGTGACCATATGAAGGTTTTATTGATATTATGATCTCAAACATGAAAATTTGGGTATGCTGTGAAGTTACAAGACATTTAAGGCTTGTATAAGACATATAAAACCACCATTTTCATTAACCAAGATAGAAATGTACTAAAACCATTCAAAGATTGACCCTGTGTAGATGCAAAAGATTGGTTTGACTACCTAGGTTCTTAACCATTACTCATATAGCATGGGGAATAAATATGAAAAATAATTACAAGGATAATAATTCCATTATACCCCCTTCCTCTGACCAAGATATCAATTCACCATTTTATCTCTTCTGCCCATACTGAGTAAGAACCTAAAAGGCTATCCAAGGCTGCCAAGAAGAGTGATGGAGAGAATGGATCATTTTTTGGGTTAATTTAATCTAAAAATCATGTATTATATTATTTAATTCCTAAAATAAGTTCCCTCTAAATATTCTTGACCTTTTATCACCATGATTGTATTGTATGGATCTATACAAGCCTAAAAATACCTATAAACATCATTTTCTTGCATTTTCTCAGGGTTTAGATCTTGAAATTATATTGGTGGGTAGGAATAGGGAAATAAGGATCCAAAAACATTATTTAAAATAGGTATTATATGTGGATGGAAGGTTAAAAGTCACTTTTCACATGTGTGGGCCCTCTTGGGGGTGAATAAAACTATTTGACTTCTAAAACAAGACCATTTTACATATGAAACCATTCTATAATGGCATTATTGTTATAATGAGATCCATTTTAATGATTTTTGCCTTTCATAATGATTTAATGGTGTAATATGGTCCATAATAATACAATCCCATGGTATGAATACCCTTCGAAGTTAATTATACATTTTCAAATAAAATGTCAATTGAGGGTTACCTTAACATTTGCTAAAAGACATTAAAACATGGTAAGGATTTAAACAAGGTTACCACATGTCTTTATACATAATTTAACCCTTTTATTTTTCAATACATTATAGGTTCTCAACATGATTAGATGGATTGAAAATAGGCCATGATCTGCAACATTTGAGTCATCTTCAATATGAATGATTTTAGAGCATTATGACTACCTCAAGACTTTTTATGGATTATTATACATAGCTAACACAAAGTGAACACTTGAAAAAATCTAAAAATGGGTGAGAATATGAACATCCTATCATTCTTTTACATATCACACTATTTAAACATGTTACCTCTGACTATTTGATAAGTGAGCCCTCCTTGAACTACCCTGACATTTTAAAAGATACAAGAAGGTTCCCAAGGCAGAGCTCAAGTGCTCATGGGAGTAAGTTAACTCTTTTTAATCCCAAGTTTATAAATAAGTAAACACCTATACCTCATGGATTCTTAACTAGGATAGCTACCAATCTCCATCTCCAAGTCTATGGAGAAGCATATGGCACTGTCAGTCTAGTTGACCACTATCTATCCAACTAAGCATCGTATACATATACTACCCCTTCATCAATCACATCTCTCCTCTATACCCATGATAATATTTGTAAGTGGGTCTAGCTATGCTCCATAATCTTAGGGTCAATGACTGATCCCCACTAAATTCTCTCTCACCAAACACATATATAAATGTGGACCTATTAGGATATATTATCTCACACCAAATTATCATAACACTCAGTCTAGCCTATATTACTCAATAAGATAATCAAGCACACCCATAAATTAGAACTATGTCATTTTTTAATCCATGTATAACCCATCCTATGCTCACTTGAATTGAATCCCCCTATATGGTCTCCTTCCCTTATATGGTCTCCATGTGATCTAGTTAGCTCCCAACTCATTTAGTGCCCTAATTTACAAAATAAATCCCATAAGTGAGGTCTCTATATGACCAAAATTACATGATAACCATTTTCAATAGGATCCTCCATTGATATCTCACTAATGTGTCTAATGGGATGCTCCACTATAATGTGCTCCCATGCCCATACCTATAATACTATATAATGTCTTATCTTTATGCCATATGAATACACCACATGGTGCAAGTCTCTATAAAAGTGTGACAATACATATGGAACTCACAAAATCTCTCCCACATCTCCATAATATCAACTATCACATATAATATTCCAATAGGTCACAATCTACTACTCTTTTTAGGTAGCATAATGCCATTGACAACAACCATTAATGACACAATCAATGTATTTATCTCCAAATTAATGAATTTATTAATATACACCCCGTCTATCTAAAATAAAATAAATTACTCTCCAAAAATAATCTATAGTGTAACTAACTATGGTCCCTCACCCTAGTACACCCTTCTCCCCTATTTTAGGATCCTCAAGATCCTCCATATTTCCTCTAGTGTAACTATCATCTCACCCATAGGTAGGTGAAATGTACTCATCTCACTATGCCATCTATCCACTAATGCAATAAAAAATGACCCATCCACTCTTATCTCAAAAATATCAATAATGTATGGTAGTTTAGTCACCTCTAACACTCCTAACTCATACTCTATAAAACTTGTGACCTGTGTAAGTACATGTGATCTATGTTATCATGTTGCCAAAACTAGTAATACTTCTTTAAAAAATATGAATAATAACATAATGTTAATCCTAAATTAATTTAATATATCAAATCATCATAAAAACCTTCATTATATTTATCTACCACCTATATCATTTATCTATCTACAAAAAACACATGTTTATTTCCTAACTAGTTATCCCCATCATATACCCTAATGTATTTTCTAGCACTTTAGATGATTTCACTACACTCATCAATGATTTCACTGATGCTTCACATAGTTTTTATACTCTATAATTTCACCAACATATATTTCACCCTTTAATCAAGGTTTAATTTAAGAGGCCATGATAGAAACCCCCTAGGTTTGGGTAGGTGAATCAGATTCACACCGATGGTGAATTAGGCTATGTAGAGCAGGCATAAAATCACCTTGTCTTTTTGTCACATGATACCATTATGTCATGTGACAACATTATTCCATGCGATAGTACTATGTTACATGATAGCATTGCATCATGCCATAATACTACCACATGAAATAATGTTATCATGCAACATAACACTTCCATATGACATAAAACTACTATGTGACATAATGATATCATGTGACATAACACTACCATGTAACACATCACATACACATGACAACACACTACCATATGACATAATGCTAGTGCATGACATAACACTACTATGTGACATAATGTTGTCATGTGATAACTATACATTGGGCATCATCTATACACTAGGCATCATCAATGAATTAGGTGATATTAATGCATTAGGCATCAGCTTGGTGTCACTCAATAGTGTTGGACCTCATGGCAGCATTTTACTACCACACAACATGTTTCTATCATGTAGCACTTTACTACTATGTGGTATGTTACCATTGTGTGACACTTCATTGCTACATGATAGTGATGAATGGTCATGGGTAATCCTAATTGACTAATTTTATTCCCCTCCTTATAAATACCTCTATAGTTAACTCATTTTCATACTTTACTTGCAGCTTTTTCTTGTTTTGACTACTCAAGTTTTTCCAGCTTTACCTAACTACCTACAACTTTACCTAAATACCTCTATAGGGTTACAATGACTTCCACATCCATGAAAATGTAGAGTTAATCATTGGCAGTGCACAATTATGTTTTCAATAATCTTGTGTCTAGATTTCCTATGGATTCTAGAGTAGTTAGAATCCTTTATTGAATGGATCAATCAATGTGGGTTTAGAGGACTTATATTGATGCCTTAGTATGATTTAAATATCAACAACCTTGTAAAATCTTTTGTTGTTTGTTATAACCATAGTAATGGTTATTTCTCTATTCATTTTAATAATAAAAAATATCCTTTTGCACATATTCACTGGATATCCACAATTTAATGACTCTTCCACATTGTAATGCAAATCCTATGAGCACAAAGGTTATCTTATTTGAAGATGATAAGATTTATTTGGAGGAATTATTCAAAGTTTCCTTTAACCCATCCAGTGAGTGTTAAATTTATTAATTCATTTCCTAAATATAATTGTATCATTTCTTATATATAGTTTAGTACCCTAATTCAATTACATGTTCTATTTTTTATTTTTCATTAGAGATTCTTCAAATTAAAGGGGGATCCCTGTGGAAAAAATAAGCAATCCATTGCTGAAATCTATTATCCATTTATTTCAAGTGAGAATTGTTTTATAGGGAAGACCATCAGACATTCCCTTTTGGGTAGTTTTTATATTCTTTGTTCTCTCTCTGGTGTTAGATGTGACTGGTGTATAGTAATATCCATTAGGATTAGGTTTGAGTTAAATTTGGCATTCTCAAAGGATAGTTTCACCATTTCATCTTCTAACTACATTCTGACCTTGTAATTCAAGGCCTTGTATGAAATCTAGAATACTCCAATTCTAACTACCCTTCATCAAAAAATGAAGGCTAATGCTTTATCAATCAAAGAACAGGAGGTAAGTTTGCTTTCATCGAGTCTCAATCTTTTTATTTTCTTAATTTTTACATTTTTTAGCCTATTATTTGTTATAGGTGAAGGTGTATCATTATGACATAAGAAAACACATATCAAATAGAGGTCATCATGTTCCAGAGGGATCTGATGATACTCAGTCCATGGAGTCTTCATTCAATTCATTTTGAATTTCAAAATGCCCAAGAATAGATTCTATTTCATCTCCACTTCCAGGTTCCCCCAAAATTCTTGTAATCTATTTTTCTTGTATTTCAATGGAAAAATCTAATATTCATATTGGTTTTTTTTGTAGTTGACTCTCAAAATGTTACCATCAATGATTCTTCCACTCAACATGATCAATGTTTGTCATTACAACTTTCTTTTTTATTTCAAGTTTGTTAAGAGTTTCCTAGTTAAATGATTATATCATTTACACATTTTATAGGTCAAACAAGCAATGTCTCTTCACCACCCACAAGTAGAATGAGAGGGAAAGAACTATCTCCCCGAAGTACCAGAGGGGAAGAGACATCTCTAGCAAGGATAGCTAGAGTGGATGAGGTAGTCACACCACCAAGTAATAACATTAAAAGTTTTAATTTGAACTTGCATTAGTTTTATGTTTTTGAATTTACCATTTTTGAATTTTTTTGTAGTGCACTCAACATCTATTATAAGATTGAGAAGTATGCCACCTCCCCCACCATCAAACTATATTTAGAGAAGAGGAAAGAACATCAGCCTCCCTACTTGAATTAGGGAAACTCTAATTTTTTTAATTTCTCAACTTTCTCTATTGGTGGTATTTCAGGTGGATAGGGTCTTACCTGTTTGCAGTAGATTGATCTCGATGAATAGGTTTTTGGCATCGAAAGTAGGCCCTTGGATATTGGTGGATTCAATCCACATGAATTTGTTCAAGTTTCTAATGTTCCCTCATAAGTGCCTCATATGGTTACCTCTTCTCCATCTACCTCCTCTCCAACCCACACTGATAATTTAAATATTTTTGATAATGCCCTTACTAATTTTTATTTTGATAATCTAGTTTCAAAAAGTCTTCTTGCTAATCTAATGGATGGTTTGATTGATATATTTAATGATTTGAAATAATGGGAGATAAGGGCAAAGGCCCTTATCAAATAAATAAATGCCCATTATCATAACCATGACCAAAGAATTTATTCTTTCTTTTTCAAAATGAACCATCAAAATTGACACTTTTTTCTAACAAGCTCAATCTAGAGTGATCTCTATTGAGAATGTTTGTAGTGATATAATTTTAGATATTATGATAAACAAGTTGGAAAATTTAAATAGAGAAGCCCAAGCATATTTAAGTAAATGGGCTAAAGATATTAACTTGGTTACCATTGTGCAAGTAGAGAGGGATAAGGTTGTGGTAATTTTAAATTTATGTATCTATAACATTTATTTTGACTATTACAATACCTTGGTATGTGCATGACCCACATTAACTGTTGATGGTAGGCAAAATATGAAAATTTCAAGCAATAAATAAATATTCTCAATGTGAATTTGAAAAATGCATGTAAAAGTATCTCCAATGTGATTCAGTTAAAGGAAAAGATGGTTCTATTAAATAAATAGAACAACACTTTGAATAAAATCATTAAGGAGCATGGTATTGATCCAAGTGATTTATTGAAGTAGAAAATAGATGCAGATCCTACAATTCTTTCACCAGGAGATGTAGTGAATGAGGAGAGGGTGATTCTTTCTCAAATGAGTGATGCTACAGAGGATCTTCATAAGGAAGGAGTGGTACTGGAGAATGCATAGGAAAGTCAAGATAGCTTGGTTTTGATGGGTGGTGATGGAAACAACCAAGGTAGTGGATATTCTCAAGTATAAAAATGTTGATTTGTTTGACATAATATTGTTCAAAATGATAGTTTTAGAGTTTATATTATTTAAAATAGTTTATACCATGTTGGTTTAAAAAAAAACTAGTTTTATTAGAAGATATTTTATAGTTGTTTGAAATAATCTTAGTTGTATAATTTTAATATTTAATATATATTAAATGTTTCTTCTTTAATTTATATCTTATATGGTGAAAAAACAAAGTCACTATTAAACTGTTATAGTGTTGAATGCATTTATTATATTGTTATAGTGTTAGATGCATTTGTTATACTAATATAGTGTTTAATGCATATGTTATACTTTTATATTTTTATATTTTTTATTTCAATGCATGGTTATAGAATTATATTGTTTTAAATGCATTGTTATACTATTATAGTAATTGTATCATTTGAATGTATGGCTATATTTATAATGTTCTAAAAGTTGTAGATTTGAAACCAAATGTAGGAAAATATTTATAGTACTAGTAGTATTTGAATATTATAGTAGTTGTAGCAGTTGTAGGAAAATAAACCTATTGTAAAGTAAATATTCTATCAAATTATACTATTCTAGGATTTGTAATATTGAATACATGGTTATAGTGTTTTATTATTCTAGTAGTTGTAGATTTGAATGCATTGTTATATAGCTCTAGTAGTTGTAGAGTTTGTCATTTGAATATTTGGCTATGATTTTCTAGAAGTTGTATATTGTTCTCTACTTCTCCTAGTTACATTGATTGTGGTGAAATTTGGAAATATGCGAACCCAATTTTCAACTACAGAAAAAATATTTCCTAGATATTTGTGTAATGGTATAATGTAAATGTGCAATAGAATAATTATTATTACACTGTTATGCATGTGTTATATCTATATATATGATTTTGAAATTACTATTGTAGACAATTAAGAAAATGAAAAACAATAAGTCTTGTATGGTGTCATGGGGTGCATTGTGCCTTTCTAAACATGAAACTTGTATGTTTCACATTTTCTATTAAAATAGTAAGGAAATGTTCTATAGAATGTTAATGAGAATTATGATTGCTACTTAATGAATTAAATGCATTGTAAATAAAGTACTATTTGAAATCATAGAATTTTAATAGGATCAAAAAAATATTAATTCTAATGTAATGAATAAGATTCATGATAGTAACATCCATGATCCATGAAATAGATTATTGAATTTAATGTATTTGAAGATGAAAGAACAAGAAATATTTAAAAAAAAGTAATTGTTGTACTTATCAAACTAAAATTTGGGTAGCTGAAACAATCCTCAAGAAACATGATCACCATTATTGTGATTTGCATCTGCCATGCCAGATCTGTATTCAATCTGAGTATCCTCATCCTCTATATTGGTAGCAGTATTAGTCACACCACTTCTTTCCATTAGATAACTCCATTTTACCACTAGTCTGTCATATGGAAACTTCTCCATAGAATAATGTGAAACATATAGTCTCAAACAGATCTCTAGATTTTTATCCAATCTATTTCTAAGTTTTGACTTCATGAAGGATAATGCACTAAACACTCACTCATCTTCCATATAACCCAAAATCATTATTTGAATGGGTTCATATAATCTAAAAAATTCACTAATAATTTCTTATAATACGTTACTTGGATAAATTTTTTCCATAGATGAGTAATTGCACTATTTTCTGTTGGGTCACTTAAACACTAAAATTGATCCATCATTATAATCCCAAACTATGTTGACTAAGACGTTAGTAACTATTTATTTAAAATACCATTAATCTAAATTCCATTCAAATCTATAGATATACAAATATGCATTACATTTGTACTGATGTATTTTTGAAATAATGTGTTGATCTATTCTTTATTGTTAACATTATTCTAAAAAATATGATTCACCACTCCCATGCCCTCCAACAACTCATCCCTTTTAAAACATTCTCTAATCTCCACAGCTAAATTTTGTGAGATTTTTATAAATTTAATCCATGTTTTAGACAAAAAATTATCATAAATTAAATGTGTCATAGGTACATCTTTAGCCTCAGCTCCCACAATGCCAAGTCTTCTAGAGATTTTGTACATTGGGATTTGAATTCCATTTACTATGACACAAAGATGATCATGGATATTGAATTTCAAATAACTCTCTAGATTTTGAATATCTATAATAATTTTCTAGGTTATAAAAATAGGGCCATGAAATATTTCATTCGATGTGTATAATATATCTAAACATTGACATACACATTTTGTCAAACTTATGAAGTCAAAAATATAGATAGATCTCTCTTGGGCATGTTTCATTAAACAATTGATTTCCTTTAACATTGGAAAAATACCACATAATTTGAGTAATGTTTTTAAATCTATTAAAGGACATAGAAAATCTTTTGCTTTGTCCACTTACCTACTATATTTATACATAAACCCTGTCCAAGATGGATATTCCTCAAAAATTTTACATAGGTTCATACATGGAAATCCATCTGGTTTCAACATCTTTCAGTAGTTTTTTACCATCTATCACCCTTATTGTAAATTTATAAAACTCCATAAATAGTTTTGGGCTGTTAGACATATACGCATGTAAATCATGAATCAACTCTTTCACTTTCATAACATTACTAAAAGTGCTAACAATATTGTACACCAAATTCATCCTATGAGCCATGCAATGAATTAGAATAATAAATGGAGAAAGTATTGTTTAAAGGTGAACACAAAGATTGAGTTTATTCCCCTACATCACTAATGCACCATCAACACCAACACACACCATATTTGTGTCTATGGTATATTCATCCATCCCAACACTCCCTCTCTTAAATTGGATACAACCAATTGAAGTAGGTTTTCTAAATTGTAATTTGTTACCATTTTATGGATAGCTAGAAGATGAGATTGCCTTGTATAGTTTTCAAAGGTATACACATGCATGTAACCCATGCTATGTTGTCAGCTATAGTGACCTGATCGATGGATAGAGAGATAAATAGTGATATTTTAACACTTTCTTTCAAATATTCCATCTCAATAATGGCTAGACATTTTACCATTTCCCATGCATTATTATCTGACCAATGTGACTATCGAATATACAAAAAATGATTATGTTGAACAAAATTTTGTAGTTTATAAAATCAAAAATGGGTCTTGGGTTTTTTAAAATGTGGAAAATAGTAGATAATTATACATATTTAGCCCTGAGACTAGATTTCATAACTTTTCCAAATTGCATTTTGATGGTTCCCCCTTTCTCAACAAGATGCTTTTGTCATTTTTGATTATTTTCATATTCACATGCATATCTTACATGCATACATTATTATACATTTTTACATATATATGTTCTTATTATTTGTCCATTTGGGTGTTTCACAGATATATATAATTTCCCACAGTGTTTCTCGAATATGTCTAAAATAAGTTTCATTCTATGTTCTTTTTTGACTTTCCAATTATAAATTATACATCTGCATTATGTTATAGGCTCATTACTATTTTTTGATTCTATAGGTTATATAAATGGAAATTTTGTAGCCTAGTCAACTTAAAAAGACCTTCCTATTGTCCTTGTACTTCTCTTCCTTCAACTTTTTTGAGTGGAATTTTCATCAAAATTTGGTGTCTAAAAAAACTACTTTCTCTTGGGAAGTGCCCAAATGAGTGTGTTCTACTAACATGCCTAGAGCTGTGTCTTCTAGGGGTGGTATTTCATTATTAAAATCCTAAGGAGGTGAGAAGTTATTGGGATTAATTATTTCTATGGAAATAGTGCCAATATCCATTTCTACATTAATGGTTTTATAATTATTTTATAGTGAAAAAACTAACTGATATTTTTTTAAAAAGTTTAAGAAGTACCTGTATTTGAAGTGCCTATTGTTTGGGCCCTCTTTGATAGATTTTTGAAATAAGACATGATGTTGTATTTTTTTGGTATTTGTTGTGGTGCTTTACCCTTGCTATAACCATCTCAGGCCATAAATTTGTTATCAGGTGGGTAAATGCTACTGCATGGTAGGTTTCTTTTGCACAACACATTGACATCAGGCAATAGGTTATTTTATTAAAACACATCAACATCGAGTGATAGGTTTCCTTCATTTGATAGAGTTCCATCAGGTGCTTGGTCATCACCACTTGAAATGGTGCTATTAGGTGCTAATTTTCCATCACATGTCACTATGCCATCATACAAACTATTCCATCATATGACACTATGCCATCACACAACATTGTTCTATCACATGGTATTGTGCCATTATGTGGTAGTGTGTTATTACATGACATTGTGCCACCATGCAACATAGTAGAATCATGTGACATAGTTCTACCACACAACATAATGCTTCCTATCAACCAATTTGTATTATGAGACATAATGCTAGTGGAGGTCAGGTTGCTTAAACCGGTCGAGTGGTAGAGTGCAACCTCAAGGCTCAAGTCTCAAAATCTTTAAAATCTAATAAAGAAAGATACTTTGGTGATAAGTTTGTGACCTCTATCAACATATATATATATATATATATATATATATATATATATATATATATATATATATATATATATATATATATATATATATATATATATATATATATGGTGAAATACATGGATAACCACATAAATATTATAAATGGTTGGTGATATAACCCCTAAAAAAATAACATCCTAAAAGTTTAGGTGAAAGGATCATATGTTACACCCTAAAAAATTTCCAAATGCCAATTTCCCAAAACTAAATATTTATCAATTAACGAATATTCACAACAAAATTTTCCATGCCTTTGATAATTTTGATAACAACATCTTCAATTTCATAATTCTAACCTTTTTCCTTCACCCCAATTATTTCACTTTGGCTTTCAATTATTTTTTTGCTAGGTTGCATGAATTTTACATAGCCATCAATTATTTTATTGATACAACTATCTAAACCCATCCTAATGATTTCACTACACCATATTATTTCATAGTTACCATTTATGACTTCGGTGCTATTGCTAATGAATCTACTAATGGCTAGTTGTGAAATCATTTTAATCCATTTTAAACCATAATAAATGACCCAAAATCAAAAAAATCATAACTCTAAATTACACTCACTAGATGTCTACTCCTCTCTAGTATTTGGTATCTCCTTACCCATTTGTTGTCATGCATATGAGTGAGAATACAATCCATTTTTCTCCATAAACCTCAAAGTAAAATCAGATTAGCAATCTATATTAACAAATTACTTAGAAAATCAATTTGGATGAATGATTTTTAAATTCTCCTTCCCACTATTCATAATTTACCCCTCTATTCAAATATTTCCCCCTACATCCTATAATTTTCAAGTTTTTTATAATTCATTTTATTCAAAATTAAACCCAACAATTAATTAACATGCTAAAATATTTATCATTGCTTATAACTATCAAACTTTTAAAATTTTATCTAAATTAGAATAACTATATTTTTTGTTTTTCAACCCACAACTTATCATCATCAGGATATATAATTCTCACATCCACTCACGAGACCTAATCTAACTTTTAAGGGTTTATGGAGTTTAAGACCTAGGTTTTTAAAAGATCTAAGTACAATAAATCAGGTTAAAAATATGCAATAAATATAGCTACTAATTTGTCCAAAAATTTACCTAATCTGATATTTTAAAAAATAGTAATGAATGACACAAATAACTAATTAGATATAAACTAACTAAAATGAATAATCAAGAGGTTGAAAATTAATGTGGAGCCTGATATGAGTGTCAAAAATAGGATCCATGTATTGGAAACCCTCTTGGATGGTATCATTGTCCTTTGGATAGTAGCACAGGGTTTTAGTGTCCTACTTTTAACACTAATTTCCTTTGTGCAGAGAGTTATTTGATCTTTTGGGTGCACCTCTGACTAAGTCTAAGTTTCCTATATCTATGTGGATAATATTTGATTCACTGTCTATACACTATTTTTGACTAATTTACTAGTAAACCCTAGCCTCCATATTATTACAATATTTGAGTGGCATAAGTAGTAAATATGTGATGTATGTTGGGTAGGCTAGACATCCTCAATGCCTTGTAGTGTTGAGAGTTTCCTACATACCAATAATTTGAGGTGGGATCAAGCCTGATGTAGTTCTCAAACCCAAGTGTTTTTTGTAATTACAATTAAATATTATTATGAGTGTCAACTTGAGTGCTTTGAATGAGGCTTGAGACTAGAAATCCATGTACACTAGGCTTGGGATGATTATAAATGGATGTATGCACAAGTATGTTATAATAAGGATTAATAACCTTGATTATGCATAACTTGTTATAAGCTTGTTCAGGTATTTTGCATCTAATTTTCATCTAGTGGATAAATGGCTAAAAGTCATGTATTTATATTGATTTGGTACTTGACTAGAATGTGAAATAGGTCTAGGTTGACCCTAGGTGTTTTAGGAATTGAAAATATATTGGTTGGGGTTGAAATTTAGCAAAGGATTTTATCACTGAAAGTGGGACACTATCACAGGGTGCTAGTGTCCAAGTGGTAGAACCTGAGACACTAGGGTCCTCAATCCCTAGGGGAGGGTTTGGCACTAATTTTGAGATGTATAGGGATTTATAAAGGCCCACACAAAATACTTTTATGTTTATAAAGAGACCCTAAGATAGGTCTAAGGATAAGCTATGGATGGGTTTTCTAAAGTGACAATAATTGCACTTAACTAACATTTTATATGACTATATTATCCCCCCTTTATTCTATAAATGTTTCAAAGTGAAATGACTAGAATAAAGGAAAAATAAGTGTACCTAGACTTACCTTTGAGGCAAGGACCATGAATTTATGATTGAGTGTGTAAATCATGCTCCATTTCATATCCTTCAAGTGAAACATGGAATAATTAGTCCTTACATAAGATATATCAAAAAAAAAAAAAAAAAAAAAAAAACATTGAGTAAAGAGATAAAAGAGAAATAAAAAGAATGAATACACCTCTGTAACAACCCCTTGGGGTTAACTAGAGTTAGGTTAATATTTTTAACTCAATAATAGATTAACTCAACACTAAATATCTTTAACTAAATGCATAATTAAATTAAACTATGCTATTAACCATCCAATTTAATTGTTTGATTCATTTAGCTAATGATCATTGATTAATAAATATTGATTCACTTTCATAAGTACAACATAATAAAGTACTAATTTTCCCAAGATAATAATTTAACCACTGTTGATTTAATAATAAAATAGGTATATATATAAATAACCAACTACTACTATTATAAATTTTAACATCAAACAATACAAGTATACAATATTATAAATAAACAATGTTTGATAGAGCATACAAGTCTCAATGAACTTGTAATATCCAAAAATAATATTGAGTAAATACTCTATCTATTGGCTATTAGAATGGGAGGGAGAGTATCATCTAATTTTTTTTATACACCAACCATGGGCCATTGATCGAAAACATAATCTAGCATTAAGTGAATGTCCCTCCCTTCACAGATGGTAAGATATTGATAGTGTATAAATTATGAGAATTAACTAGAAACCCATGTGATATAAGATAACTATCACATGTAACATATCATAAAGAGATAGTTTCTAATATGATATCATGCAATAAATGTAAACTAAATCAAATAAGTGAATTAACAATGTTCAAACCATAACATTACTTTGGCCAAAGTTTTAATATAGTTTTCCATATCTCAATATCAATCAAATTCACACACATAACTCATTTGAATAACCAAAATATTCCTATTAGTGGTATTAAGTAAGTACACAAATTTTTTTACACCTACTTATTTGATGACATTAACATTAGATATGCATATTAATGCTAACATCCACATATTTAAACATTTATGAATTCCCATAAAGAATGTCATAGTAGTGTATGAATACAAAGATGTCATAAAATCACATGCATTCCATTATATGCTTCTTAATAGTGCAAAATTGCTATCTATCTAGGCATACCCTTGTTGATCTAATAATCTCTTAATACAAACCATGTTATATCTTGAGATATCTTATCAATTATCACTACTATATCATGTATCTTTGTAGCATAACACACTTGTAGGGCTCTTTTTTCTAAGGGTAGTTATTACAGGGTCTTCATTCCTCCCCTCAAAAGAGGGGAAAATAAATAGGGGTTTTTTCATAGAGATTAGAGCTCTTAATAGTAAAAATCACATAGTAGTGTATGAATACAAAGATGTCATAAAATCACATGCATTCCATTATATGCTTCTTAATAGTGCAAAATTGCTAACTATTTAACCTTACAACTAAATATTCAGCTATATATTCTCAACATGAACTCAAATGTAATAGTTTAATAATATTCCAAAATAATAACTTTCTCGCATTAACCTTAAATCTATACAATACTTCATCATAGCCCATAAAATATTATTTATAAACATATTGAGTTTATCCCCCAAGTATTGACCAAATAAATAGAAAATTATTATTTCACAACTTATTTATAAATTCCTGTGTAACAAATTGTCCCTTTTTATTATAGATCCCACCTATAACCTCAATTCAAAAACTCATAAAATAACTACCCAATTCTAAGTATTCATAAAATATAAATAAGTTTAATTCTAAATAAAAATTATATGCAAATATACTAAAGTACATACCTCATAAAAATAATAGATATGGTACAGCCTCAAAATTAACATACTATGATAACTATATATATAAATATTCATATTGTATAGTTTGAATATGATATAAATAATGTGTGTGTGTGTGTGTGTGTGTGTGTGTGTGTGTGTGTGTGTGTGTGTGTGTGTGTGTGTGTGTGTGTGTGTGTGTGTGTGTGTGTGTGTGTGTGTGTGTGTGTACATATATTCATATATATACTTTATGGTCATTATAGAAATAGATTTATTGACCCTATATATATATACACATGCACGTACGTGCACGCGCACACACACACACACACACACACTCTCTCTCTCTCTCTCTCTCTCTCTCTCTCTCTCTCTCTCTCTCTCTCTCTCTCTCTCTCTCTCTCTCTCTCTCTCTCTCTCTCTCTCTCTCTCTCTCTCTCTCTCTCTCACACACACACACACACACACACACACACACACACACACACACACACACACACACACACACACACACACACACACACACACACAATTATATTAATCCAACAATAAATCCATCAACTACAGGTTTAAAACAATCATTCAAAAACCTTAATACATCATTTCAAAAATTTAATATTCTCATTCAACTAACATAATTTCCCATCATATTATGAAAATACCATATCAACTAAAATCTTGAATTATATTAAGTGAGTCATTCTCCAACTGATATGAAAATCATTATTACTTAAATTCAATAAAATCCATTTACTTTAAAGAAATATAGTCATTTATCCACTGTAAGAATATTTGAACTTAACTAGAAATTTCAAGACTGACTATATATAAAAACTAATATAACCAAATTCCTTAATAAATTCTCAATCCAAACTTGTTTTTTACTTACAATCCATACTTCAATCAATAAAATGTTTATGCAAGTGGAAATCACAAAGATTTAGCCAATCTTGACCCACATTAATTTTATCATATAATTCCAATTTGAAGTTGACTCAACCTAAGTCTTAACTATTCTTATTTAAAATATAAAAATTACATATAATAAGACCGGATAGTCAACTATCACCATACATAAATGGATTAAAAAAATCATTTAAACTCATACTTGTATACCCAAAATTATCAAATTCTAGAGTCATAAAATAAACATGAAAGAACTAAATAATCCTAGGTTATTCAATTCATTCAATGTAAAAATTAATTAAACAAATACCAGTTCACTAACTTTATATTCATTCTGTATCAAATACATAAAATTTATATTAAAACCGTAAAGTTTATATAACTTTGTAAAAACAATACACACACAACCATATATTGTGGGGTTCACCCCATTTATATTTGTCCCTGTGGGTGTGTCAAACCTATCTAAAGGGGCATATACAAATGAACCCCTACCAATAAACATTTTAATCATAGAAAAAAATAAAAATTTGTTCCTAGATTTAAAATAATCAACACAATATTATTGAAAACCCATGTAACCCTACTCACCAAAAATACCCTAGTTCCATTCATCCATTTCATATTATAAAATAATGATCACAACCATTATAAATGGGAGGGTTTTATATATGTTTGTCCCTCTATATGGGTTTTACCTATCCATAGGGTCAACCATATATATATATATATATATATATATATATATATATATATATATATATATATATATATATATATATATATATATATATATATATATATCCAAGAAAAAATTTCAAACCCCATTTAAAGATAACCAATGGCAAAATAGATCAATCCTCATTTTATATCAAAATAGAAAAATGAGAATTAAATTGTCAGGTAAGGTGGAGGTAAATCCAAGAACAAACACACCTGTTCTAATTCCACCTGTTAGGATCTTGCTCCTCAGAAAGAGCACAGTATGATTACCAAATATAAGCAATTGAATATGCGAAAATAACCAGAAACACAAGTAACTAGAATTCACCAATAGCACAGAATATGAGAGACAATACACTATCTTGTATTAACACTATACAGAAAAGAATACAAAAAAGAGCCGCCACACTCTTTCACCTTACAGAGATTTGCCACACCTAAAGTGTACAGTAATTCTTCTCACACACACTCTCCTACACAAAAAATGGTCCCAACAACCAACTCACACACAAAATCAGTGTTCACCTCACCAACTAGTCAGTAATAACCCTGCCGGTACACCAAGCACTCTATAGCACTTCAAGCTGATCTCTCATGAACCTGCAACCTGCAATTCAAAGACCAAACTTACATGTAGATCCCCAATGAGCTTGCAATAACCTGCAACTCACAGATCTTAAAACTAGAAGGAACTCTTCCTTTCTATCTCATACATTAACAATACATGCCAATGGGTCTATAAATAGATCCCTAACTCAAACAATAACTTAGACTCTTAATTTAGACAATTGTCCTCGCAGCCCAAGACTCTAACTGGTCTCAACATGCAAACTCTTCATTCACTTAACTAACTATCTGTGAAACGAGCAGTTTTGGAACACACAGGCGACCGACGTCGGTCCCTACTTGTCTGGTTCTACCGACGTTGGCCGACTTCCTGCCATCGCCGGTGGCCTTCTGCACTGGTCTCTGTCGACGTCAGTCCTGCCACCGACGCCGGTGCTCCTGGATCTCAGCAACCATTATTCCTTCAGTTTGTAAAGGGTTGAAGCTTTTAGCTCTACAACCTAACGATCTCCCACTTGGAGATAAACAGCTGCAACCTGTACTTGTACCTGTACACCATCTAGTTTGTTCCCTTGGCTATGTATCCATCTTCAAAACCACCCTTGAAGACCAACCACCACAAAATCCATGGTGCAAAACCTATTATCCAAATCACCTGCCACATCCACATCTACAACCATGTAGAAATTAACCTGAACCTGCATAGCATGTGCACCTGCTACTAGTCCCTATAAGAATCCACTGAACTGCCCTCCAATGGTTCTCTCCTAGATTGGGCTCCTAACTTGTGACAACTCCCACTGCTTGGGAAAACTCAGGTTTAGTACATACCATGCACTCAACCTCATTATGTGAATCAAGACACCTGTTCATAGAACTGTCCAACCATCGGCGTGCTAACCGGTTTCACACAATCATCCTAAAACAAAGTCAACATATGATCTTCCATGTCTCTAGAACACACTCATGCCAAAGAATCTTGCTGCTCCCAGATTCTCCATGACAAACACCTGAACTAGCTTTACCTTTAGTTCAGCAATACCTATATGTAACCCTGCAACAAGCACATCATATAGAAATAGGATAGTGTAGCTAATACTATCCAACCTGGTAAAGAGAAACACAATGATCAAACCTCCATTGCCCTGCAGCTCACACAAGATCAAATACCCTGATCTTCCATCTCACGTATCCATTTCCGCTCTTCTTTATCCTAAACATCCATTCATCTCTCAGTGCTTACTTCCAGCTGGCAACACTACCCAAAACACCTATTTGGTTCTCCTCTAAGGAATCACATCCTCATTCATGCCTAGCTCCCATTGTTTCCTGGATCTACCTGTTCTGCTTCTTCAATAACTTCCTGGTCCTATGCCATAAGTGAGCAACAAGTAGTGTAAAGAAGGGAAATGATGAATTTAAGAACTTACTTACACCTTCAGTCTTCCATATGGGTGCTTGAGACTCCATGACAGCTTACTGTCCACCCAAAATTCATCTCAGTGACCGATGCCGGTCACATCTCAGTCTACAGCCGACCGATGTCGGTTCCCTGTGACTGCCTCCCTGTCGACGTCGGTTTCCCCTGGCTGACACCGGTCTCTCTCTGCCCCGAGTCACCAATGTCAGGCTGCACATAGCCAACGTCGGTCCCTGTCTGGACACTGACGTTGGTTTTCCTACCGATGTCGGTCTCTGTGTTTTTCTTGTGAGACCTGACTTTTTCCCGCGAGCTCCTTTTGGATCAAACCCTTGTCCAAAACACCCTTGCTCTGCTCAAAATTCCTCTGCACCTTGTGCTAAACTCTGTCCATCACTTTCTCCTTGAAAACCAAGGCTTTCCTATTCTTGTCACTAACATCGGATTCCTCAAGAAACCTCACCTTCTTCTTCTGTATACAGAAACCACGATCCATGCCTTCCAAATCTGAAAGCATACTCTTTGACTCAAGAACCAGCATCTCCTTCTTATCTATGTGACCAAGCCTATTAAGCCACATCTCCGAATCTATAGCTGAAGTAGATAACCCAGAAAGAGAATCAGTAAAACAAGTAGATAGATAAAGCGTACCTACTTTCTTACCTCTAGCTACAACAAGTGTACCCTTGGTAACCTTCCAAGAGTTCGTTGTGAGAGTTACTGTGCAACCCTCTTCACCCAAACTTCTAACAGAAATCAGATTCTACTTCAGAACTGGGACATGCATGACCTCCTTTAACACCCATGTGTCACATGTCTGCAATTTCAGCTTCACTTTGCCTTTGCCAACAATCTGACAAGGCTTACCATCCCCTACACAAATTTCTCCAAAGTCTCCCTGGACATACTCATGAAAAAATTCCCTATGTGGGGATGCATGAAAAGAGGCACCAGAATCTAATACCCAAGATTCTACTTTATCCAAAGAACATATCAAAGCATCCTGTGCAACATAACCCGCAACATCTGCTTCTTCTCCATGTCCTTCATGCTGATCTTCACCCGATCTGCAATCTCTCTTTAAGTGCCCTTGCTTTCCACATTTCCAGCAGGTTATTCTGCCATACCTGGACTTGGATCTCTTACCCATCTTCAACCTTGATCTCCCACGCTCTATCTTCTCTCTTGGCCTTCCTCTTCCTTCAACACTCAAAGCATCTCCAGATGATTCACCTGTGCTTTTCCTGCGTATCTCTTCGTTCAAGATCACACTCACAACATCATCCACTTTTAAGACTTTTGAAGGAGTCACAGTATTAGAAACTGGCATTACCAAACCTTCCCAACTTTCAGGTAATGAACACAAGATTAAGAGAGCTCTAATTTCATCATCAAATACAATATTGACGGAACTTAACTGGTTTACCAAACCATGGAAATCACTAAGATGGCTATGAATAGATCCACCTTCCAACATTTGCAAATTAAATAAACGCTTCATAAGAAATACCTTATTAGAAGCGGAGGGTTTTTCATACAAATTTGCCAAAGATTTCATCAACTCCACCATTGTCTTACACTGTGATAAGCTGGAAATCATAGATGATTCAAGACTCAATCTAACAGATCCCAGAGCCTTCCGATCAAGAACCTCCCATTCTTCATCTTTCATATCCAAGGGTTTGCTAGCAACCCCACCCAACGGTAAGTACAAATCTTTCTGATATAGATAGTCCTCAATCTACATCCTCCATAATTGGTAGTTCTTGCCATTAAACTTTTCCATTCATAGTTGACTGTTTTCTGCCATTGCTCAACTCCCACTCAAACAAAAACCCTGTGAGTAACCTGTAATCAAAACACACTACCCAGATCTACACCAATCTATTAGTATCCCAACCAAAAGCTCTGATACCACTTGTTAGGTATCAGCTTTTGAACCTATAACCAAGGCTCTGATACCACTTATTGGGGAAGGTGGAGGTAAATCCAAGAACAAACACACCTGTTCTAATTCCACCTGTTAGGATCTTGCTCCTCAGAAAGAGAACAGTATGATTACCAAATATAAGCAATTGAATATGCAGAAATAACCAGAAACACAAGTAACTAGAATTCACCAATAGCACAGAATATGAGAGATAATACACTATCTTGTATTAACACTATACAGAAAAGAATACAATAAAGAGCCGCCACACTCTTTCACCTTACAGAGATTCGCCACACCTCAAGTGTACAGTAATTCTTATCACACACACTCTCCTACACAAAAAATGGTCCCAACAACCAACTCACACACATAATCGGTGTTCACCTCACCAACCAGTCAGTAATAACCCTGCCGGTACACTAAGCACTCTATAGCACTTCAAGCTGATCTCTCATGAACCTGCAACCTGCAATTCAAAGACCAAACTTACATGTAGATCCCTAATGAGCTTGCAACAACCTGCAACTCACAGATCTTACAACTAGAAGGAACTCTTCCTTTCTATCTCATACATTAACAATACATGCCAATGGGTCTATAAATAGATCCCTAACTCAAACAATAACTTAGACTCTTAATTTAGACAATTGTCCTCGCAGCCCGACTCTAACTGGTCTCAACATGCAAACTCTTTATTCACTTAACTAACTGTCTGTGAAATGAGTAGTTCTGGAACACACAGGCGATCGACGTCGGTCCCTACTTGTTTAGTTTTGCCGATGTCGGCCGACTTCCTGCCGTCGCCGGTGGCCATCTGCACTGGTCTCTGCCGACGTCGGTCCTGCCGCCGACGGCGGTGCTCCTAGATCTCAGCAACCATTGTTCCTTCAGTTTGCAAAGGGTTGAATCTTTTAGCTCCACAACCTAACATAAATTTCAAAAACCCTTATTTATAACACTAACTAGTTTGTGCTAAAAACATTTCTTATCTCTCCGCATCCATTGTCCCCCTTATACAAAATTGTCAGCCTCCATATATCCCTTTGATTCTAAATTTTGTATGCCAAAATTCCCCAAAATAACTTCACAAAACTAGGCCCTTGATAACATATCTCCAATTATCCATAATTATTTTCTTAAATTATGGAATGATAGCTCAGCAAAAATATCTACAGTCTAGTTAACCAACAAAATACCATCATATCTAAGCCATGAAACTCCACAAAGTCAATGGTGCTTCTAATTATGGATTTGAATAATCTAAAAACCCATTAGTTTTAAAACATAAATTCTTAAAATATTCTAAATCAAATAATCATGAAAATCATTAAGGTTCAAAATAGGGATTTGGAACCTAAAAAAAAATCATGACTTTATCAAAAGCTTTAAACACAGTCTAAGGTACCATTGACCTTTCAAAAATTCAATATGCCTTTTGACTAATGTTATTAAATTAACATTTTAATTAAAACATGACCTAAGTTAAACAAATCAACCCTTTTTAAACAATGATTGATATATGTATGCAATACATATATCAACTATGCTTAAAAAATCTTAAATATCTATAACATGTTTTTAAAATAGAACATGAAACATCTTAACTACCATTACAATAATTATAAACATAATATTATAATGAGGTAATTCTAGCCACAAGTGTAATTATTATTAAGACAACAAAATAACCAATCATATAAGCATCCAAGAAGATACCATTGTAACTCATATCATATATTTAAGTTCACATTCAAGTAATATAGTTAATGCATAAGTTATGATGACTAAGAGTATGGATTGTAAACAAGCAAAACACTAGATTATGCAAACATATCCCAGACACATCATGTAAAGATTAAATTAATATGTAATAATGATAATCAAACACTAATAAATGAATTAAAAACATTATCAACCTAATGAATGATGTAAAAAAATAATAATAACCAATCAAAAATTAACAAGTAGACTTATAATCTAAGTGGTGTGTGTAGGGGTTCTAGTTTTAGTCTCTCATTCCCCACTTATCTCCATCTACTCCATCCTCTCTAATGATACCCTCCCTTGATCATATTTAGGAGGGTGTACTCCATATTGCATCCACCTCATTATAATGAAAATTAGTTAGATCATTCATGAAACAATCATAATAAACTATTGTAATTGAATAATTTAATAATCATGATCATAATGTACCATAGCATAATATGAACAACTAAAAATAAGTTAACTATCATGATCATAAGTAATAAATAGTTGTTAATAATCAACATATTAATAATCCAACCACTTAACACATTATTTAACCAATCATTAACCAAAGAATACAATAATTAGCATATTAATGAGTCTAGAGAAAAATTGGGATGTAACATCCTCCCCTATCCTCCCACTGACACTTATTTGAATAAAATTTATGAAATAATATAATGTTTAATATAAAACAAACATAATATCTAGTAAAAGACTAAGAAAACAAATTTGGAAATAGATTATGAAACTCTTCATAATCTTCCCAAGTTATACTATATACAGAATATTGGTCCCACTTGACCTAGATCGATTACACTTCTCTATTATGCAAACTATGTTTGTGAGTGTCAATTATTCTCACTAGTTCTACTATGACTACATTGGGATAAATAAACTATAAATGATTGCAATCCAATACATGAGAAGAATTATCAAAATACTTTTTAAGACAGGACACATGAGAAACTTTATGCATGAGTGTTAAATTTGGTGGAAAAAAATTATGTACACCATAGGATTGATAACTTCCAAGACCTCAAAGGGTCCCACATATCTAGGAGATAATTTGGTCAATTTTCCAAATTTTATCAATATTTTCTTTGGTTTAACCCATAGAAATACTTTTTCTCCAACTAAAAACTTCCTTGTTCTTTTCAAATCAGCATAACTCTTCTCTCTATCATTGGCTTTAGCCAACCTTTACCTTATTAACTTAACCTTATTATCCATTTCAAAAATAATATATATTCTAAATACTACCCTATATTCTATCCTATACCAACTAATTGGTATTTTACACATTCTTCCATATAATGCCTCAACTAGAGAAAGTTTTATAGATGATTGATGAGTTATTGTAGGCAAACTCAACCAATGGAATATATTATTCCCATATGTACTAGTGGTCCATGTAATACATTCTTATAATATTTTATAAGACTTGATTCACTCTCTCTATTTATCCATCTATTTTTATATGGTATGTTGTATTAAAATTCAACTATGTACCCAAAGCTAAATTTAGAGTCAACCAAAATCTAGAAGTAATTTTCAGGTCCCTATTTGAAATAATCTTTTCTAGAAACCCATGCAATCTATACACTTATTTCACAAATATATTTACAAGCATAGGTGTATCATCTAAAATATTACCATGAATGATGTGAATTACCTTGGTGATTTTATGAACAACCATCAAAATCATGTCATGTTAGTTTTGAGACATCAACAAACCTTAAAAAAGTCTGTGTTAATGACTTGCCACTTTAATTCTAGTATGGTATGTGGAAATAACAACCTAGTAGGATGCACATGCCTA
Organism: Torreya grandis; assembly: GCA_037957365.1. Classification (NCBI taxonomy): domain Eukaryota; kingdom Viridiplantae; phylum Streptophyta; class Pinopsida; order Cupressales; family Taxaceae; genus Torreya; species Torreya grandis. Next base: position 123,949 of record JARHVA010004317.1, on the reverse strand, counting down.
GCCTTAACTCACTAACATTCTAAACATCAAGAAATAAAATATGTTGCATCTTTCTTAATTACTTTCCAAAAATATAATGGCCTTAACTCTACCAAGAGCTTAGTCACACTAAGAAGGCCTGAGTAAGGATCATTATGTAGTTATTTGAGTATTATATGCATCAAATTCTCCTTATCTGGTACATAAATACTTCCTTTATACCTTAATAAACCATCATATTTGAACTTTAATCCTTCATACTTAGGATCCTAAGCATTCTGAGACAATGAAAACTTTACATATTCAGAAAATTCATCTCTTATAAGGAATTTCACCACCTTATTATGAAAGGTATTCCTGATAGTAGTCAAAGTTTTTATATACCTTCAATGAATAACGGCATCCATAACCCTAATTTACTTTTTTTTATCTATTTAATGTCAAATTCATAATTTGACAACAACTCTAACCATCACCTCTAATGTGGATTTATATTAGGTTGGATGAAGATATACTTGAGCCCCAAGTTGTCAGTCTTGAGCTCAAATTATTTTCCCAATAGATAATGCCTCCAAACTTACAAGGCATGCACTATTGCATCTAATTCTAGATCATGTGAGGCATAATTTACCTCATATAGCTTTAACTTCCTAAACTCATAAGATAAAATATAGCCTTATTGCATAAAAACTCCTCCAAGAGCATATTTTGAAACATCAATTATTATAATAAATTAGCCATTTGGATTAGGAGCTCTCAACACTTATGCCAATTAAAGTATTGTTTTCATCTCTTCAAAAGCTTAATAATGCTTCATAGACCACATGAAATTTTAATTTTTACAATGAAGAGAGGCAATATGATTTTATATCTTGGAAAAGTTTGGAACAAACTTTCTATAATATCTAGCCAAACCAATAAAACTCATAAATTCATGGACATTTTTAGGTTTTTTCCACTCCATAAAGGATTTAATATTTGAAGGATCCATGTATATTATTTATGCAAAAATAATGTCCCAATGTACTATACCTTTTTATGAAATAAGTCACACTTTCATAAATTCACAAAAGTTTATATTTCTACAATTATTGTAGAACCAATTTCAAATTCTCTAGATGTTCCTCCTTAGATTGTTAATAGATTAGGATATCATATATAAAGAACAACACAAAATGATCTATATAATCTTCAAACACACTATTAATGAGATTCATAAATGTTTCTAGCATATTCATTATCCTAAAAGGAATAACTATGAGATCATAGTGCCTGTATCAAGTCCTAAAAGTTATTTTTAGAATGTATTCCTCATGAATCCTTAATTGATGATATCCTACTTGAAGATAAATATTCAATTAAACTAATACCCCAAATATTCAATCAAAGAGATCATCAATTCAAGGTAAAGGATACCTATTTTTTATGGTTGCCTTGTTCAACATCCTATAGTCAATATATAGGTGAAGGGTTCCATCCTTATTTTTAATGAACATAACTAGTATACCCCATGGTGACACACTTGGTCAAATTAAACCTTTTGAAAATATATCTTGAATTTGATCCTTAAAATACACTAATTTGGTTGTCATCATTCTATAGGGGGATTTAAACTATTGTTTAGACCCTAGAATGATGTAAATTGAGAAATTCAATTCTCTCTTAGGGGGTAAACTTGATAATGCTATATGGAAAACATCTCAAAAATCCTAGAGGAAAGGATAATGTTTTATGGAAGGTTCATTTGACTCCTCTATCTCATTTAAATTTACAATAAATGCTTGAAACCCTTTTCTTGTTCTTTATTCAATTAAATTGTTGAAATGTAACTAAGATTGAGATCCCTTTTTGCTTCTTGAATTTGGGTTTGATTACCCAAATCATCTAGAAATTTAACTTTTTAAAGTAAACAATCTACAATAGCTTTATATTGAGCTAATAGTTTACTTTTAGGATCATATCATGTGACACCAATGGTGCTACAAATATCTCCACTATCATAGTGAATTCAGGTAGTTTGATCTCATCTTTGACTAAACATTTATCTACCTTTACCTTAGATTCATTACCATATTTAATTGGCCATGAATTTCCTAGTTTCATATTCCCTAAATCACTTCTAAACATTGCATTCTAAATTTTGAACTGATTTTTAGAGTTTTTAATACTTTTCCAATTCTTCTTTTTGAAAGTCATTTTAGGACCTCCAAACTTTTTCTTGAATTCATCTTTGACCTGAACAAGTGACTTCAATTTTTTCTCTTTCTTTACTACCTTTTCAAATACTTAATCCATATTAGATGGCCCATACACATTTACCTTGCATCTAATTTGGGGTTTTAATCCCATAATAAATTTTTTGATGTGAAACCTCTTCTCTACCTGATATGAAGGAACATAATTTAGGATCTTGGTGAATTTATCTCAATATTCATTCACTAAAAGGTCTCCTTACTTTAGATTCTATAAATCTATCAATTTTTGATCCAAATAGAGTTGGGGCAACCATCATGATCTGGACAAGGTCATGAACTATTATCATGTGTTGGTAGTAGAGTCAAGATTAATCTTTAATTTCTTGTTTTCCCACCATGTTATTACTTCACTAGATAATGAGTAAGCTCCCCAAACTACTTTTAGGACTTTAGAGTAATTCCTTATCTCAAAATATTTTTCCATCTCAGTTAACCACTGTTCTTCTCCATATCCTAAGATGGTTCCATTGAACTTGGGTGGGTTAAATTTATTAATATATCATGCAATCTTGGTATCTACACATGATATCACATCTTGAGGTACCTCCTCTTGCCTAGGTTTTTGAGGAATTTTTTTCTCAATAGTATGCTCTTTAAGTTCATTTTGATTATTTTCATCAACATGGCCATGAACTTCTTGTTCAAGGGTAGCTATTTGGTCCCTAGTCTCATTTATAGCTATGAGAATTTGATCAAGCTTTGTATTTTGCTCAGTAGAAAAATAATTTGGGTCAACTGGAGGGTTAACATTATTATAATTAGATGTACCCTCACTAATTGGCCTTTGAAGAAATATTATTATTTCAAATAATATAAGAATAAGAATACATTGACTCATTAAGTTTAAGAGTTTGAGCCTCAAATCTAATACCACAATGTAACAACCCCTCAAGTTAACTATAATTAGGTTTTTTTAACTCAATAAGAAATTAACTCAACACTAACAATATTTAACTAACAATCAGGTTAATTGTTTAATGCATTTAGCTAATGATCATTGAATAATAAATACCAATTTATTTTCACAAGTATAACAAAATAAAGTATTAATTTATCCAAGATAATAATTAAACCACTAATGATTAAATAATATAATAGGTACATATATAAATAACTAAATACTATTATTATAAATTTTAACATTAAATAGTACAAGTATATAATATTACAAATATACAATGTTACACAAAACATATGAGTCTCAATGAACTCATTAATATCTTATAATAATATTGAGTAAACCCTCTATTGGTTGACTGCTAGAAGGGGAGGCGGAGTATCATCCGAGTGTTTTCCCACACCAACCATAGGCTATTGATCCCCCACACAAACTCCCAAGGGAATGGCCCTTCCTTCATAGATGGGCAGATAGTGATAGTACAAAAATAGAGAAAGTTAACTAAACCCATGTGTTATAAGATAACTATCACATGGAACATATCATAAATAAATATGTTCTAACATAATATAATACAATATATTCAAATTAAATCAAACATGTGAATTGACAATGTTCAAAACATAAAGATTACTTTGCCCAAAGTTTTAATATAGTTTTCTAGATATCAAGATCAATGAAATTCACACACACAAATCATTTAAATAACCTCAATCTACCTATTAGTGGCAGTAAGTATGTGAATTTCATTACACCTACTTATTTATGACATTAATATCAAATAGGCATATTAATGCTAAAATTCACATATTTCAACATTTATGAATTCTCATAAAGAATTCCATAGTAATGTATGAATACAAAGACATAATAAAACCATATGCATTCCATTATATGATTCTTAATAGTGTAAAATTGCTAATTATTTAATATTACAGCTAAATATTTAGCTATATATTCTCAACATAAACTCAACTGTAAAAGTTTAATAGTCTCCCAAACTAATAATGGTCTCACAATAACCTTAAATCTGTAAAAAATTTCAGCATAACCCATAAAATATTATTTATGAACATACTGAGTTTTCCCCCCAAGTATTGACCAAATAAACAAATAATTATTATTCCATAAATTCTTTATAAATTCTTATGTAACACATTATCCCTTTTCATTATAGATCCCACCTATAACCTCCATTCAAAAACTCATACAATAACTACCAAATTGCAAGTATTCATACAATATATAGAAGTTTAATTCTAAATAAAACTTATATGCAAATATACTAAACTTTCCATCAGTTTAGTATATTCAAAAATTCATTTAAACTCAGACTCATATACCTAAAATTATAAAATTCTAGATAGTCATAAAATACACATGAAAGAACTAAATAACCCCAAGTCATTATTTTCACCCATAATACAAAGGAATTAAATAAATACCAGTTCACTAACTTTATTTTCATTCTATATTAAATACATAGAATTAATATTAAAACCCTAAAGTTTATATAGATTTATAAAAATAACACACACATAACCATTTATTGTAGGGTTTGGCCCATTTATATTTGGCCCTTTGGGTGGGTCAAACCCATCCATAGGTTCATATACAAGCAACCCTTATCAATAAACATTTTAATCATACAAGTAACTAATAAATTATTCCCAGATTTAAAATAATCAACACAATATTCTTGAAACCCATGTAACCCTAATCATAAAAAATACCCTAGTTCAATCCATCTATTTCATATTATAAATGAATGCTCATATCCATTATGAAAAGGAGAGATTTACATGTGTTATACCCTCTATATGGGTCATACCCATCCTTACGGTCAACCACATATAACTATTTTTTTTTTTTTTAAATATCAAAGTGAAATTTTTGGAACCCATTTAAAAATAGCCAATGATAAAATAAATCAATCCTCATTTTATATCAAAATGGAAAAACTAGAATTAGATTTCAATAAGAACTTACCTATAATTCTAACCAAGTTATGCCCAAAACCAGATTTATTCTTTATTCAATTCTTCTCATCCACTTTCCCCCTTCTACAAAACCCTTAACCTTCATATATCCCTCTAATTTTGAATTTTGCATGCCAAAATCCCCCAAAATAACTTCACAAAACTAGGTCCTTGATAATAAATATCTAGTTCTACATAATTATTTTCCAAAATCCTAGCATGATAGCTCACCAAAAACATCTAAAATCTAGTTAATCAATAAAATACTATCATATCTAAACTATGCAACTCAACAAAGTCAATCGTGAGTCCAATTATGTCTTCAAATTATTTAGAAACTTGTTAGTTTGAAAACCTAAATTCCAATAATATTCAAAATCAAAAAATCATGCAAATCATTAAGGTTTGAAAGAGGGATTTTAACCCTAAACATTATAATCATGCCTTTCTCAAAATATTCAAACATAGTCTAAGGTGCCATCAACTTTTCAACAAATTAATATGCCTTTTAACTATATTATTAAATCAACATTTTAATTAAAACATGTCCTAAGTTAAAAAAGTCAACCCTCTTTAAATAACTATTGATATATATGTATACAATGTATATAAAACCTATGTTTAACACATCTCAAATATATATGATATGATTTTAAAATAAAACATGAAACATATTAACTACTATTGATATGGTTTTTATGTACAACAATTCATAACGAGGTAGCCTCTCACATTTTATGATATCAAGGAAGGTGAACTCCACTCTAGGGCAAGAGTTGTAGGTATGAATTCTTGACCAATCAATGATGGAATAGAAAACATGGCATGTAGGTTATTAACAATGGTTTTTAAGGGAGGGGTGGTCTCTAAAAATAAATTAAAAATCTATATGAGTTAGTGGTTGGATGATTTCTAATCTAGAGTGGGTAGGTCTCAAAAATAAAGTCAAAAAGGAGGGAAGCATAGAGAAGGAAAGAGAGATTTTTTGGATTTAAGAATCACCTCTAAAGATGGTTTATAAGTAGACAAGTGATTTCAAAACCAATGTATATTTTTATCATCTTTTGTACACACACATTCAGACATGGTCAAGCAGTCTAGGATAATTTTTATATAAGAAACTCAAAGGACTCATTAAAAGGTTACTCCTTTTACAGCAGTTGTTGCACACTCTTAGTTAGGAGATTATGAATTTGAATTGAGGTGGTATCTAAGATATATATTTCACATACACATTAAAATATATCAATAAAAACACTTCTACACACTCAAAAATATGAATCAATCAACTTACTTACCAATAGTCAATATAACTACTAATCATTCAATAGTTATTGTACATCTAAAACTATCATATTAATCATGAAAAAAATTCCTTCATATATTTTTCACACTAAGAGTTATTGAATATTACAACCAAAAGAATACAAGCTTAATTACACAAATATTGGAAACAAAATACACAAATAGATTCATTGACAATCAAAATTAATTCTGCTCTTGTACATTGAAATCTTTTCAATCTTTGTAATTGTGAGTTACATGTGTTTAAATTGACTTGGGGAAGAGGTCTTCTCATCCTCCAAGTAAATGCAATATTTATTACATGAAATAGTTATAACTTTAGTTCTAATTATAGTTTCAATACCATATAAAGTTATCTTACATTTATCAATAGTTAAAGTCAGCCTTTACAAAATCATACAATGTGTGCATGTTTACAAAATGGATAGATTTTTTTAAAAAAATATGTTCCAACCTTAAGAGAACTATAAATAAATTGATGCTAATATTTGAAAATACATGCAAAAAACTATCCCTTAAGGCTACGTAGATGTCTGCATCATGCATTGACTTTAGTGGGAGTGGTGGCCATAGATATCGGTGTTGAATTGGATATAACAACTCCAGTCTTCTTCTTTGCCTCTAACTCAAGAAATTATTTATTTTATACATCATGATGTTATCATATAATATGTAAGTTTAGAAATGATGGTCTATGTACCCTATCAACTTTCCTTAATATATTTCCATGTTCTATCTTTGTCATCTGAAAGTTGATTTTGAAAATCTCAACTTCAATTACCTTTTTCCTTGTAAAACCTTACTCCACTTCAATATTTTCTAGTGGTATCCCTTATAAAATCTAATTGAAATTATTATAAGCTTATTGAATAAGTTTATAAAATTTAATTATACTTATCAAATTTCCTATATCATCCTTTTCTTTTGACAACTTTAAGTCATTCAAAATCTGCAAAATGAGTGCTTCATGCTCTTGGTATTTGGGCATCAATGCCCCAGCTATTTTCACCCACTCTAGCTTTTATGTCCTAATGAACACCAAATTTAGGGAATTATATGCCTCTAATTATGTCATTATATCTAAATGGATATAGGCCTTATTTATTGTGTATTAAATAAACACCTTCAATTTATACTCATATCCTTTCAAAGAATTAAACAATTGGTGTGTTTGGGAAATGTGAGGGGATAATTTTTCCCTTATTACTTCTAGTTCCTCTAAAGAATTATAAATTTTTACGTAACCTCCTATACTTTAACCTCAATACCTACTAAAATGTGAATCATATATTGTTCTCCCTTTATTTGTTCTAGTTTTAATTACAACTCTTGCCTTACCAATTCTATCCATTGATGTAGTACCACCATGGCATCTTTGTGTGATTTAGTTAGGGATCTAAAATATTAATTCTAGGTAAAGTTACCTAATTGTTTGTTATACCTTTTATATAATGCATAAACATCCTACCTTTCTTTGAGAATCATTTATTTACCAGTTTCATCCTCTAACTTCATCTTTCTGACCCTTTGAATACTCCCATAGGGTTTATCAAATAGGTTATTATTGATGGGAGATTTATAATCTTGAAATTTCAAATTTGAAAATCCTTAGATTTTAGATCAATTACCCAAGGAAGAATCACTAGTTGGTTAGGGTATTTTTTTTGCACATATTTAATTACAACCACCTCTCCAAGATCCTATGTTGACTATTGCTTTTTGGCTCCCTTGAGGACTATGTCAAGAATGGAGGGACAAATGATCTTGGACTAATACACACCTCCATATTGGGGGAGTGGATGGATTGTGATGATTTGTTTTCCATTTTTGCCTTTTATTGAGGACACAATAGTGGTTTCTTGGGATGGACTAGTGGATGGCATGATAAAAGTGATTTTTGTAGAAGAAATATATATTTGGGAAGTGGCCAAGGTTGTGTTAATTTTCTTGGTGGCCCTTCTCTTCTGCATGGTCTTGATTATGGTAGTGCCATATGGAATACTATTAGCAGTGGGAATAATGGATGTGAATGGCACTATGGGGAGAGATGGAGCAATGGTTATGGTATAATCCTTCTCTACCTTAGGATTGAGTAGAGTAATGTGCAAGAGATAAGAGGAAGTAAATGAAACATCAAGTCTGAAGGTGGAATCCTCCACCCTTGGAGTCCCCAAAAGAGATGAAATTGGAATTGAACTAAAAATGAGAATAGATGAAGAAACTAGGGAAGTATGGTGTAAAGGTTGATCCTTATTACCTATTCAATCATATATGGTTGATGCCTTCCACTTATCATCTATAATTATTAATGCCTTAGATCTTTCCATCTCTTTTTCTTTATTTAGCTCTTGTTTTACATCCACTTGTTATTGAGGAACTGAATTCCAACCGTATGGTTGATCCATCATTAGACTACCTATGACAGAACCCATTGGTTTAATTTTATAGTAAATAGTGTATTTTGCCTCTAAGGAAGAACCTTATTGAATTGAGGCATCAACTTTCTCTATGACTATCCCTGATATTGTGGATTATCATAATTGGTGGGTAGCTATAGGCATTTGTAATGCAACTATAACTAGGTTCTCTTAGTCTTATTCTTTGGAGGAATATAAATCAATTAGATCCCCTAGAGATCCCTTGGGGTTAGGCTCATTCAAACCCAACTATTTCTTGATAGCTTTCAACATAAAAGGAAGTAACTATGAAGGTTCCCCTTATACCTCTATCTATAATGGGGGTTAGCTATTCTAAAAGTTTAAAGTTGTCCACCCTATAAAAAATGTTATATTACTATGTATTTCCTTCACTAAAATTGAATACTCTTGTTGAATTATCCTAAGATGATCTTCCTTTAGGCATAAAACTTGTGTCTTTTCAATACTTAAGCATCATCTTTTGCATTAAAAAATAAAAAATCATGGTCATAAGGGATATGTTGGTATGAGATACCAAAACCTTGAATGTGTCTTTATATATGACCATGGGGATCCTAACCCTATGTGGCATGGTAGGAAAGTGAAAACTCTTCCTCTTATTGCTTACCTTTCCAAATTTATTCCTCTATGTGTAAAATATTTTTCCAATTATCACATGTGACCCATAGAATGTACTCTTCTTATTTTTAATAAAGTCCTCCTTGACACTCCATCAAATTTGATAAGCAATTTATAGCTTTTCTAACTTTTTGGTTACATATTTGGGGAGTTATATGGGGTGTACTTTATGACCATTAATCATAATTACCATATAATCAAGGTATAACCATTAATCACCCCTTTCACTTGGTGTTTTTGCCATGATTTATCTGATTCTTGGTAGTGAATTCCCATTAATTGCCTCCTATACTTGAGTATAGACATATTCATAAATTAGAACCATGTGCTTTGTATATGAATAAATATGGAAAAATTGATAAGTCACAAATGAGATTCTTGACACAATGTATGGCTAGTTAGAGTGGCTAGCTAGATTGGGTTGCTTACTCTTATGTAGTGTTGACACTTGGATACACCCTTTAAGAAGAAGTTTTATAGGCCTCTAATCCAAGTGGAAAATTTGGGACATCTCACTTGTTTTTCATGATCAAACATGTGAGATGAAACTCTAGATAAGGGCTAGTTCCCTTTGATATATCATTCAAGCACATGTCCCTACTACTAACACTTTGGGTGGTTGAAAAGAGTTAATAATAACATGAAATTAATACTAATATATGGAGGTGTTATACCAAATGTTTTGTGCTACGCATACCTTATATATGCACTTGGAATCAAGAACAAGTTACATATATACTTCACTCAATCAACTCTCTCTCTCTCTCTCTCACATCAGTGTTTCAACATGGGGTTTGGAGATGACATAGGATAGGAAGAACTAAAAAATAAGAATTATAAGATACTATATTGAGTATCATACTCACTTACACCAACAACCTCACTTGACACTTCTTGTTGACCTTCAAGAAAGATATCATAACACACTAGGTACTAATACGAGTAACATATGAAAGGCAAATAAACATCACATTTGCACAAGAAGAAACACTAAAATGTACACTTAGTGAATTATTTTAATGAGGGAAAATTAATTGTCTTTATTAATTCAAGGTACAAAGTTGGTATGGCTTCACCATACCTAGTAGAGAGATTACAAACAATGGCCAAGAAGGCCCAATTTATAGAACGTGGAAGAAGAAAGAGAGAAGAGAAGTTCAAAAGGCACAAGGACATGTGTCACCAAGTGAATATTAGTTACACATAAATAATATATAAATATGGGGTGATATATTATATTTCATAGGTGTATACTTATCCAAAAAAAGTCATAAAGATAGTAAAAATTGGCACAAAACTAACATTTCGGCATAAGAAATTGCTCACCTGAGTTACCTTATAAAAATACCCCTATCCCTAAATATGGTTAGGTATAATAATTTTTATAATAAATATGGGTTAAAAAAAAGTCCCAAAATTTAGTGGATTGATCCTTAACCATCCCTATTCTTGTGGACATGCAAAATCATCACTGGTAATTTGAAAAGGGATCTTTTCCATGCACCTTCTCCACTTGGCATTCAAAAATCACCAATTTTGAAAATTTATCCATGAAAAATAGGTAATAAAAATTTTCAAAGGATCTCATACCATCATTTTCAAGTAAAAACCTTAAAAATGTCTCCCTAATTACTTTTCAAAACTTTCCCAAGTGTTCACTAGTCTAGCTCACTAGATTAGTTGAAAGTGAGGGCCTATTTGGGGTACTTAGAGATTTATTAATCATATTATGTGAATTTTTTGAGTTATATAAACTTTAAATATTCCTCCCAAAGTTTATTTCATCTCCTAACTCGTTCTGTAGCTTACACACCACTCAAAATGGCTGAAACAAGCCCTATTTTCCTCTGATCCATACAATTATGTATAAGAAAAACACATGTTTGGGATCCTATAAGAGTAATATAAAACTTACAAGTTTTTTAATGTCTATTACATATAATTTATATGCTCAAATAGATTCCTTTTCCCAATTAGGTCCTTATAAGGGTTTTGTAAGGGTTTTAAGTGACCTGGACTCTCAACATTTGTTTATAAAGGTTTAACATTGAAACCTTAGGAAAATTCCATTTTTTGCCTCTTAAGAACCCAGTATAACTTATATAAATGGATTATGGTCCCATATAAATGATTATGAAAGATGTGAGCAATTCAAGCTGGTCATTCAAGCTATTCCTTCCCTCTTGTGAGGGTTTAAGCACCTTTTAGGTCTAAATTGAATTATAGGGGAGTTCCTCTACTAATAATTTTTTTTATCACCTCTGTACATATACTTTTCACCTCCTCAAACTTTTGGGATATCTCATCAATAACTAGAAACAATAATGGATACTCTTTAGGATTAGGCCTAGACCTTGTGAAAGGAGTCTACCTGTAACCTTATGTTTAAAAACCACTCTTTATTAATTATTTATTGCCTTGGATAGCTTAGCCACCTCAAATATGCTTTTAAACACATGGGAAAATACATTATATGACTTCCTAGAATCTAGAACTAAGAATGACCCTCTATTTGGCATTAGACCCATTACTTTTACAACTAGCTACACTTGCAAACCTAGTAGTTCCAAACATATTATATGGTTTTAAACCATAAAATAAATTTTTATTGATGGTAATATATGTTATTTAACTCACCAAACCTTCTTGGAAACCTTTCTTTACTTTTGGTATGTGTTTTTCACCATTTTTCCTAATTTTGTAAGGTCTGTGCAAGGGAAAAGTGACCCCTATTTAAGATTAAAAGGGGGCACTTCCCTTATTCATATAAATAATAATAATATGTTATATGATACCATAGGTCATCAGGATGACCTCCACAATGTTTGAACTCCTGAATTTTAGAAATGACCCTCCAACTAATCCAAAACTCAAGACTGAGTTTTTTGGGAAATTGCCTATAGGGTTAGAGGGAGGACTATGATTTTGTGATTTCTTACCTCCAAAGGATATAAAATAGTAATAGAAAGGTTTTTTAAAGTTCCAATTAAATTTTATCACCTTTTAAATCACCTTAAAATCTCAAAATGGATCTATAACATACTTCCCTTGGACCTTGAGACACCTTTGCCCCCTTAAAACCCCACTGACTAAGACGAACCCTATCTACCCCTATTTGGTTGGATTTTTTAAAGATATAAGCCTTTTCCATGATTAATTTAAGTTTTAAATTAATGATTCAAGACCCAATTCAAATTGAAATTCTAATCTTGCTATCCATAACCTTGACTTGATTGTGTTTTGTGACTAGGGTTGCATGTAGATTAAATTCTATAAGATTTAAAATTAGTGAATGATAATTAGGGTTTTAATTGATTAAATTTTAGTCACATATCAATATTTAACTTTTATTGACTATGAAGGATCCATATGAGGTCTGAAAAATGAACATCCACCTTATTGTCATCATAATCTATTGACTGTGTTTCTTAAGGATTTAGAGGCATGTAGGTGTATTATTGGGTAAAGATGGAATTTTTAATGATGTATTTTATGACATGGAGTTATTTTTTTATTAAAAACATAAATTTCATCTTCCCCTTCATGATCAAGCTCATCTCTCAAAATTTTGACTTTTCTTCCCATAGATGATTGTCAGAGTCCTATGTGTGCATTTTGGTGAGATGTTCAAGCTTCAAAAGGTATAAAACATTTTGATGTATATTAATAACATAATATTCATATAATTTCACCTCATTTTAATACCCAAATTTAACTCCAAATTCCTCACTTTACCCTTGACTAATACCAGCCCCTAATCCCATGTTGTAGGTGTATAATTAGGCCTATAGGTTAGTCAAGAGTCATTTGGAGCATGATTAATAGTGTATGGATATTATTGAGATTGAATTTAATTATATGTAGTTCATAATATGAATTAGTTCCTTCCTAGGAAATTTCAACACTAATTTCTTGTGCCATCATTGAAACACTACCACTCTACCCTGTGTACAGATAAGGAATATGCATATAAGGTCCTTTGACATAGTTATCCTTTCTCTCATGGAATGAGTGCCTATAGTTTATTTTTATAACCTTTTGAGTTTATTAAAATTAATATAAATTTATATAACTTCCTCCTATGGTGTAATTATCAACCTTTCCTTGGAAATCCTATAAACATTACTGCCTCTTTTTAGTGCTTTTTAACCATTTTGGGAGGCTTCAAAACATATATGAATCTTGTCCTTTTAAGCTCAAAATTGTCATGATGGTAATTAATTTATGCGAATAAAAGGTTATCATAATAATAGTTATAAAAACCAAATATAACTTCAAATTATTTAAGTCATAAAGACCCTTGGGATCTCTATTTAGCCATTTTAGGGATTGTGGGACCAAATACAGTCAAGTTATTTTGAAGGAAAATATCTACTTGGCATAACATCCTAACCTCATGGAATGAACACTATGAAAATTTTAGGAAGTTTAGGATCTAAATATGAAATACACTATGTATTTCACCCTTTGTACATCTAGACAAACCTCTTTGAATTCAAGCATAAGCTGACTATGAGTAGACTAGACAGTGAACAAGGAGAATAGGCAATTTGGCTTTGGAAGAGTATGATAATTTTATATTTCACAAGGGAAACAAAAAAAATAAAATTTAAGACATGATTAAAAACAAATTTAAATGTCCATGGATCTCTTTTACACGTTATGAACTTAGACTACACACCCATAACTACAAATGTGGAAAACAAGCTCATTTTGGAATCTCCTTTAAGTGGCATTGAAAGAGAAGTTTTGGATGGATAAAATGACATGGATAAGACCTAATTAACAACTTAAAACACCTCATTAAACTCAAATATCTCCCTATAACTTTTGAAATTCATAAATAGATACATAATAGTACCCCTCTTCGATTCAATTCTATAAAAAGTTGTTTAGATTGTTAGCAATGGTTCATAAAGTAGGAGGCACTAAAGAAAAATTTATTGTTATCAAAATTAATTTCACTTAGATTAAAATACACTTGTAGAATCACTCCTCCCAACTATACCTGTACCTTCCATATCAAGTGCTTGAAGTTAACCTTCATTTACATGCCAAGAGGAAGATGAATAAAAATGAGTTTCATATGAATATTTTTGCATTATCATAGAATTTAAAAAATTTAAATAGATTTGGGGAGGTGAAGATACACCCCATACACATTTTTAGCTGAATTTATAATCATGGGGGCCGTACAAGTTCCCAAAAGCACCTAAAAACAAGGGAAAACTCTAATTTTATTATTATAACTAACCTCTAGCTGACATCTAAGTGATCTTGAACTGATTCTAACATCTCCCATGTTGAAACTAATATTGGCGACATATTTGTCCTTTCATAAGTTCGTACAAGTCTGTTAATGAGCTAGAAAGTGGCCAAAAGACCCACTTTTGCACATGAAACTTAGGAAACAAGCAATTCATGACTTGTAAACACACTGAAGCATTCTAAATACCATGATAGGACAAATTTACATAAAATGGAATTTTGACCAAGTTTGATCAAGGTCTGACTAGTTGACCATGGTTGACTAGGCCAATTCAATAAGAATGAACTTCAACCAAGACTAGGACATGACTAAGAAAGATATATAGGACAATATGAGACTCCATAGGATGAATTTAAACCTTATTAAAAAATTTAAAATGATATGGGTTGACCTTATTTGACTATAAATCAAAATTGGTCAACAATTTGGTAACTCCTAGGGGTAACATGCTTGCCTATGTTAAGGACTAGTAGCCTTATCCTATCCATTGGGAAAGGGAGTCAAAATATGCTTAGAAAAAATTAGGATCAGACCTTTAAGAGACCAAAAATACAATAATTCTACCTCAAAACACACAAATGGAAATAACAACACACATAAAGACCCAAACAACAAACAAGACAAGGACACACTTGTGCTACTAAGCACTTAGGGAAACAAGACACACAATAGAAAAGAAAAAAATATGTACAGAAACCTTGGTCATACCTCCCTTATCGAATCAAAAATTAAGTGACTTAGATCTCCTTCCTCACTAGATGAGTGAAGATGCCAAGCTTGCTTCTTCTTGGATGGGATATTAGATGAGTCTTGCCTTATTTTTGTTCCTAGTCTTTGTACATCATCCAACAAAGTCATCTCCCGTAGATTTCCAAAATAGATAAGGTCCTCTTGAACCTTAAATCAAGCATCATATTACTATTCTCCTGACCTTTCATGACAAATTAGCATACTTAGACATGGGGAAACTTGTTGTAAATCTATCTCTCCTTGAAAGATTCTATCATTCTTATCCATTATCATAACTTCTTCAAATTATTCAAGGAGTGTTTTATTACATATATTAGGAAGTGTATCTTATTTAAGACCTCTTTTTATGGTGGTGGAGGTAGCTTCATAGATGGATTTATAAACAAACTCTATATCACCTCCAAAAGGTTCAAGATCATCATAGATGACTCCATCATGAGCTGGACTTTTTTGAAGGTGATGTTCTTCAACATGTTATTTTTCTCCTTAATATTGATGTTTCTCAACTTGAAAATTATCCCTCTCACCCTCCTCATATTATTTAAACATTTGAAAGTAGGTTTTCCACATGTCCTCCTTTTTAGACACAACCTCTTGCTTGTCATGGCTTGGAGTGAGTTCCAAAGGACTTGTAGACCCTTTGAGGCATTATCCTTCATTTCATATGTATTCAAACCTCTACCATAAGTCCACATTATCTGATTGATCTACATCATGAAATTTAAAAATAAGAGAGACCTCTCCCTCTTCTTCCATGGGATTCAAAAGGAACTCTTCCAAAACCTATCCCTCAACTTTTCCTTAATCACTTTAATAAAATGTCTCCTAATTATTAATCAACACCTCCTCATCCTATATCCAATATGAACTTTGAATTTAATTTTCCCTCTTGGTGGTGTCAAAATTATGAATATAAAAAATGCAAAGTTTGGTCAAAGGGTATTCCCAAGTAGCAAGTCAATTTTCCACATTAGGAAGGCAACCTTGATTTGTTGGAGGTGATGGAAGGATGGAGTCAATGGTATCTTGAGGAGGGGTGGGATGGAATGAAATGGTCTTAGGATTCTCTCTTTTCCTAAATTGTTTCCTAAAACAAGATCCATTCCTCTCTTCACAATCTCCTATCACTTCTACCCATCTTGGAAAAGTGGGTTCAAGGATATTTTCATAGGACTGAGGTGTTACTGAAGGAGTGAAAGATATGTATAGGAAACTAGGAACTTCTTGAATTTTGGTGTCTTGATTTGAAATTTAAATATTAAGCTTATAGATTTTACCTTCCATTTCCATGATGGACTACCTCAAAGCTTGATTGGCCAATTCAAACGCCCTTTCAAGATGAGCTTCAAAATTCAACCTCTTCCTCTCAAAATTTTCTTCCAACAAGTGAACCTACTCAACCATGATATTTTCATTCCTTGGGCTACTTTCTTGTATGGATTTACAAGAAGGGAATCTTGGGTAAGTACATGAGGGGTTTGGGGTATTTGACAACATGTTTGGACTAGAATTTTTAAAGGGCAAGGATGGCACAATTGAAGGTGAATGTGGGGAATTTTGAGGTTGCCAAGATGGAATTTGTTCATGGACTATCAATCTCTCCTCTAGATTAAAGATCAAGACACAAACATAAAAAAATTTCATGGGTAATATTTGGATAATTATCCCCCTCTATCTTTATCCACTCCTTTATTTTTTATAAGGAATTCCTTATACTCTCAATACAAACACTAGGTATGATTTTACCACCACCATATCTAGTGTCAAGCTCTAGCATGTATTCTTGATAGCTAAGGAGAGTCTTTTTGAAACTAGTAATAGTATGGTTTGGAGATGGACCAGGTGGAATATGTGGAGTAAAATATGGGGAAGATTGATTTTAGGCAACATAAGGCTCATGACAATGTTGAACAATGACTTATTCACAATTAGGAGGAATAGACAACATAGGGTAAGTTTCACCCACTTGCATAAGGAAACAATCAACATCAAAGTAATCCATGACTTATGAGAAGTGTCTAGAGAAATAAAACACTTCAATAAGGATACCTAAGATACTTTATGATTAGATTCATACATGGATTTTCCATTGGTGTTTAGCAAACTTGCCTCCAAAAGATGATATCTTGAGAAGAACACCAAAACTTCTCAAGGGATGGAACTCATGTCCCATCGAACATACCAAAAAATATTGACACTTGGATGCACCATATGATAATAGGCTTTATAGGCCTATAATACAAGTGGAAAAATTGGTACATCTCACTTTCTATGGGTGATCAACCTTGTGATATGAACCTCTAGATAAGGGCCAGCTCCCTTTGATGTATCATTCAAGCACATGTTCCTACTAATAAAACTTTAGGGGGTTGAAAAGAGTTAAGAATAGAATTAAATTAATCCTAATATATGGATGTGATATACCAAATGTTTTTATCTACTCATACCTTTTATATTCACTTGCAATCAAGAACAAGTTACATATACACTTCACTCAATCAATTCTCTCTCTCATGTCAATATTTCAACATGGGGTCTTAGAGATGACATAAGATAGGAGAAAATAAACAATAGTCATTTTAAGATACTATATTTAGTATCATAATCACTTACACCATCAACCTCAATTGAAACTTCTTATTGACTTGCAAGAAAGATATCATAACACACTAGGTACTAATAGGAGTAACTTGTGAAAGGTAAATAAACATCACACTTGCAAAAGACCAAAAAATATCATTTATACTTATTGAAATATTTTAATGAGGTAAAATTAATTGTATTTATTTATTCAAGGAATTTTTTTTGGATGAATTCACTATACCCAGCAGAGAGATTACAAACAATGGCCAAGAAGGCCCAATTTATAGAACTTAGAAGAAGAGAGAGAAGAGAAGTTCAAAAGGCACAATGACATGTTTCAACAAGTTAATATAAATTAAATATGCATAAGAGAAAAATATGGGGTGAGATATTACATGCCATGTGTGTATAATTATCCAAAATAAGTCATAAATATAGTAAAAGGTGGCACAAAACTACCATTTTGACATAAGCAACTGCCCACATGAGTTGCCTTCCAAAACTACCAATATCCATAGATATGGTTAGGTATGATGATTTTTATAAGAAATATGGGTTAAAAAAATTTCCCACACGAATTTTATTGATCCCTAACCATCCCTATTATTATGGACATGAAAAATCATCATTGGTAGTTTCAAAAGGGCTTTTTTCCATGCACCTTCTCCACTTGGCATTAAAAACTCAAAAAAAATTCAAAATTATCCATGAAAAAGAGTAAATTACACTTTTAAAATTATCCCATACCATTATTTTAAAGTAAAAACCTTTAAAAGGTCACCCTAATTCCTTTTCACCACTTTCCCAAGTGTTTGCTAGTCTGGCTCACTGGACTGGATAAAAGTGAGGGCCTAGTTTGGGCACTTAAATTTATATATATTAAATGAGTTTAATATTTTTATTTATCTCAAGTGTAAATATTCCTCCTAAATTTTTTCTCATCTCCTAACTCCTTTTGTAGCTTGTACAACACTCAAAATGGCTGAAATAAGCCATGTTTTCCTCTGATCCGTATAATTCCATACAATCAAAACACATGTGTAAAATAATATAAGATTAATATGTAACTTTCAGGTGGTTTCATTGCCATTAAATATCATTTATATTCTCAAATATCTTCCTTTACCTAATCAGGTCCTTATAAGGGTTTTGCAAGGGTTTTGAGTGACCTAGACTCTTAACCTTTGATCATAAAGGTATGAAATTAAAACCATAGAAAAATTAAATTTATGGCATATTAATAAACCCCTATAAATTATATAAATGTCTTATGGTCCCATTCAAATTATTATGAAAGATGTGACCAATTCAAGTTGGTCATTCAAGCCATTCCTTGCCTCTTATGAGGGTTTGAGCATCTTATAGGTCTAAAATGACTTTTTGAGGACTTATTATACCAAAAAAAAGTTGTATCACCTATATAAATATACTATTCACCTCCTTAAACTATTGGGATATCTCATTGAGAACTAGAAACAATAATGGTTACTCTTTAGGATTAGGGCTGGACCTTGTGTAAGGAGTCTACCTATAACCTTATGTTCAAAAACCACTCTTTATTTATTATTTCTTGGATTTTATAGATTATAAACCTCAAATATGATTTATACATGGAACAATAAATTATAGGACTTGAAAAAATATATAACTAAGAATGACCCTCTATTTGGCATTAGACCCAATGCTTGCATAACTGGCTACACTTTCAAACGTAGTAGATCCAAACATATTTTATGGTTTTAAACCCTAAAATAAATTTTTAATAATGGTACTAGATGTTATTTAACTCAAAATATATTCTTGGAAACCTTATTTCACTTCTAGTGTGAGGTTTTGACCATTTTTCCCAATTTTGCAAGGTCAGTGAAGGGAAAAGTGACCCCTATCTGAGACAAAATAGGGGACACTTCTCTTATTCATATAAAAAAATAAAATATGGTAGATGATACCCTATGTCATTATGATTAAATAAACCAAGTTTTATCTCATTAATTTTATATATGACCCTCCAACTGATCCAAAACTCAAGACTGAGTTTTCTGAGAAATTGCCTACAGGGTTGGAGGGAGAAGGACTATGCTTTTGTGATTTCTTACATCCAAACGATCTAACATAGTAATAGAAACGTTTTATTAAGTTAAAATTATAATTTATCACCTTTTAAGTAACCTTAAAATCTCAAAATTGATGTATAACATGCTTCCCTTGGACTTTGAGACAACTTTGCCCCCTTAAAACCCCACTGATTGAGATAAACCATGTCTGCTCCTATTTGGTTGGATTTTGGAAAGATAAAAGCCTTTTACATGATGAATTTAAGTCTAAAATGCCTATATTAGGTAATATAATGATCATTTCACCTTATTTGTAAATTTAAGGATTCAAGACCTAGTTTAACTTCAAATTTTAAGCTTACTATCCATAACCTTGACTTGACTGTATTTTATGACTAGGGCGACCTGTAGATTAACTTATAAAAGTGTTAGAATTAGTGAATGAGATTTATGGTTTTAATTTCTCACCTTAAAATAACATCTCAAATTTTTAACTTGTATTCAATTTTAAGGATCCACATGAGGTCTAAAAAACAAACATCCACCTTACTACCATCATACCCTATTGACTATGTTTCTTATGGATTTAGGGGCCTGTAGGTGTCTTCTTGGGTCAAGATTGAATTTTTCATGATTTTTTTGATGAAATGGATTTATTTTTTTGTATTATAAACACAAATTTCATCATCCCCTTCATGATCAATATCATCTCTCAATTTTTTGACTTTTCTACTTGTAGATGTTTGTCATAGTCATATGTATGCATTTTGGTGAGATGTTCAAGCTTCAAAAGGTATACAAGCTTTTTATTTATCATCATACCATAATATTACCATCATTTAAACTCATTTTAATACCCAAAATAAACTAAAAATTCCTCAATTTACCCTAGACTGAGACCAACCCCTAATACTAGGCTGTAGGTGCATAATCCAGGCCTGTAGGTTAGTCAAGAGTCTTTCGGAGCATGCTTAGTAGTGTTTAGAGCTTATTGAGATTGAATTTGACTTTTTAGAGTTAATAATAGGACTTATTTCCTTCTAAGTAAATTTCAACACTACTTTATTTGTCCATCATTGAAGCACTACCTCCACTGCCTCTCTACCCTATGTAGGGACATGGACTAGGCCTAGAAGGTCCTTTGACATAGTTATCCTTTCTCTCATGGAATGAGTGCCTATAGTTTCTTGTTATATAATTTGGAGTTTATTACCATTACTAAACATGTCCATAAATTCATCCTATGGTGTAAGTATCAACCTTTCCTTGGAAATCTTGTAGAAATTACTACCTCTTTTTAGTGTTTTTTAGCCATTTTGGGAGGCATCAAAACATATATGAATCTTGTCCTTTCAAGCTCAAAATTGGAATGATGGTTTATCATTCATGGGAATAAAAGGTAATAATAATAATATTTATAAAAAACAAATACAAATTCCCATTATGGAAATCATAAAGACCCTTGGGAGCTCTGTTTAGTCATTTTAGGGACTGTGGGACGAAATACGGTCAAGTTGTTGTTTTGAAGGAAAATCTCTATTTGTCATAGCATCATAACCTCATGGAATAAACACTATGAAAATTTGAGTAATTTTATGATCAAAAGGTGAAATCCAATATGTATTTCACCCTTTGTACATCTGTAAAGACCTCATTGAATTCAAGCATAAGCTGACTATGAGTAGACTAAACACTGAACAAGGAGAATATGCAATTTGGATTTGGAGGAGTATGAAAATTTGATACTTAACAAGGTAAACCAATGAAATAAATTTTAAAAAATGAATCTAAACACATTTTAACCTCCATGGAGCTCCTTTTCAAGTTATCAACTTAGACTACACACCCATAACTACAAACATGGAAAATAATCTCATTTTGGAATCTCCTTTAAGTGGCATTGAAATAAAGTGTTTTATGGTTGAAATTAAATTTATAATACCTATTTAAAAACATAAAACACCTCATAAAACTCACACATCTCCCTTGAAAATTTTTAAGTTAGAAATAGATGCGTAAAAGTACCCCCTCTTGGATGCAATTCTATAAAGATCTATTTAGATTGTTAGAAATGGTTCATAAAGTAGGAGGAACTAAAATAAAAGTTATTTTTATAAAAATTAAGTATAATCAGATTAAAATCCACCTATATAAGTAATCCTCCCAACTCTACTTGTACCTTCCATACCAAGTTCTTGAAGTTGACCTTCATTCATATGTCAAGAGGAAGATGAAGAAAAATTATTTTTAGATGCGTATTTTTGCATTATAATTGAATTTAAAACATTTAAATTGTTTTTTGGAGGTTAAGAGACACTCCATCCATGTTTTTATCTGAATATCTAATCATGGGGGCTGTATAAGTGCCCAAAAGCCCCTAAAAACAAGGAAAAACTCCCATTTTTTATTGTAACTGACCTATGGCTGTCATATGAATGATACTAACCTGATTATGACCTCTCTAAAGTTTAAAATTATCTTTGTGACAATTTTTTCCTTTTATAAGTTCATACAAGTCTATTAATGAGCTAGAAAGTGGCCAAAAGACCCCTTTTGCACATGAAACTTAGGAAATGAACAACAAATGACTTGTAAACACATTGAAACATTAAAAAATACCATGATAGGAAAAAATTACATAAAATGGACTTTTTAAAAATTTTGACCAAGGTTTGACTAGGGTTTAAGCAGGTTGACCATGGTTGACTAGGCCAATTCAAGAGGAATGAACTTCAACCAAGACTAGGGCATGGTTAAGCAAGATATATAGGACAATATGAGACCCCATAAGATGCATTTAAACCTTCTTAAAAAATTTAAAATTATAGGGGTTAACCTCATTTGACTAGAAATTAAATTTGGTCAGCATGTAAAACTTTTTCTCTTAGTTAGAAGCTAATAATTTCACCAATGGAAAAAGTCACATCATTGGTCATCATCAAATGTAGTAATGGTACCTAATATATATTAATAAAATGGATGCTAGGCATGCCATACATATTTTTCAATAATGCCATCACAATCCACACCCCCATTATGAATTTGTTAATGTGGGTGGGATTTTTTTCTTTATAATTCATTATCTCCCCAGGGAGGAGCCATGAGCTCAACACTTTATCCATTGAATTTTTTTAGTTCCATGAAACTAATCTATTCTTGTCAAAAATTTCATCTAGAATTGGTAATGTTGAATACCTTTAAAAGTCATCTCTAGTTATATAAGCTATGACTGTCTAGTTGTCTATGTGGTGTACAAATGCATCCTATGTAATTTTCACAAAAAAGAATAAATCTCAAAGAAGTTTGATGTAGAGCATCACCTTGGGCTTAGCTTCTACTGAGTCTAGTGATTATCTCTTGAAGGAGAACAAGTCTATAATAAATTAATGTTCTTATGGTAGATTGATTTTTGTCTATTAAAAACATGTTAATAGAATCTATAATATCCCACAATTTTGAGTAATTTCCATATATATTATCTAAGATAGTTTTATCATATGCTATGTTTATGAATTTTGTTGAATCCTTAATAGCAAATAGGGATGATGTAAGTGCTCCCCTAAAGGTCTTGGATGATTATGCCATTGTAATTATGTGTAGTGCTCAAAGTCTATTTTTGTGCTTTGTGGAAAAAATCCTCTTCGCTAGTCATTTGTTTACTTGCAATAGATTCATAGGTATTTATGGATTCCATTCAAAGGATTCTAGTCAAGCTTAAATTCATTTATGAGAAATAAATACATCAATACTTACACGTTATATATATATATATATATATATATATATATATATATATATATATATATATATATATATATATATATATATATATATATATATATATATATATATATATATATATATATATAGCCTTAACATTCCTTTCTCGTTTGTGCATTATAAATGTCCAACATTCATATGTTTTGTATTACCTACATAATTCAAATCTCCTTAGTTTAGTTGGTGGGTATCCTTATCAAGTATTGGGAAGCATTTTTTCTTTATTGGCTAAGTCTAATGGGCTTTCAATAGTTGAGAATTAGGTTTTGTGTTGGGACCTAGCCAATAAAATGTTTGAAAAAAAGTCCAAACAAAAAACCTGAAAACCAAAATCTATCAAAACAAATGTTCAAAAAAAAATTTCAAATAAAATATCTAATAAAAAAACTCAAATTTCATAAAGTCAATGATGAATTTTTTGAGTAATTTGTCTGATAAAAAGTCCTAAACACAATCTTTGATAAATAATTTCAAACAAAAATCTTGATATGATATGTCCAATAAAAAAAGTCATTTGAAATAATTGTTTGGACAAAATTTCTAATGCTAAAACTCTAAAAAAAAGTCTAATACAAAAATCTTGATGAATAATATCCAATGAATAAAACCTGAACATAAGTTTCAAAGAACAAAATTCCCAAAAATAATGCCTGAGTAAAATGTCTTGTCATCAAATCCCAATGAAAAATTTCTATGATTAAAAACAAGTCTCGAAAAACATTCATACTTCAAAAATATCCCGTAAGTCATTAATAAAGTTAGTCCATATAATTCATAATACCATTATTTGTTCTTCTAATTGTAAATACTAAGGAGCAATTTAATTGGAACTTGCACAGACATGTAGAAGAAAGGCTCAACAAACAAGGCCAAAATTCAACTAAGTGGGTCGCCATATCTTCAAAAATAAAAGGGGAATGTTTGATATAGCAAATGACAACTTATAGGGGGAATAATTTTGAGTATTTGGTAACCCATAGCTTTGATTAGTAGTTTCAAATTCGAAATGAACTATGCCACATAAAATTATTAGAATCAAAGATATGAAAGAGACTCCTAATTACAATCACATAACATACTTGCCTTCTCATCCATGGGTCTATGTGTGCTAAAAGAGAAGTTCATTAAAACCTTATTGTAATGAGATTTTCAAAGGCTTGATTGAGTTACAAGTTTTTGTTCTAGTTTATTAATAAATTAGGGGAGCTCAGGCATTACTCTACTACCAACCAGGATTCCATAGCCTTGATAGAGATACTTTGGGTTCCTTCTCTTCCATTTTCCTTAATTTTATTGATCATGATGTGTGGTACATGGACCTTATTTCATCATGTGATCCTTTGATCTTCCTTAGATGTTATTTTTAGCTTTATTGATTGATCTTTTGAACTCACTGGTTCTTTTTCTTATTTTCTTTTTCTTTTGTTTGAATAGAAGGAGGAGATTTGGAATACATATGAGATGGTATAGTTATAAACAAATCATTACCAACACGTCCCTTCTATATGCATCTTCACTAGTGATCATCACTTCCAACAACTATTAATTTGATAAGTGTGTTTAGTCCAATGGAACAAAAATACTTTCTAAACTCATATGAATTATTTGAGAGAAACTTTCACATAACTAGTAAAAATATTCAATTGTGACACAGCCCAAAACATTAATGATTACATACCTAAATCCCAAAGAATCTAGACATAAAATTATACCCAATTTGTGAACTAGGCCCCAAGTTTTGAATCTCTTTACAATCTTCCCTTTTTGTTATATGCCTATCTAAGCATAAAATAGGGATCTCATCTAGTTGGATATTATCTTGGTGTTGTTATAACAAATCAATTCATATTATCACATGAAATAACAAAATGCCTAATCTAGAAAGATGAAAAAATAAACTAAGAAAGCAGGAAACCTACACTAAAAAGTAATAAATTAAACTAGAAAGTAGTAAACCTATACTAGAAATCAATAAAACAAATTAATCTTACCTCTACCATGCTCCTTCATCAATATGTGGTGTCTTTAGATGGTACAACCATGAAGTAATGCTTCAAAAACTATATGTTGATTATATCTATGACTTCATTTCCCTATAGGTCCCTTAGATGGAATACATTATTGCCTAGGATCTATGAAATCTGATATTGTCTAATCCATAGTGGGTAAAATTTGTCATGTTGTCCTTTCTTTTAATGTGTTTTATCCCAAATAAGCAATAGAGCATAGATTCTAAATTCTTTAACATTTGCACTTTTTTGAAACCACCACTTGACTATGTCTTGGTGTTTAATGAATGTTTATAGGGCCTCCATCCTAGAATATTCCATTTTTTTATATCTAGTAGTTGAGATTCTACATTATCATTTGGGTCCATGTATTACTAAATGAATTGATAAGTTAGTAATTTTATCATGATAGGAAATATTGGCCTACATCCATGCAACAACAAATAGGGTGAATATTTAAGGGCCTGATTATATCTCATTTAGTCTACCTAAAGGGTATATTTCAGTAGATTATTTTATTCCCCAGGCTTATCTCATATGATTTCTTAATTGCATATATCATGTTCTTATTTGTTGATTCAACCATTCCATTTCCCTGAAGGTAATGGTTAGAAGATGACTTGATAGTGATCTACTTATCATGAGCCCATTCGGTAAATTTAGATGATTTGAATGTTGTCCCATTATCACAAAATAGAGAAATGGGAGTGCCAAATCTATTCATTATTTATGATTTTTATCACAATACAAAATAGGTGAACCCCTTATAGTTAGAATCTTATATAGGGGATTTCATAATGTCATAAGGTATGCTTGTAGTTTATTTGATGTCATTTCATATGCCATTCTAGCTTTGATCATAGTCTAACTTATTCTTTGTGTCATTTGGTGTCTTAAGGATCATTTTAGAGTCAAAAGTGCAAGTGGATAATTTTCATGGGGTCCGAGCAGTTGCATGAATAAGTCCAAAAAAGCCTAGTTTACACTTAGGAAATATTTCAACTTTAGGCTGTGTTAAAGCTATTTTAGATAAATTCTCCATAGTAAAAGTATAAGGCATATTTCTCTTAGAGAAATTATTTTGAGTATTTGGCTAAGGCATATTTCCTTAGGATAAAGTGTCCACAAAAAAAGTTCTGACAAAAGGTATAAAGCAAAAAAAATTTGGTAAAATTATCTTGAAGACAAAAGACTTAAGGACACAAATCTTTCTAGAAACTTGTCTAAGATAATTTCCTGAAGGGCATATTTCTTTTGGAAAAATTGTCTGAGACAATATTTTTGAAGACACATTTCTTTTAGATATAATTTCCACAAAAAATGTCCTTGTTAAAATTTTGAAGTCATTTCTTTCGAACATTATGTTCGATTAAAAATGTCCATAGCAATATGCCTAATGCAAAGATCCAATGGAATTGAAAGGTTTTAGAGAAAGTATTTGTCTAATCCTTCAAATTCAATCCAGGTAGGATCATACAATGTTTGTAAGCTCATAGAGACATGGACTAGATTGACACGATCTTAGAAACTCATGAAGACCTTGAAAGTTAAATCAAAATGACTTGGGTAAATAAAGGGACCAAATTATAATTAGGACATCATGGAAAACCAGACTGGATAGTGTGTTTATGCATTTTATAAATAAACTTAGGAAGCCTCACATAACCATCAAACCATGCAAAATCAATGTCCATAATGCCAAGATCATTCACTACAAGTTTCATGTCTCAATGGGCCTTCTATCTCAAGATCTAGCCTTCAAAGTTTAGCTTACGAGCCTAAGAAGCTAGGTCATTCTACAAGTCACATGGAAATGAGAAGACCAGCTTGTTTGAGGAATTATTATCTTCACTCAAAAAATCTACATGAGCTAAAGGATTTTAGTTCCATGGATTTCTTCCTGTAGGAACATATCTTGAAAATTGCATGCCCACACAAGATTTTTAGCTCAAGTTATGGAGTTTTAAAGTTGGACCTATTGAATATGACATTCATGAAAGTGTCAATTTTGAGCCTCAATGAATATCTATTTAGATTCAAATGATCAGTGATAGGCACATAGACATCATGCAAAACAGATAGGTCAACTCACTTGAATATTTTGTAAGTTCACTTAGAAAACTCGTAGAACTAATGGATCAAGTGGGAATAATCCTTTTAGTATCAAGAACATCTACAAATTTGGTGCCTCCATGTCCTTTACAATTCTAGATCCAAGCCTCCAAAGTTAGTCAAAAAATGGGAGATGTTTGGAAAAACATCAAAATAAATCTTGATCAAAACAAACCATTTTAAGGTTAAATTTGGTCGTTCGATGGATGTCAAATATGAATGTCAAATTTGAGCTCATAAAGTAGACATTGGATTTCAAATAGTGGGTCCTAGCAGATCTAATGGTTCATGTTGCATATTACATCTTGATCTAATGAAGTGAGATGATTCAAAAGGTCAAGGAACTTGAGAGGCCACCACATGGCATAAACATGGAAGTAGATAGACTAACAGTAGGATCCTCAGATTAACACATGATTAACAAGTAGCATGAACATGTTCAAGCTGATAGGTGAGTGATGGCTCTCACTCGATCATACTGATCAAGATCAATGGTGCAAGATGGGTCAAGATTTGATAGTGAGGATCTATGGGACTAACGAAAATATAGACAACTAGGCACAACTTAATTAGTTTGAGTCAATTTTTGAAGTGCAAGGTCAAACCAAAGGAGTGGTTTTTGACCAAAATAAATAGGTCATGTAGGGCCATCATTCTAAAAATAGAGCTCGATCAAATGCCATAAAGTAGACATAGTGATGTAGTCAGGTATAAATAACATAAAGGACCACCATAAAATCTTAATATGGACCTATGATCCAAAGATTTGAGGGTTGAAATTTTGTTTTATGATTGTATTTGCTTTCTTTAAATAAGGCTCCATGCATATATGAATTATCGATTATAGTAAAGGCATAATGGGTCTATGTGGACCTAATAAGAACTAATCATTGAGTCAAGTGTCATTAATATAATGACTATAGGAAAACCAATAGTCTAAGATTAGTTTTCCATCTATAGTGGAACTATGAACATGGGGATGAATTTGAGCATGATCCAATTTGGACAAGAGGTAAGCATTTCAAAGGATGCCACCAAGGTGTACATGTAGACGTAAATGGTTTCATCTCCAAGACTAGATGCATAAAAGGGGCCCTTCTCTCAACTTTTGCAGGCCATTACAAAATAGTTAGGAGTAGTTAACAATAAGAGAAAGCTCTAATAGATTGATCTACTAGTTGTAACTACATTAATGATTAAATCCATATTGAAACAAATTGATCCTATTATTGCAACCATCAGTAGCATCAATGAGAAAATAATGTAATTGTATAACCACTTGAAGTGACCTAGATCAATCAAAAGGTTTGAATGGGCATATTTTTTAAAACTAGTTGTAAATATGGTCAAAATGAAGTTGAACTCATTTGATTCCCCTTTGGACTTTTTTTTCCCACTTCTCTCTCAAATTTTATAAGTAGTTATCACTATGGCCTTTGTAATCAATTCCACTCCATGTATGGCAAATCCCTACTAGAATGGTGTCATATGTTACCTTTGAAAAATAATTCAAATCTGATTTTGAGTTCTTAAACAATTGTCTTAGTGTGCAAGTGATGTATGGTGATGTAAATTGATAATTATCTATCTTTTCTTACCATAACCTTTCATGTTTGTGCAATATTTCTTGTTCTAATAGGTCATATGAAGTGTCATCAAGTGAATAAGACTATATTTTAAGTCTAAAATGAGTATTAGTGTCTATAAATAGCCTATGGTTCACTTACCTTGGATATATTTAATGCATCACACCTTCATATTGAAATACTCATGTTAGAATCCATAGGACTTGGAAGTTAGTTTTTATTCCTTATTTCACAGTGTATGAAAGTATGATGGTCATATAGAAAACATCTTAATGTATCAATCCCTTAATTAGGTTCATTTAATGTAACTTATAACTCTTTTCCCATAATCAAGAATTATCATAGGTGAAAGCATTTCAAGATACATTTAGGGGCTTCCTATTAAATATAGAGGCTCACTTACACTATAAGTACACACACTTACTTGAAAGTGCTTCCATGTTAGCCAAATCTAGAAGAGGATTGAACACCCTCTTCTAGGGTGTAAGATTTGGTGACAACAGTCCTACCATGCTCGATGGGACAAAGGTCTAAGAGAGTAGAAATATTTTTGGTATGTCTTTCCCTTATTAGCTTTTGGAAGAAAGCAACCTATCACTAATGGTGACTCCAAATGATAACCTCTAGTTGTAAGTAGTCTAGGTATCTTTAGTTGAAGTTTTGATCAATTTTTGCATCTCATTTGATACATGAGGTTGATATGAATAGATATGGTAATTAATCCTATCATGAAACTCCTTATTAGCCTTGTTATGAACCACAACATACTCCCCAATAGTCCTATCAAAATGGCTATCAATATTATGAGCCATGATAGCCCTATAATCCTCCATTCCCCCCCATATAGACACCATGTTATTAGACATCCTTATGAATAAGGATACTAAGATACCTATCAATAAATGACCCCCTATTAATCCCAATATGAGTCCTATCAACCATAATATGATGCCTATGAATGTAAAGAGTACTCCTATGAGTCTTGCCATGAGGAATAAGATGTTTACATGAATTTTACACAAAGGTATTACAAGGAAAGATGTAGATTCTTTTAGGCTATAAAGTAAAAAAATGAAACTAGTCTTGATCCTCACCATTGCCCTCCTCTTCCTTCACTTTTTCCATCTTATATCAAGTATTTATTGTCATCCATACCATATTTACTAGTTAATGAAGATGAAATGGTAACATGGGATGATGAGTATGATGTGATCCCTGATCATCTCATAGAATGGTTGAGAGGTACTATATAGAATTATATGCATAAGTTAGAGTCATTTGAATAATTATAAGGAACTCAATGGGAGATCAAGGAATAAATGGACTTGGTAGAGAAGTGCCTTCAATTCCCAATAGATAAGCTAAGTATGTGAGAAGATAAAGATCTAACAAATAAACATGTGATTATTGAATAATTTCAAGAAAGCTATTGGAAAGATGTAACTCCTACTTATGTAGATGTTCGTTATTCTAACCAACCCAAGAAATGAGTTCCCTATGATCTTACTAGTGAATTCCTCTTTCTTGAATCCACTCATAAGCCTTCTCCTTCACCTCACACTCCATATCCAATTCATTATCTCCCCATCACATCTCATCCTTAAATATCATATCCCATATCTTTCACATGATCTTATCCATCAACCTTCCACCTCAAAAATTCTTGAGGAAGAACCTATTTTGAGAGAAGAAAGTGAAGAAGAGTAAATCCAAGCCAAGGCTGACCAAGAGGATGTAATGCGTGACTATGAGGAAGAAATAACCATAGGGACTCCCCTTGGTGAATAAAATGGCAATCCTAACTTATTGAATAAAAAGAAACATATTGAATAATATTTTACAAATATCTATGAGGAATGTGGCCAAGACTTGAAGAGAGAGGAATTTGAAGAAGACTCCATGTCTAATCATAAATTTTTGGATGCCCATCTAAAGAATGAAGTGGAGTGTACTATCAAGGAAAAAATTTAAGTCATTCTTTAAGAAGTTGTAGTCTTGAGAGAGTCTCATGAGACCAAGATACATGAAATATATCTTGAAGATGACACTAATGAGGTGGATGAAAATGACTTGTGGAAACAGTTTAATTTCATATGCCATGCATTTGATCAGCTTGATAAGGTTACTCCTCCTCCCAAGAAGTCTACATCTGATTTGGATAATTCCACTGACAATCATGTTGATTATTATCTCAATAATAATGAATAAATGTCTCATTTTATGAATGAAGAGGAACTATGGAAAAATCCTAATTCCATATGCAAAGAGTTTGATAAGTTGGGTAAGTCTTTTTTCTCTCCAAGAGATTATATGTCTAATTACAAGGTTTCTAATGATACTAATGATCATGTTGAAAATTATTATATCAAGCACAAGGATGAAGGTCATTCTACTATTCAAGATTCTACTATCATAAAACAATATGATGATACTAGTGTCCAAGAGATTGTAGACATGGAAAGTGAGGGAAAGACAAGAGTTATTACACCTTAAGAATAGTCAAGAGACCCACCTAATATTGAGTCATATCCAAAGGTATTAGATCATGAAGAAGAACTTAATGCTTCCAAACATCAAGTATAATATATCAAGGAGAAAATCAAGGCTGAGAGGATTGTCATATTTTTAGACTTGTATATTAAGGGCCATGTACATGAGAAGGTGGACAAAAAGTTTTCAATGGAGGATAAATATGATTGGTAGATGAAAATCAAGATATTTCAAGAGCTTGAAGATCATTTCCAAGTTGAGGATCAATTACTTGAAAAGATGGACAAAGAATTTTCAATGGAATACAATGAACAAGATTGGGTAGACTATTCAAAGCTCCTTGATGAGCTTGAAGAACTTGTAGGTGAAGAGAAGCCCAATCTTATTTAGGACACTATGGAAACCAAAAAGGAAAGATTTATTTATCCACCATTAAATACCATAATTAAGGAACAATATGAGGAAGTAGAGGTTGTTTGGATGGAATAAGAGTTCATTTCTATAACTAGCCTATTTGAAGCTACTAGGTTCTCATTGAACATCATGTCAATGAAGTTGGAAAATATCATGAAGAAGATGGAGGAATCAATGTTAAAGATAAAAAGTCTACATGTTGCATTCAACCCTTCATGTCATAAATCAAGAGAGGTTTAAAAAACCCTTTAATCTTAGAGGAAGTGTTTATCTCAGGTTAGTTAGTGCTTGGGTCAATTTTGTAAATATTAGATTAGGTGTGTGTTTCCTTTCTTGTTGTGTTGTGTTCCATAAGTGCTCTTGAATCATAGGTGTGTTTTTTCTTAAGCTTTTTGCCTTGTGTGTTGCTTATTCTTTATCTTTTCTTGTATTTTGTATGTTGTCAAAGGTAGTTTATATGTTAAACCTACTATACACGTGACTTCATAGCCTAATGCACAAGATTAGGAAACTAGTCATGGCATATCAAGCATACCACCCTTGGGAATTCACCAAGAATGTTGACCATTTTTATCATAGGCCAAAATGGGTCAACCCGCTATAGTTATAATATTATAAGGGGATTTTTATAATGTTATAGGGTATGATTATACTTCATTTTATGTCATTTCATATGTCATTCTAGCTTTGATAATAGTATAACTTAGGCATTGTGTCATTTGGTGTATTAAGGGTCATTTTAGAGTTATATGTGAAAGTGGTTGGTTTCCATGTTATCCAAGCATTTTCATGAACGAGTTTAGAAAAGCCTAGTTTACACATAGGAAATACTTCAACTTTTGGTTAAGTGTTAGAGTTATTTAAGACAAATTATCCATAGGAAAAGTACAAGGCATAATTTTATTAGAGAAATTATTTTGAGTATTTGGCTAAGGCATTTTATTTTAGACAAAGTGTTTATAATGAAAGTTCTGACAAAAATTAAAAGGCAAAATTATTTCGGCAAAATTGTCCTAAAGGAAAAAGACTAAGGACATAAATCTTTCAGGAAAATTATCTGAGATAATTTCCCTGAGGACATATTTCTTTCAGATAAAATTTCTAAGATAAAATTTTCAAAGGCACATTTATTTAAGAGAAAATGTCTATAACAAAAGTTCTTTGTCAAAATCCTGAAGTCATTTCTTTCAAACATTATGTCCAAGATAGAATGTCCATATAAATATGCCTAATGTAAAGCTCTAATGGATTTGAATGGTTTTGGAGAAATTATTTGTCTAAGCCTTAAAATTTAATCCAAGCAAGATCTCATAGTGTTCAT
Source organism: Torreya grandis (assembly GCA_037957365.1). Lineage (NCBI taxonomy): Eukaryota > Viridiplantae > Streptophyta > Pinopsida > Cupressales > Taxaceae > Torreya > Torreya grandis. The sequence goes on along the minus strand of JARHVA010004317.1, from coordinate 90,109 downwards.
AAGCTTGTAAAGACATGGCCCAAATTGACAAAATCCTAGAAACTCATTAGAACCTTGAAAGTTTGAATCAAAATGACTTGGGAAAGTAAAAGGATCAAACCATCATCAAAACATCATGAATAACTAGACTAGACAACATGTTTATGTATTTTACAAATGAAATCAATAGTTTTTACATGACCATAAAACCACATATGATCAAAGTCCTTAGTACCAAGATCATTATCTACAAGTTTCATGTCTCGATGAGTCTTATATCTAAAGATCTAGCCTTCAAAGTTTAGCTTGTTGAGTCTAAGGAGCCAGGTTATCCTACATGTCACATGGAAATGACTAGACTAGTTTGTTTGAGAATTTCTTATCTTCACTCAAGAAATTCATTCAAGCTAAAGCATTTTAGTGATAGATTTATTCATGACAGGAACATATCTTGAAAATTTCATACCCGTATGATATTTTTAGATCAAGTTATGGAGTTTCAAAGTTGGACTTGCCAAGTAGGATGTTCATGCAAGTGTCAAGTTTGAGCCTCAATGAATACTTGTTTAGATTCAAATGATCAGAGATAGGCACATGGACATCATGTAAAACACATAGGTCAACTCACTTGAGCATTTTGTTAGTGCAATTAGAAATCTCCTAAAACTAGTGGATCAATTAGGCACAATCATTTTAGTATCAATAACATATTTTGTAAATTTGGTGCCTCCATGACCTTTACACTTCTAGAACTAAGCCTCCAAAGTTGGTCAAAAAATGGGAGACATTCATACAAACATCAATATAAATCTTGAATAAAACAAACCATTTTGAGCTTAAATTTGATGCTAACATGAATGTCAAATATGATCATATGGACATTAAATTTGAGCTTGTAAAGTAGTCTTTGGTTTTAGAATAGTGGGTCCCACTAGATACGATGGTTCATATTTCATTGTACATATTGATCCAATGGTGTGAGATGATTTAAAAGGTCAAGGATCTTGAGAGGCCACTATGTGGCACAAGTTTAGAAGAAGATAGATTGATAATAGGATATTGAGATCAATGTGTGATTGACAAGTGGCATGAGCATGTTTAGGCTGATAGAAGATCAATGGATCTCACTCAATCATATTGATCAAGATAAATGGTGTGATATGGGTAAAAGGGTCAAGATATGATAGTGAGGATCTATGAGACTAATTAAAATAGAGATATTGGGTATAAACTTATGACATCTTGTGATTTGGAGTTCTTTGTGGGTACTGCCTCAGTCAATTTGGTACAGTAGTTTGTGGTAGTGGGAAAATCCTTATGACCTACTGAAGAGTTTGGGTTAATGATACAAATGAATTCTAAACCCCATTGGGAAAATGGCCTTCCTTTAATAATATGTTACAAAGGCACTGTTGTATGTACTTCTCTATTTTCTAAATCTTGGAATTCATGACATATCCTCACATGAGCATGAGCATGCTTGAAAATCATTGGCTAGTAGTAGCCTATTCTTAAGATTTTGTGAGATTTGGTATTCATAGATGGATGACCACTACCTATCTTTTGGTGCAATTTTTCTATAATATATTTAGCTTCTTCTATAGATACACATTTAAGATGTATGCCTTCATAGTTTTTCCTATAGGGAACTCCTTTCTTGATCATGTAATGAGCAGTTTTGAGCCTCAAAGTTCTCCTTCATTATCTATCAAGTTCTAGGGAATAACTAATTGTAATTAGATGTTATATTATGTCAGTATACCATTCCCCTCTAGATACCTAGGCTTTACATACCTCTTTGATAGTAATACGTGGATTAGGCTCAGTCATGATTTGGATAATGCTTTAAACCTAAATGATCTTGTCAATCTTGATTTCTATGTCAAAATCCTATAGATTTTCCATCCATTTATCTTTACATTATCTTGATTCATTCTATGATAAGGTGAGCTTGATATTAGGATCAAGAATGATAGAAATAGTCTTATTCCTTAAGATGTAGTGTCAAAATTTCTTCATTACTTTTATAAGAGTGAATATATTTTTATCAATCATGGAGTAACTTAGTTATACATCCTTCAAATTAATGCTCATGAAATTGATTGGATGCTTAGTCTCATCTTTCTTTTGTATGATAGTAACAATTGTATGTTCTAAAGTAAATAAGTACAACTAAAAATCCTTCATAAAATCTAGACTAATCAATACTGGGGCTTGAGATATAACATCTTTAATGTCTTGAAAAGACTTCTAGGCCTCAGTTGTCCATTCTATTTTAGCATCCTATTTAATTTTTACATTCAAGGGTCTTACAATGTATATAAATCCTATGATAAATTTCCTTACTAAAATTAATCTTCTTAAAGAATGGCTTGAGCTCCTTCTTACTATTTAATGGTGCAATCTTTGAAATTACTTGGATTCTATTTAGATCAATGATTATCCCTTGTTTGGTGATGATGTGTCCTATGATCTTTCCCTTAATAACTCCAAATATGCTCTTCTTTGGGTTTAACAAGATTCCAAACCTTTTAGATATTTAAAAAATTGACTACAAATGGCCTATATGATTATTTCTATTCTTGGACAACATAGTAAGATCATGCATATAGATTATTATACATTTTCATATAATCCTTTAAATTCATGATCCATGGCTTGCTGAAAGGTGATATTGCATTTACTATGCCAAAAGGTATCTTCTTATATGCATAAGTACCCCACTTCTTAGTAAACACAATCTTCATCCTATCCTTTGATTATACCAACACCTAGTTGTAACTTGAAAATCCATCCAAGAATGACATCATTTTAGATCCACTAATTATTTGTATCACCTCATCTAAGGAAAGTAGGGGATAATTATCCTTCTTAAAATCTTTGTTCAAGTTTTTGAAATTGGCACATCACCTAATCTCTCCATTCTTCTTTTTGATTAGAACTAAATTAGCCACCCAAATAAAATGTCTAATTGGGAAGAATATCCTTGCACTTAAAATCTTTTCCACTTCTCTTTGAATAAGAGGTTCCATGATGGGATTCACAAGTCTTTGTCTCTATCTAAATGACTTATGGTCTAGTTTTAGTGGAATTGTATGAGTGATAACCTTTGGGTCATAAACCTTCATGTCTTCATATGTCTACACAATCACATCTCTATATTGGGTGATTAAATACTTCACCTGTTGTCTTTTTTCCTAAGTTTAATTGAGTCCAATTTTGACATAGCATGGGCTATGTTCATCATCTAAACTATCCCTTTTGAAGTTAGACTCATTAATTTAGGTTGCCTTTGTTATTGAGGTTAGGGATCTATATCAAATGGTCTTTCTAAGGAGATCAAACCAGTTGGAAGATGATTCTCTCTCAATTGGAGGATACCTTCCTCATCTGACTCCTCTTGGTAGAGATGACTAACTTCTTTATCATCAATGATTTGAGACTCAAATTATCCTGAATTGCTTAAAAACTAAATGATCTACTGGTCATCACTAAAGATTTAGAAATTTTCCACATTATTAAGAATAGAAGGACAAGATACTAACTCAATGGAGAATATCTTTACCTTGGATTCTTGGAGAGGCTCCAAATTGGTAGTTGCAGCAAATAGCGAATCTACAACTTGATTTTGCTCTCTAAAAATGGTTACTATGTTTAAAGCCTTAAATATATAAATCAATTCCCATGCTTTGTTTTTATATATTTTCAAATAAGATATCTTAAAATGGTATTTATTTCTAGCCTAATTGACTACTAGCTCTGAATCCCTAAATACTAGTAATTTTTTGACATTATTCTTTAGTGCAATTGAAATCCTATAATTAAAGCTTCATATTATGCCATGTTTTTAGTGAAAGGGAGTTGTAACCTATATGATACCAAGAACTTATTCCCCTATGGATCAATTAGTTCAATTCATATTCTTGATCTTTACTTAGATTTGGTGCCATCAAAGTGAATATTCCATAGTTGATTGCGACCCTCAAATGCTAGTTCTTGTACTTGATTTTTGGTAGTAAAAGTATAAATACCAAGGATATGGGATTTATACTTTAACTCTTCATTCTTGACATTATACTCTATGATAAGATACTTCATCCTTTGTTTTGTATCAATCCGTATTTGATTTGCAATGTCACTCCATGGTATTAGAAAAATTCATTGAGAAACATCCATTCAAAATTTTAGAATAGACCATACTCAACAATAATCCATAGCCTTTAGGTATATCTAGTACAATAATGCTAATAGTCATCTAGACTCATGTATATAATGCTACTTAAATACATGCATTAGTTAGTTTTCCAATCATTAATACCACTATTTTATCCAATTATGAAACTATCCTCTTTAAAGGGCTTGGAGTTAGACCTAACTTTTGACATATAGAAGTAGGCATTACAACTATTCAAGCTCCAAAATCAACTAAACAATCATGAATATTCTTACAAAACACCCTAATAGTAAAAAAAGGATGGAACCTCTAGCTTGGTCTTATAGATGACATTGGTGTTAGCAACCTTTATTTTCTCTATAAATGCTTTTTTCCTTTCCATATGGGCCTTTGCTATGATAAAATTCTATAGTACCTCCTATTTAGTGATCTGAGATAGTTAATGAAGAGTAATGTTGGCTTTGATTTTCTTCATGTCCTCAATGATGGTGTATCCTCCTTTTCTCTATTCTTCATTCTGAGGCTAATCATTACCTTTTAGGGGATGTGGATGATTGTTAGCTTTTGTATTGGATGTAATGGCTATGTTATTTGGAGGAATAGAAGTTATGAAGGGCTTCATGTTTGTTAGATTATAAACACTTTTCTAGAATTATAAGAAAGCACGAACTCATTATTTTTATCCTTTGGTACATTGTCATCCTCACTTGGAAAAGGATAATCATGAGTCTCAAAGAACATGGAAGTGCTTAAAGGGTCATGGTCATGATTGGATTTTTATGGATTATGCATCTAATACTACCTTATTACTTCTCTTTGAAATATTTCAAATGATGCACAAAATTAAACACAATCAAGCTCACCATGCTGAGAAGTATTATGGATTCTACACCAATTAGGTAGAGTTTTCTCTACCATGTTGATCTTTGAAAGCTTACTAGGTTGATCTATGTTATTTGTAGGCCTATTGAATTGTCTATTATACCTCTAGAATCCAAAATTATGATTACCACTTGGTCTATTAGTATTTCCTATCTTTATTTGCATGATGAAGAAGTCATTACTTAACTTTTCAATCATCTTTTGAATAACATCTAGCTCTATCTCTGTAGAGTTAGTGCCCTAAACAATAGTAGTAGAAGATGTAATCAAATATTAATTATACTAGTAACCATTGCCTTGTGCATGGTTATTTAAGAAATTGTAGTTTAGATGTGTTTTTTATGTCAAAGGAGGGAGTGTGTATAACTAATTTTGATTGAATGTGGGAACATTCTACTTCACATGTGGGATTAGATTCAACATTGGGAAGCCATTATTGACATTATATGTGTCATTCACCTGAGGATTAAACTACATATCAATGCTGATGGATTTTTCATATTCCAATGCCAAGGTTGTGATACAAATAACTCTTCTCAGTAAAAACTATAGTAATTAGATCCAGAGCATTCTTGTATATTTCTAATGCCAATGTTTCTTATAGTTAATAACTCAAGCTAAACCAAGTGTACATATTCTAAAATCTTGCATTAAAAGTGTCTATTGGCTTATTAGTCTACCTCTTCATGCTAGTAAAGTGCTAGTATATTAAATTAGGACTAGTGATCTATCCAAATTGTGCAAGAAAATCAACTTGGCATGCATCCCAAGTGGTGATGGAATTTTATATCAGATTAAGAAACCAATCATAAACAACATCCATTAGTGTAAAAGGAAACATCCTACATGCAACATGTTCATTAATAAAATTCATTAACCTCAAAGAAGCTCTAAAATACTTTATGTGCTCTTCTACCAGTCTTTTGCTTGAAATAGAGAAAGATGGTAGATACTTTTCAAGATTCCAAAGTAGGTCATGCACATCCCTTGGGATGGCAATAGTATATCAAACCAAAAAAGGTGGTTGAGCCATGGGTTTATTAATAGGGGAAGTATTCCTTATTTTTGAAGGTGTCTTGGATTTATTATGGATAGGGGCAATTAGTAAAAATATAGGTCTCCTATGATTTGATAAGGGTGATATTAGAAGACCAACCTGAGAACTAGATCTAGTCACTCTCCTGGGTGACTCTAGTGTAACTCTATGTAAAAAATATCCTTTTTTATTGGAGGCACTCAAAGGCCTTCCTTCTAGTGCCATAAAGATTTGTTTATTTGGTTTTATACACACAATCTCATAACAAGGTAGCCTCTAACATTTTAGGATCTTAGAGGAGGTAAACTCCACTCTAGGGCACATGTTGCAAGTATGTGGTGTTAAAAACTAGGTAATGGAATAATGGGTAGGGAATTCATGTTGTTAACAAGGGTTGTGAACAAATGGGTGGTCTATAAAAATAAAGTTAAATTCTAAATGAGTTGGTTTTTAGATGGTTGCTAATATAGAGTGGGAAGGTCTCATATATAAACTCAAAAAATATGGATGGGTAGAGAAGGAAAGAGAGATTCTATGGCTTTAGAAATCACATTTTAGGTCATTTTCTAAGTATAAAAGTGATGTCAAAACCAATGTCTATTACTAGAATATTTTTCACACATACACACAATCAGACATGATCAAGCAATCTAGGATAATTTTGATATAGGAAACTCAAAGGCCTCAATAAAAGGTTGTTCCTTTTAGAAAAAAAATTACACACTCTTAGTCAAAAGATTATGACTTTGGTCCGAGGATGTATTTGAGATAGCTATTTCACATACATTTAAAAAATTCAATGAAAACAACTTTACACACTTAGAAATATGAATTAATCAACTTACTTGCCAATAATAAATATAACTAATAATCATTCAATAGTTATTGAACATATAAAACTAGCATATAAATCATGATAAGAAATAATTCCTTCCCAAATTTTGCACACTAAGAATTATTTAATCCAACAACCAAAATAAGATAAGCCTAATTACATAAATATTGGAGAGAAAATACAAAAACACATTCACTGATAATTAAAATTGATTATGCTCTTATATATTGAAATATTATAACCCTTTATAATTGTGGTTTAAATGTGTTAGATAAACATGGGGAAAAGGTCACCTCATCCTCCAAGTACATGCAAAATTTATTACATAGTGTGGTTATAACTTCATTTCTAACTATAGTTACAAGACCATATAAAGTTATCTTACATTCGTCAATAGTTAAAGTCAGCCTTTACAAAATCATGCAATGTGTGCATGTTTACAAAATGAATAGGAAAATTTTTACAATATGTTTGAAACATAAGATAAATATAAATAAAATTTATGTTACTATTTGAATCTACATGCAAAAAACTAGCCCTTAAGGCTGAGTAGACATCAACATGGATGCATTGATTTTAGTGGGAGCACTAGTTGTAGAAATCAGTGTTGAACTAGATGTAGCAACTCCAGTCTACTTCTTCTTTGACTCTAACTCAAGAAAATATTTATGTGATACATCATACTACTATTATATAATATCTAAGTTTATTAATGAGGGTCTATGTACATTTCTAACTTTCCATAATAGATTTGCATGTTTTATCTTTGTCATTTGAAAGTTGATTTTGAAAATATCAAATTTAGTTACTTTTTTCTTTGTAAAAATTAAATTTCAATTCAATACCTTCTTGTGGTAGCCCTTGTAAAAATTTATTGAAATTTTCATAATCTTATTGAATAAGTTGATGAAATTTAATTATGCTTATCAACTTTCTTATAACATCATTTGCCTTTGACAACTTCAAGTCATTCAAAATCTGCAAAATGAGTGATTCATGTTCTTGGTACTTAGGCATCAATGCCTCAGCTATTGTCACCCACTCTATGGATTTTTGTGTCCTAACAACTACCAAATTTAGGGCATTGTATGCCTATAATGGTGTTATTATATCTAAATGGATATAAGCCTTATTGGTTGTGAATAAAATTAATATCTTCAATTTATTCTCATCTCCTTTCAAAGAATTAAATAATTAATGTGTTTGGGCAATGCAAGTGGCTAATTTAGACCTCATTGCTTCTATTGTACATAAATAATTATAACATTTTGAGGTATCCTCCTGTACTTCAACCTCAATACCTATAGGAATGTGAACCATTTATTGTTGTTTCTTTATTTTTTCTAGTTATGTTTCCATCTCCTCCCTTACGAGTTATATCCCTTCATGTAGTGCCACCATGACATCTTTTTGTGATTTAGATAGGGATCTAAAATATTCATTATAGGGGGATTAACCCAATTATCTATTCTTCTTTTTATATAAGGCATAAACCTCCTACCTTTCTTCAAAAATCATTTCCCTACTAGTTTCATCATCCAAATTCCTCTTTCTAACCCTTTGAATATTCCCAAAAGGTTTATCAAATAGGGTTTTTATTGATGGGAGTTCTATAATCTTAAAATTTGGCATTTGAAAGCCTTATCTCTTAGATCAATTTCCCATGAAAGAATCACTAGTTGGTTAAGGTCTATTTCTTACACATCTTTAGTTACATCCTCCTCCTTAATATCTTCTATTGAATATAGATTTTTTGCTCTTTAGAGGACTGTGTCAGGAAGGTAAGGCCAAATGATCTTGGACCAATCCACACCTCCATATTGGGAGAGTGGATGGACTGTGATGACTTGATTTTACCAATTTCCTTTACTTGAGGACATAATGATGGATTCTTAGGATGGAATGGTGGATGACATGGGCAAAGTGATTTGTATATAAGAAACATGTAGTTGAGAAGTGATCAAAACTATGCCAATTTTCTTCATGGCCCTTTTCTTATTCATGTTCGTAATTGTGGTAGTGACAGAGGGAATACTAGTAGTAGTGGGAAAATGGATGTGGATAGAACTATGGGGAGAGATGGAGCAATGGTTGTCATATAATCTTTCTATACCTTAGGATTGAGTAGAGGAATGTGTAATAGAGAAGAGGAATTCAATGAAACATTAGGGTTGTAGGTGGAATTCTCCAACTTGGGAGTCCTTAAAATAGATGAAATTAGATTTAAATTGAAAATAGGAATAAATGAAGAAATGAGGGAAGTATGTTCTAAAGACTGAGCCTTCTTACTTATTAAATCATCTATTGTTGATGCCTTCCCTATATCAGTTGTAAGGATTAATGCCTTGGTTGTTTCTATCTCTTCTTCTTTGTCTAGATCATGTTCTACCTCCAATTATTATTGAGTAATTGAAGGCAAACCCTATGGTTGATCCATCATTAGGCTACATGTGAGGTAAACCCTTGGTTTACTTCTATATCAAATAGTGGTGTTTGCCTCTAAGGCATGCCATACATCCTATTTAGTAACGCCATCCCAATCCACACCCCCATTCTACATTTGTTAATGGGGGTGAGATTCTTTCCTTTATAAGTCATTGTCTCCCTAGGGAGGAGTCATGAGTTTAATACTTTATCCATTGAATTTTATTGGTTCCATGAAACCAGTCTATGCCTATCAAAAATTGTATTTATAACTAGTAATGATAAATACCTTTGAAATTCATTCTCTAATAATGCATGTTATGACTGTCTAGTTGTCAATGTGGTGTATAAATGCATTCGGTGTAATTTTCACAATAAAGAATGAATCTCATATAAGGTCAATGTAGGGCATCACTTTAGGCTTAGCCACCACTAAGTGTAGTGCTTGTCTCTTGAGGGAGAGCAAGTATGCAATAAATTGATGTTATATGATAGATATATTTCTATCTAACAAAAACACATTGACAAAATCCATAATATCCCATAATTTTAAGTAATTTCCATATCTGTTATCAAAGATAGTTACATCATATACTATGTTTATGAATTTGGGTGAATCCTTGATATAAAATAGGGATGGTGGAAGTGTTCCCGTAAAGGTCTTACATGATTATACCATTTTAATTATGCATAGTACTTAATGTCTATTTATATTCTTTGTGAAAAAATCCTCTCTTCTAGTCATTTATTTTTTTGTAATAGATTCATAGGTATCTAGGCTTTCATTTGAAAGATAGCAGTCAAGTTTGAATTCATTTGTGATAAATGAATACCTTGATAGTTACACATCATGTATATAACCTTAACATTCATTTCTAGTTCATGTATTATAAATTTCCAATGTTCATATGTTTTATATTACTTGCATAGTTTAAATCTTGTTAGTTTAGTTGGTGGGTATCCTTATCAAGTATCGAGAAGAATTTTTACTTTATTGGCTAAGTCTAGTGGGCTTTTAGTAGTCAAGAATCAAGTTTTATGTTGGGATTGGGCCAAAAAAATGTTTGAATAAAAAAGTCCAAACAAAAAATCTCAAGACCAAAATCCATCAGAAAAAATGTTTGAATAAAATGTCTAAACAAAAGATTTGAGCAAAAAATCCAAATTTTATAAAGCTGATGATGACTATTTTAGACAATTTATCCGATCAAAAATCCTAAACACAATCTCTGATAAAAAATTTCAAACAAAAATCCTGATATGAAATGTCCAATAAAAAAAAGTCATTCAAAATAATTTTTTGGACAAAATGTTTGATGTTAAAATTCCAAACAAAAAAATTTGATACAAAAATCTTGATGAATAATCTTCAATGAATAAGACCAGAACATAAGTTTTAAATAACAAAATTCATGAAAATAAGAACTGATCAAAATGTTCAATTATCAAATCTTGATGAATAAAATCTTTGAATAAAACTAAGTCCCAAAAAACCTACATAGTTCAAAATTTTACCTAAAGGAATTAATAAAGTTAGTCCATAAAATATAGAATACCATGTTTTGTTCTTTTAAGTGTAAAGTCTTAGGATAAATATGATTAGAACTTGCATAGGCATGTAGAATAAAGGCTCAACAAACAATTCCAAAATCCAATAAAGTGGGTCCTCATTTATTCAAGAAGAAAAGGGGAATGTTGGGTACAAAAACTACCATTGAAATCATGGCAAACATGGTATTCTAACAAGTTAATTCTATTCATAAGTGCAATTATTATTAAAAAAACATAATAATCAATCATATAATCATCAAAGAATATACTATTACAACTCATACCATATATTTGAATTCACATTCTAATAATATAATCAATGCACAATTTATGACAATTAATTATGTGACTTACAACCAATAAAATTGTTAGATTATGTAATAATATCTAAGACACTTCATGTAAATATTAAATTAATATGCAATAAATACATTCAAACACTAATAAATGAAGAAAACATGTTATTAGATTGATGCATGATCCAAACTATCAATAATAACAAATCAACAATTAATAAGTAGACTTCTAATATAAGTGGTGTGTGCAAGGGTTCTAGTTTTAGTCTCTCATTCCCCACTCATCTCCATATAATCCATCATATCTTATGATACCCTCCCTTAGTCATAGTCAGGATAATGAACTCCTTCATACATCCACCTTAGTAAAATGAATAGTAGTTATAGCATATCATGAAAAAATCATAATAAGTTGTTTTAATTGAATAATCATAATAATAATGTAACACAATAAAATATAAATAACTAACAAGTGAACTATCATGATCACAAGTAATAAATAATTATCCATAATCAACATATTAATAATCTAGCAACTTATCAAATTAGTTAACCATTCATCAACCACATAATCCAATAAGTAACAAGTCAATGAATCTAGAGAAAAATCAAGATGTAATAACCTTACTGGGTATGCTAACCAACGAAAAAACCTATTGCCATCCTATGTGTGTGTAGATAGTGATCAACTTAATGAATATCTTAGACTGAGCACATGGCTTGATCAATCCCAATGTGTGGGTAGCTCAAGAACTCAATTTGGTTTTGGCTCCATCATTTCCCACCCCTACTCAGTGGACCATACACTATGAATGACTTGGATTAGACCGATGGCTTATCCAACCCTCCTATGTAGGTGTCTCAAGAACTTAAGTAGGTTATGAATCCATCATTTCTTACCCATATGTAGTAGACACATCTATCTAAAATTATTTAATTTAACTATAACTATGTAGGATGGCCCTCGGGTCATTTAAAAATTCTGAAATGAAAAATGGTGAAGGGGCCTCTTAAGCACTTAGGAATGTAGTTTAAGGACTAATGGAACTTTCAGCCACTATATATGGAATAAGTAATTAATATAGTGTGGTACCTAGTGAAAATTTTGTCTAACATATATAATGTAGAGAATTACATGGAGTTTGCCATTCTATTTGAGATGAGCTGGTGAAAAATATAATCATGTTGAAACTATTGATTCTAGTTCAGATCTGCAAAAGATTAACACATAAAATAATACTAAATCATTTAGTTGAATATACAAAGATATTTAAACTCATAGATTATAATATTATATTTCACTCTCTTAAAAAAACCATATGGGTGATTAAAAAATATATAGGAAGATTATTTCCTATAAATGGGGAGATACAATCTCCACCAAAATATCACACAAATCTCCCTAAATAAACTCCAAATAACTCAAACACTATATATGAATATATTGTTATCAAAAATATATTCATGTAACTATTAGCCTATATAAAACTAACCCAAAAACTATTAATGTAATATTGTTATAACAATAATATTTAGGTTAGTATTATTAATGTTTACATACTATACCTCAACATTCACCCCCTTATGACCATTATTAATCCTGGTCTACACCCCCTTAATGTGAGCATGGGGAGAATATACATCTTCAAGAACTGGCTTGAATAAAATCATATGTCAATGCATAAATTTAGGTCTACGTACTAATGATGTGATCTTGTTGCACATGACCATTAATATGTAAAGGAACACATCCTACATTTACTTTATGTGACTGTACATACGTGTCATTGGGGGTCATCTATATAAATAAGGAAGTCATAGGATCTCTATAGTTAGCTACTCTCCTATAAAAAAATCATCATATTCCATTATATCTACACTATTCCTTTTTTCCAAATACTAGAGGTGTTTCAAACAAGTAGGGGATTGAAAAACACACACAACTTAGAAAATGAAATATCATGAGGAACGAATCCTCATTGTCATCTGATGCAAACTCTGCTAATGTTTTTTTCCACCCAAACAAAAACAACATAGATGGTTTTCATTTCCACTAAAGAACTATCCTTTGTATTAGCCTATTTGGTGTAGAGCACAACTCACTAAAGAAATCAAAAACCACACCACACATGTGAACATGAATGTCCTATTCTTATTCAAACATATAACAAATAAAAGAACACCACACAAAATATCACCAAAACATCTAGATCCCACCATTGGTGACTGGGGAGAGGCTTTAGAAACATTCTTCCTCTATTCCTATGACCTCTAGTTGAAGAAGTTTATTTCTCAACTAAAGTGCCAATGAAGCTCATGTGGTTGATGATAGAATTCCCCACAATTTAGACGTCATGTACAAGCAAAAATGTGTCCAAAATTTTTAATATTTTTTTACAATTTTGAAACATGATGAATCTACTATTGACTTGACACCATTTAAATTGGTATTAATATCAAAATGAATCTAGACATAATTAATGATTGACACTTTATTTTTTTTACTTAACTATTTTTGACAATAATGATTTTAAGGGCATTTTGATGATATATGACATTATCTTGATATTCTATAAATGATAATAAAATGGACCTATAATAACTTTATACAAGACACATTTTTAAAATGACTCGATTGATAAAAAAAAACTAGTAAACAAAAATAAAAAGACAATTAAAATTCTAATTACAAGATTATAGACTAACCCTATCAACTATAAGTTTAAAACATGTCATAACTAAATGACATTACAAACCCTTAAAGTCTATAAACATAAAAAAATTAAATAAACTTATAACACTAAAATATGCCTAAAAATATATATGTAACTTTAATGACTCAATATAAACAAATATTTAAAACCTAAAATGCTAAAAAGACTTTTAAAATTAAATACCATTTTTCTTGGTAAAATCCATAGGGTATTTGATGCGTAGCTTCACCATTTTGATGTTTACAGAAAATAACAGATGATGGAAGCTTGAAGCTGAGGATGAGATCAACATATAGATCAATACTATTGGATAAATATTGAATAAGATGCATGAGATTTCATCAAAATCAAACAAGCCATATGAAGACTTCCACACAAATGTGTGTTGATCCATAATTTTCTCCATAGAATTGCACTTTTATTTTGTAATATTTATCCAAAATCCTTCTAGGTTTCTCCTCTCATTCTCATATTTATAAATCATTTTGAAATTTATATTTTCATTAAGAAATGACCAATATACAGTAGTTTTACTGAACCTTCATTTTGGGATTTGGCAATGGGAAATAGAAAATAATATTCCTTCTGGTTAATGGTGAGGATAGGTATTAAATGCTAAATCAAACTAGATGCATCAAGGAAATAAGAAAAAAAAAAATATACCCCTTCAAACAAATTATTCATGCATCATAGGTATAAATCCAACTTGCTCTAACACTAGATATTGATTTTGGTTCAGGTCTATAAAAGATTAAGACATAAAATAATGCTAAATCATTGAGTTGAATATATATATATATATATATATATATATATATATAAACTCATTGATTATAATATTATATTTTTCTATCTTAATAAAACCATAGAGGTGATTAAAAAATATATAGGAAGACTATTTACTATAAATGAGGAGATACAATCTTCACCAAAATCTCACACAAATCTCCCTAAATAAACTCTGAATAACTTAAACACTATATATGAATATAGTGTTATCAAAAATATATTTGTGTAACTACTAACCTATATAAAACTAACCTAAAAAATATCAATGTAATATTATTATAACAACAATATTTATGTTAGTATTAATAATGTTTACAAACCATACCTCAATAGAAACAATGTGTCATGCACATGCACCTAATTTTGATCCCTATGCATATAGATTCTAGACTGAGTTATATCAATTTATGTTTGTGTATATTTAAAATTTAAATGGCATGGATCATGCTGTGTATGATGCCCCAAATCTAAAAAAACCTAGTATGATTCTATATAAAACTGAGCATAAACTAATCAAATCTGATAACCTATGACTAAAATTATGTAAATCTAGGTTGTAACTACTGTATCATTATGTTAAATATAGATTTTATTATTTTTGGGATACTAGATAGTAGCATTGTACCTAGGACAATAACACATTGTGCTAGTGTCCTGCTTTCAACACTAATGTCCTTTTGTGTTTTTTCTATGTAAACTAAAAATGATCTTTGTATAACTTTTTTGTGTGTTTGCATGATTTTGTACTCTATATTTCATGTCTATGTGATAAGAACTATATTCTAAGTGCATTCAAATGGCCTAGTGTCTTTGATAAAACACTATGAATACCCCTTGTTTTGAGGGGATTTTTTATACTTGTGCAATAATTATCCTCAAAATAAAATATCTACATGATGTATGTTAGAATGATAATTTATGATGTCTATGTACTAAACCAATATACTATGTATTCATGACATCATAATATAAGATAATCTAACTATAAGTTGGTAATGTATGATATATATTAGATATAACATTCACAAGGTTGTCAAGATAGATATAAAAATGTAAGCATGTGATTAAATTGCATAATTTGAATAATAATCTAACTACCAATGGGGATGGGGCATGATGCATTAAGAAACCCAAGAAGGAAGGGGGTATGCATGAGGGTGCCCATGGCATCTAAAACTAAGTGGAATCAACAAGCTAGAGATAAGTCTCATGGCCATGACACATACTTGAAATCATACATACAATACACATGAGGCACATAAAGTAGGCCAAGGGCCACAATACAAGGGATATAAGCACATGTCACTAAATATAAGAAAAAAATGCATAAAAGGATATGTTCAAATGTCCACATAGATAAAAAACAATAAGGTTGGATTAGATCCACATAGGACATATTCAAATGTCCACATACACAAGAAAAAGGCACACACAATGGCATGATCACATGTCCAAAGCATACACATAATGAAAGGAAATGGTGTAGAGGCATAAAACAATGGCATATTAAAATGTCCTTAAATAGATGTAGAAGCAAAGAGTCAAAATCAAGTCTAAACTAGGAAATATGGAAATGAAAGTATGCATGAACATGTTGAAAAAATATGTATAAGATCAAAGATGTACATAAACTAATTTTATAGTAGTAGTAGTCGGAAAAAATATTAGTATAGAATGATATAACCTGGTAAAGTGAAAGTTATGTATAAGATGACCCAATGGGAAAATGTATCAATGTTTAATCAGTGTATATGTGTATGTGAACTTAGTGGGCAGACTATAGAAACTCTAGATTTATGTGATGGACATGAGGCTTGTAAGAAGTTGTGAACACTTGAAGATAAAAAGTGAAACATGTACGTATGATAAAATTGACTATACTAAGATAGGTAACATATACAATACCTAGCAAGTATAAAGAATGTAGACATGGATATGCAAAAAATATAAATTTTATATATTTGAGGAATATTTTAATGTTTTTATATTTTTAACATATTATATTATTTTTGTTTTTGAGTATATGAGCTATGTAAAAGCACTCAAGAAAATCAAACTATATACAAGGAGCAAAATAAGAAGATAGATACTACTAACTAGTGAGTCTCAAAAGAGACCCATAATCAATGTGTTTTGTATCAAATAATGTGATAGCCATTGTGCATGCTATGCAATCAAGTATATAGGATCAAATAATTATATGCACTAAGTGATATATTACTAAAATTTCCTATAGATTAGGGCTCTAAATCTATAAAGCTGACTGAACTAGCCTATGAACTATAGGGCTATGAATTTACGAAGATAATTAAACTCACCTATTAATTATAATTATCTAAATCTACAAAGTTAACTAAACTAGTGTATGAACTGTGTTGGGTGAATATTTTGTCAACTAACTAATGATAAAATGGGTATATCAACCACATTATAAGGAGATTTATGCCACAAAAAGTGTAGGTTTACCACATCTTAATGAGATAAATCTCTACTCTCATCAAGGGGAGGTTCCCTATGAGTCACTTATATGCTATATGTATATATAAGTAAGTAGAAAATAATACTTAGGGTAGTATAACACCATCCATCTCTCTTTTTTTAGAGATGACAAAAGAGAGAAGTCCCGGTCGATGGCTAAAAGCATTCCTCTTCTTTCAGGAATGGTATCTAGCACAGAGCAAAAAATCTCTTGAAGTAGTAACAAGGTCCACAAGAAAACCCATGAAAGCACAAAGTCTCCCGTTGCCTCCTTCACTGATTCGAAACACACGTAACAGTATATTGAAACAATGCCCAAAGTCTTTGCCTAAAACTACAATGAATAAAAGGGTTACCAAGATAAAAGTAGCTCAAAGTCTTTCTTTTATCATTTAGAAACATCTTTAGATAATTTTAATACACACACTTTGCTTATTAAATTGAATAGATGAGAGATTATTAGGAAAGAGAACAAAAGAACTATTTCCTAAGTAACACAAATTACTCCAACACAAAGTCTGAAATAAACTTGTTTCTCATTCATTTGATAAAATATGATTTACAAATTGAGCACAAAGTCTCAAGAAGTGTCTCAATTTTAGCAGAGTTTTTTCTCTCAATTATCCAGAGATCTTTTACAAAAGAGGCTCCCTCTATATATAGGGAGAAACCTTCAAAATTAGAAAAAGATTACGATATTGAAAACCTAGTCAAAGATGAGTCAGCGTTGACTTTGGGATATTTTCCAGATTTTTTACATGTAATTACATATTACAAAAGTACACATGAAAATGTCTCAAGTCAATTGCAAAGTGCATGAAAAGAATAGTTTAAATTTTGTCACCTGAGTTTTTTAGATGAGCATCGTACATGGTGATAGATGCCTAAATCCCAATACTATCTGGTGTAATAGTATTTTTGAAAATCACCTTAGCCCTCATTGTAGCATTTACCACAATCCTAGTATCTTTGTTGTAAAATTGGGTGTACTGGAGGATGAAATCTGTGTGATGTCCCACAATAGGGAAAGAGGAGACTAGAATGAATGTTGCTTTCAATTATCCTTTTCATTTCAGAGCTTAGATTCTTCATCGTGGTTTTCTCCACAAACTCAACCATATTTACGTGGCCAATCTCTGTGTCCCTAATGTCATTGACATTAGAAGTGATCGAAGTGATTGGGAAAACACCTTGATATTGTTACTTCATCACCTTTGACCTTTTTCAAGAAGCTTCAGTCATCAGGATGAGTCTTTGTCAAAAGTACATTGACAAAGAAGGATCTCAAGGAAGAACTGTGATAAGAGTCATGATTGTGCAATTAAGGGGAAAATGGGCAATCTGGGAAAACTACATGTTGGGTGATGATGACTAGGGAAACTTGCTTGAAAAGGCTGAGGTGAGAGCACGTCAGAAAGTGGAAGAAAAGGGGAGCGAGCGTGGAAAATAGGAAAAATGAAAATTTCCTAGAGTTAGGAAAAATGGGGAGAAGGTATGTAAGGGCAGTAAAAATTGTCGCCCTTGCATATTGGAGAAGTTCTTGTGCATAGGCTATAAAAATTGTCACCTGTGCACGTCAGGAAGAAAGTATGTTGGTGGTAAAAATTACTACTGATGCATGTTGAATAAAAATAATGTGTAAGGGTGGAAAAAATCACCACCCTTGCACCTAGAGGAGAGGAGGAAATGGGGATGCATGGGTGGAAAAATTTGCCACTCCTACATGGAAGAGACCAAAAGATGCAAGGGTATAAAAAATTGCCACTCTTGCATGATAGATGCAAGGGTTGCAAAAAATGTTGCCTTTGCATGGAAGATGCAAAGCAAATGCAGTGGTAGCAAAAAATGCCACCCTTGCATGGAAACACTAGAAAACACTAACTCTGGGAAATGAAAACTTTGTCCTCTAGTCACATCGAGATTGTCATGATTTTCATGTTTTTAGGAAATACAATTAAGGGAATGTCAAGAACTTCAAATGAGGCTAGTAGAGCAAACATGAGAACAAAAAAAACTTGCCTTGAAAAATGAACTTAGAGAGAAAACATGAAATGAACAAGTTTCATAGGAGTTGTTCTAAAAACGAGAGTAGCTAATTTTGGGAATAACAGCTAGCCCCTATTGGGGAACTTATGTTGATCTAACTGATCAATAAGAGTAGAAACTAGTCTCTAAGTGCATTCATCCAAGTCATTGGGCTATAGAGTCATGCTAACCAATAAGAAAGCAAGGTGCCAAAAATGAAAATGAAAAGGAAAGGCACAAAAAAGAACTAAAGAGTATACAAATGTACATATGCATAGATAATCTTATTTGATGCTTCAAGAATTGAAGTACTTCAGATGCTACCCCTTGAGAGGTAGTGAAAATGGCACTCTATCCTGATAAACCAGCAAGAAGCCATTTTCTCCCTAGAATTGGTGATGGGTGAATGGAACTCTCCACTAGGAAACCAATTTTCTATGTCCTTCCTTTGGTTTTCTCCTCATACCCCACAACAAGATTTGACTTTTAATACAAAAACCATAAATCTTTGCTCTCTTGTAAAAAAGTTCATTTTCCTAATTCTGATGCACAACAGCATGGCCCATTACCATAATTGGTTGCTCTTCTGGTTTAGTCCAGCACATGATTTGATTGTTCCCATTCAACACCTACCAATGATTAGTGCTATTAGGCATACTTGGTGTTGTTCCATTTGAGCCAATTCCTAGATCATCACCTACAAGATTTTCATCTATTGAAACATGAATGTCTTTAGTAGATAGAAAATAATTACCCCTACCTAAAGACTCAAATAGAATTTGAGCTTCAGGCCTTGATGTCTGAGTAACAACATATTTTGCCTCCTTCTCAGGGAACAACCTCTGCATTACACCTTTCACAGGGATTCTTGCCTGAGACAAGTCCATGCTTAATTCCCATCCAATATCCTTACAGAAGTTCTACCCAAGAAGGATGCCATATGATGCTGGGATGTTTGCCACTAGGATAGTCATCTTGATTCGCTTGTCTAGAAAGGCAATAAATGCAAATTGGGCGTCTTTAATTTTCCCTAGTAGTGGCACTTGTTTTTTTTCCATGGAGAAACATATCCCAAATGTCTTGGTCAGTGTGAGACCCATAAATTTTTCCACTTTAGCAGGCATGACATTGTCTAAAGCCTCAAAATCAATGATGTAATTATTGAGCTGGTGACCATTTATCAACAGGGAAACATAGAAAGGCTCTATTTTCCTAGGGGCATCAAGAGGGGTAGTGACAAGATTGTTTGGGATGGGAATGTTCCTTGGGGGACCATGAGTTACTTTCTTAACCTCTTGTCTTTCAAGGATGGTTTGGTTCTTGACACATTGAACCAACTTGTCCAATTGCTCAGGATGAGACTATAGAAATTCAAATTCAAACATTTGAATTTTGGTTTTATTTATATGGTCAATGATATCAAATTCCTAAAATGAACTAGGAGTAGAGGATGGGAGTTCATCCTTTTGATTTTTGAAAGGGGGAGGACTGAAATATGAATTTGAAGTAGAAGGCATAGGGACATTTGGGGTACTTACCTTTCTTGTAATCACTGAGTCCTTTGGCTAGAAAGGAAGAGTGGATCCCCACTTAGCAATTGAAACTGTTGGTTGAGGTTGTTCCTCTACTTTTTCCTTATTAGCTTGTTGAGTTGATTTATTCTTAGACTGGGTGAATACAACATATGACCCCTCAGCTGCATTGCCTTCTCTTCTGGGTTCTTCTTGATAGTTTAAGAAATCAATGTGGGAGTCACCAACTAATTCTTCTTGATCCTCTATGAAGAGACCAGCATCATTTTCTTGATCAAACTTATGTTGGAAAGATAAAACATGTTCAATTTCCAAATATCCAACTACTGAGTTAGTTGGAGGTGCTTCAAGGGCAAGGTTCCTTTGCGGGGGAGGAAGGCAATTTGGCTGCCCTTGATTCTTGGAAGCATTGCCTTGGTATGCCTAATTCTAAAATGTCCTCCTTGGCATATCCTGATTAGGAAAAGTAGACATAACTTGGGCCATTTGTCTTTTGAGGACCAGCAATTCATTTGCTAGCTTTTGCACCATTGGATTAGTGGTGGCTGAAGGGGAGTATTCAGAAGAAGGAGAAGATTTACCTTTGTTTGGATCTCTTCTTATCTTTCCAGCCAAGATAAGGTCATCTTATACCTTAGTAGCCAAGTCTTGAGTAGTAGCAAGGCCTATGTGCCTAGCCCATCTCAACAATAAACTCACTTTAGGCAGTTGTGAGTTGATGAAGAAACACTTGAGATTCTGAGGTGTTGGTTGGGCAACCATGGGAATCCTGTGCCTTATCTTATCGAACCTGGCAATAAAATCCCTCATAGGCTCATGAGGATCTTTCTTCATCTGAGTGAGCTAGGCCAACAAGGCATGTACATTTTTTGCAAGCTTAAACTTGGCTTCAAATTTGTCTTTCAGAGTGTCCCAATCAGTTACTGATCTAGCTTATAGGTTGTAGAACCAATCTACAACAATGCCTTATAGTGTCTCCATGAACAACCTAACTTCTATGTCTTCAAATTCCACCCCTATTATGCCATAGGCTATGCTAAAAGTTGCAATGTGTTCATCAGGATGAACTTTCCCATCACCAAAGAATTTGGGGAAATTTTTCCTTGAACTGCATGGAAGCTCATGCAGGGGTGGAGTCAAATTAAGTGGACCAAAAGAGTTACCCCAGGGACCTTGAGCCATGATATGATTATGTAAAAGTGGGATCACAAATCTAGGTGTAGAATGGATAGGCAAAGCTCTACTAGTAGTAGAAAAAGAAGCTTTGCCTTGTGCTGGTGACCTGGTAGGGCTAGGAGGAAGACTCCTAGTTCATTGAAGGTGAGGTTGTGGAGGAAACAGCTCAAAATTACTTTGTTGCACTAACTCAAAAATAGGGTCAACAACACCTTGAGATTTATAGCTTCTTGTATAACATGGAGTTTCTAGATTATAGAACAAAACTAGAAAAGAGAAGGATCTGCTTCAGCTTGAAGCTTGAGACTTCAAACTGTGCGCTCTTCCCAGTGGCTTTGGTTTTACAGACTAGATAATATAATGGAGATGGAGGAAGATGGTAAGGCTATAATGATAATGGGTAAGACATGTAATGGATTCACCAAACTATGTAATGGATAAGGGTAGGGACTGCTTCAATCTAAAACTTGAGGTTTTAGACTGCACGTTCATCCCCAACAAAGTCACCAAAAAACTATTGGGTGAATATTTTGTCATCAACTAACTGATGATAAAATGGGTATATCAACCATAGTATAAGGAGATTTATGCCACAAAAAGTGTAGTTTTACCATATCTTAACGAGATAAATCTCTCCTCTCATCAAGGGGAGGTTCCCTATGAATCACTTATATGCTATATTTATATATAAGTAAGTAGAAAATAATACTCAAGGTAGTAAACACCATCCATCTCTCTTTTTTCAGAGATGATGTCCAAGGAACAAAAGAGAAGTCCCAATCGATGGCTGAAAGCATTCCTCTTCTTTCAGGAATGAT
Organism: Torreya grandis; assembly: GCA_037957365.1. Lineage (NCBI taxonomy): Eukaryota > Viridiplantae > Streptophyta > Pinopsida > Cupressales > Taxaceae > Torreya > Torreya grandis. Next base: position 67,400 of record JARHVA010004317.1, on the reverse strand, counting down.
ATCCAGCACAGAGTAGAAAATCTCCTGAAGTAGAACAAGGTCCACAAGAAAACCCATGAAAGCACAAAGTCTCCCATTGCCTCCTTCACTGATTCAGAACACACGTAACATTAGAGTGAAACAAAGCCCAAAGTCTTTGCATAAAACTATAATGAATAAAAGGGTTACCAAGATAAAAGTAGCACAAAGTCTTTCTTTTATCCTTTAGAAATGTCTTTAGATAATTTCAATACACACACTTTTCTTATTAAATCAAACAGATGAGAGATTATTAGGAAAGAGAACATAAAAACTATTTCCTAAGTAACACAAATTACTCCAACACAAAGTCTGAAATAAACCTATTTCTCATTCATTCAATAAAATATGATTTACAAATTGAGCACAAAGTCTCAAGAAGTGTCTCAATTTTAGAAGAGTTTTTGCTCTCAATTATCAAGAGATCTTTTACAAAAGAGGCTCCCTCTATATATAGGGAGAAACTTTCAAAATTAGAAAAAGATTAAAATATTGAAAACCTAGTCAAAGATGAGTTAGCATTGACTTTGGGATATTTTCCAAATTTTTTACATGTAATTACATATTAAAAAAGTACATGTGAAAATGTCCCAAGTCAATTACAAAGTGCATGAAAAGAATAGTTCAACTTTTGTCGCTAGAGTTCTTCAGATGAGCATCATACATGGCAATAGATGCCTAAATCTCGATACTGTCTAGTGTAATAGTATTTTTGACAATCACCTTAGCCCTCACCGTAGCATCTACCACAATCTTGATATCTTTTTTGTAAAATTGGGTGTACTGGAGGATGAACTTTGTGTTATGTGCCACCACAAGGAAAGAGGAGACTAGATGAATTTTGCTTTCAATTATATTTTTCATTTTAGAGCTCGAATTCTTCATCTTGGTTTTCTCCACAAACTCAACCATATCTACGTGGCTGATCTATGTGTCCCTAATGTCATTAACATTAGAAGTGATCAAGGTGATTGGGAAAACACCTTGATATTGTTACTTCATCACCTTTGACTTTTTTGGAGAAGCTTCAACCATCGAGATGAGCCTTTGTTGAAAGTACATTGACAAAGAAGGATCTTGAAGAGGAACTGTGATAAGAGTCATGATCGTGCAATTAGGGGAAAAATGGTAATCTAGGAAAATTACATGTTGGGTGATCATGACTAGGGAAACGTGCTTGAAAATGCTGAGGTAAGAGTAGGTCAGAAAGTAGAAGAAAAGGGGAGTGGCCACAGAAAATAGGAAAAATTAAAATTTCCTAGAGTTAGGAAAAATGGGGAGAAGGTATGTAGGGGGGACAAAAATTGCCACCCTTGCATATTGGAGAAGTTCTTGTGCATAGGCAGCAAAAATTGCCACCTGTGCATGTTAGGGAGAAAGTATGTTGGTGGAAAAAAAATTGTCGATGCATGTTGAAGAAGTAGAACGTGTAAGGGCAGCAAAAATCACCGCCTTTGTATTTGGAGGAGAGGAGGAAATGGGGATGCATGGGTGGCAAAATTTGTTGTTCCTGCATGGAAGAGACCAAAAGATGCAAGGGCAAAAAAAATTGCCGCTCTTACATGATGGATGTAAGGGTGGAAAAAAATGATGCCTTTGCATAGAGGATGCAAAGCAAATGTAGTGGTGGCAAAAAATGCCACCCTTACATGGAAACACCAGAAAACACTAACTCTAAGAAATGAAAAATTTGTCCTCTAGTCACATCAAGATTGTAACAATTTTCATGTTTTTGGTAAAATGCAATTAAGGGAATGTCAAGAACTTCAAATGAGGCTAGTAGAGCAAACATGAGAACAACAAACACTTGCCTCAAAAAATGAACTTAGAGAGAAAACACGAAATGGACAAGTTTCATAGGGGTTGTTCCAAAAATGAGAATAACTGATTTTGGGAACAACAAACTGTAGGGTTCCTAAGGACCCATATGGTAGAATAATTTGTAACTATAGTGGATGATCTATGTTGTGATGCTAATTTATGTGTTGGTGGAAAGAAGCCCTCTCAACATGTCTCTAACATAGGGGTATCTCTAATAAAGGTCTCCCTAGGAGAGTATACATATGTGGTATTATTTTTGGAGTAGACCTTATCTACACTGGTGGCTCAACTGATATCGAATGTGTGTTATTAGACTCTATGTGCTGAATGAGAACTAATGTCTATTATATAAATAGATGTGGAATCAAGAAAGGATACTCATATGGAAGGTCTTCAACTATAAACACCTAATTAACATTTATATATTTGAGACATATGTGTACAATGGACAGAATGACTCAAATATACTATATCCAAGGCCAACCTAATGACATGTCAAATGTGATAGCACTATGTACCATTATGAATCTAGTTGTCATGTGTGTGATCACAACTTGTAATGGTAGTACTATCTCCCCAACTGAGATCTAAACATGGCCACTGAAATCATGAATAAATGTATTTACCTAAGAAATGTCCTACTTTGAATAACCCAAGTACTATATAAGTGTAATAGTACACATGTTGACACTTGAACCATTTTCAAACATGACACTCTAAATAGGATGATGATCAATGTAGGCTTGTACAAAGAGTGTGTAAAAATTATTGTCATCCTATACTATCTCTTACTCCAAAAAAGTGATAAGAGGTCTAGCTATCATTGTAGTATGATACACCCCAATGATATTATTTAAGGGTGTGTGTATATCATTTGAGTATGATACGATGTTGGTGGTGGATGTGATTGATAAGTATAGTGAATACCTATAGTGTTTTTTATCTAATTAGTTGTATGTTTTAGATACATATTTGAAAATATTTTCAATGCTTTTGATTCCATTTGTTGTGGCCTAGGTGCCTCTTTAGGAGTGATGAGGTCAATGATATTTAATTCTATCAAATATTGTGTCTTATGTCATAAACTAATGCATCTATTTGTAGTATGGACTGGTGCCCTATGATAGTCATAAAATTTATTGGAATTATAGTTCTTTAGAAGAGGCCAATTCATATCAACCTATTTTATGGGAGGGAGAGATATGACATTGCAATCTAAGAGTTATTGTATAACCCATGATAGAGACTGAAGAGGAGTCATGAAAGGTCTCTTTGGAGGAATAGTCGAAACCAAGAGAGGATGTGGCTCTGAATTTTCATTAATTTTTATTTTTTTAATCATTCTTGTTCTCATTGGGATGTATGGTGGATTATTATAACATTTAATATTCAAATATGACCCAGTTGTATACTTTAGTTTACCCATGGAGAGAAGCTTGGCTTCTCATTCTTTCATTGTATGACAAATATCTATGAATGATGGAAAATCCTTGAATAGGATAGGTTCATGTAATTTTGATAAAAAAACTACTTAAATAAGTCTTGGAGTCTTCTATCTACCATTAGGATAGTTAACTTTGCTAATATAGTTTTACATTGGAAGACATATTCAGTTGTTATCTCAGTAGATTTTAGTTTTAGTTGTGTCACTTGAGCATAGTAAACCTTGTCACTGATGTTGATTAAAAAATATGCCAAAAACATATCTACTAATGGATTCAATGATATGATGGATTAATTATGAAGATTTTAGAACCATTTTAGTGCATAGTCTTTTAAACTATGAGAGAACAACTTAGTAACGATCCAAATCATCAGATACAATCCAAACATGTTATTGGAAAGCTTGTATATGGTGTTCTAGGTCACACTTACCATCATACAAAGTAATTTTGGGTGGCACATATCCATATGGGAAATGAGTTACCATTAGATGTTGTTCCAATGGTGTATGTAAAAGAACATGAGAATCCAAGGGATGAGATGGCCTATTATCACCCTACTAAAGATGTAACACCTTTTCTAGTAGATCATGGATCTCATGCATAAGGTATTTCATATTTGGCAAGGAGTAACTATCCATAAGATGTGTTGCCATTATTTAAGGTTTCCAAGTTAAAATATGTTATTTTACAAGTTGAATTACCCCCAAAGTAGGTGTAATAATATTGGTATCTAGGGGGTCATAATATTAACCATTATTGGACTCTTGAAGCTCTTAGTGGATAATATGGATAATGTCATATTAAATATATGAATGTTTAGAGATGGAATCTTATAATTGTCTCTTATCATTCTTATCAAATCGGTTATTGAATTCTACCATCACAGGTTTGAAAGTAGGAGAATAAAATGTTGTATTTTCTAAACATTTTATGAAATATAATCTATTAAAGATTACCACAATAAAATAATAAGTTAAATATTATAATTTAGAATTAAATTCTAAGCATAGAAATAAAAGGATACAAACCCTAAGAGAATTTAGTTCTAGTGTTTTGGTCAGTATTCAAAGTAGGTCGAGTTCACCAAATGATGTAACTTTTAAGGGTTTATGGAGTTTAAGCCTTGGGATTTTAAAGGGTCTAAGAACATTAAATCAAGGTATAAATATGTAATAAATATGACCACTAATTTGTGTAAGAATGGACCTAATCTAATATTTCTTAAAATATAAATGAATGGCATAAATAAGTACTTATCTAAAAACTTATTGAGATGAATGATATGAAGGTTAAAAATTGGTATGGAAGCATATATAATTGTGAAAAATAGAGTCCACATTTAATAAACCTTCCTGGATAGTAGTTTTATACTTCATATCATAGCATAGGGTGCTAGTGTTCTACTTTCAACATTATTTTCCTTTATGCAAAAAGTTGTTTGATCTTCTAGGTGTACCTCTGACTAAGTCTAACTTGATTATACCTATGTGGATGAGCCCTGATTCACTATCTATGCACTATTTTTGACTAATTTAGGGGTGAACCCTAGACCTCCATGTTATTAGGATATTTTATCAGAACAAGTAACAAAATATTGATGTTATTTGGGTAGGCTAGACATCTTTAACACCCTGTTATGTTGAGAGTTACCTATAAACCAATACTTTGAGAAGCGATCAAGCCCAATGTATTTCTCCCACCTATGTTCTTTATGTATGTATATGTGAATGTTAGTATGAGTGTCAAATTGAGTTATTTAAATGAGGCTTGAGATTTTAAATCTATGTATTCTAGGATTGGGATGGTTTTATGTAGAAGTAGGGCATAATAGGGGTCAATAACCTTGATTATGTACAATTTGTTCTAAACTTGTTTGTGTATTTTGAATCTAATTTTCATCTATTAGATAAGGGGATAAAATTCATATACTTATATTGATTTATTTCTTGTGTGGAGTGTGAAATAGGTCTAGGATGACCCTAGGTGTCTTAGGGATTGAAAAGATGTTTGTTGGGATTCAAATTTGGTAAAGGACATTAGTGTTGAAAGTTGTATACTAGCATAGGGTACTAGTGTCCAAAGTACATTGATAGTGTCTAGGTGGTATAACTTGAGGCACTGGATCCCCAAGGGAGGGCCTCAAACTAATTTTGAGATGTCTAGGGATGTTTAAATGCCCACACAAAAGTTGGATAAGTGTCAAAATAGGCCCTAAGATATATCTAGGGATAAACCAGGGATGCGTTGTCTCAAGTGTCACTCATTTCACTAAAGTGACATTTTATATGACTACAATACCATTGAGTATTAAGCACCATCCAGACATGCATTCTATAAATAGGACATATTATTTTTTTGATCTATTCTCTAGTTTTTAACTAAGGGTAAATCATCTTACATATTTTTACTTGTGTAAGTAAGGTATGCATTTTTAGTACTTTAACCTATTTAATATCTTCCCTTACCACTACATTAATTTATCCTTTAAAATTTTTGAATGTTCATCTAATTTCCCAAATGAACACTTGAGGGGGCATCATCACATTCATTTTAATTCTTAATCATCAATGCTCTACTTTGTCTACTATTCTTCGAAATGGTATTTCTTCACACCACCATTTCAAAGAGGGGAAAATTTAGACACCTAACTTTCACCATTTAGTGTTGAAATTCAATTTAACACACTAAATCTTTTTCTTCCCCAAATTTTAATTTTAACTAACATAATTTACATATAAATTTCAAATAATTGAATATAAATAAATTGTGCACACCTTTTACTCATATTTAATTAATAAATCTAGATTTGTCACCTCACCTAGACATCTTCCATGTTTGTATCAACCATGTGTTGACTTATAAAACCACCTTACTCAACTTCCTCAACCACCTTGTGATTCATCCCTTAAATTTTCAACCAATTTCAGCTTTTTTAGTTGACTCACTCAACTAACTCCCATTTCATCTCGACGTTTGGAATTGGCCATCATCCTCATGGATGAGGACTAATTCTACATTGATTATTTTAATACTTAAATATATTCAAAAAATCCTCCACCATTAAATCTCCTCCAAAAAACTTATAAATAGATGTGTAATCCATCATTTTTAACCATCCTCACTTATGATAATGAACTGATATCAAATTCAAAAGTGAATCCCAATAAAATCCAATCTATCAAGATTCATTTTCACACCAAAATGTTACCCAATTCCCCTTGCATTGGAGAAGATTGAGAAACCACATCCACTATGTTTGAAGAGCAAATCACATTTGATCATAATAGAGGAGGCTAATTTCACTTTAGTTTATTTCAATTTTTAATTTATCATTTAAGTTTAAGTTTATATTTTATATTTCATTTTAGTTTGATTTCCTAGATTAATTACATTTCTATATTTCATTCAGATGTTCCCTAATTTTATCAATGCATTTAACCCAATATATACATCTAGGACATATATTTTGGATTTAAAAATATATAAAAATATAAGGGTGACACCCCTCTATCACTAACTAATAAATCTTAGAGTTACTAGCCAACCCAAGAGAAACCTATATCCCAATATGTGAATCAAAAAATCTCTAACTAGTCATGGGTGACTAATAATATCCCAATCATAACTCCATAGGACAATTATAAATATTATATTCAAACCAATACTTTTGGTTTCAACTACTAATTCATCCTCTCAATCTGAGTCTAAGTGACCTCTACGTATGGTTTCACTTATGGCATGGTTGGCTAGGTCTACCAATGAAATTACTAGAGTTTCCCATGACCTACCAAGGATCTCATTAAGGTACCTTCTATGATTCATTCTAAGTGTGGGATTGAATACTAAATAATATGTGACATCATACAAGACTTTGCTTCATTTGTTGAATGCATAACATGAGGATGTTTCCTGTAAACTTTTCCCATTTGATTTGATGGATGCAGCTTCTGATTGGTTCCTAAAATTGCCTATAAACATTATCACAAGATGGGACCAATTCAATAACACATTATTAACTCATTTTGGGTAAGTCATTGACTCAAGTGTGGTGTACCAAAAATTCACATACATTAAGATAGAACCAAATGATCTTATAAGGAATTTTAATGCTAGGTTTTATAATATGTATAGTAAAATCATTATGTTTTACATGATATATTCCCATATTTTCTTTGAAATATAAAAAAATGCACTAGATCCTTGGATAGTTATGTTCTTACACAAAGATAATTTAGTGGTGTATTTACCCATAGCTTATGTTAAGGCCATTAAGGTATAAAAATAATTGAACCCTTAGGGTATTTTGGCATCAATCATCCAAAATTTCTTACCAATTTCTTATGCCTACATTGAATCATATCCTTATCATTATCCAGAACATACCCATGTCATAATCCATGCTAGTGAAAAACTAGATTCTCTTAATACACACTACACCTAATCATCCCTAGGATTTATTAGAACAATCAATAATGAAGTAGTTCCTCAAAATCACAATCAAATATTGGTATCCTCCATGAACAATGTTTACTGTGTCCCCCAAGAATCCACCAATAATGAATTGGATGTTATAAATCACATGGTATATAAACTCAATAATGACTTCTTGGTCCTCCAAATACATGTTGGAAATAGTGGTGGTGATATTTCAAATAGGAAATTCACCTACCAAAGTGAAAATAGTCCTTACAAATACTCTAACATCTAACTATATCCCTCACCTAATAATCTACCTATGATCAACATTTATGAGTTGGCCTTACTAAAATGTTATTGTGTACACAACATAACCCAACATAAGGAGTTATACCATATCAATAAATTAAATGACTTTGACATCTTCCAAATGGATATGGAAGAATATGAAGTGGTCTCAAACCATCCCGATGCTACTAATCAGGTTGAGGTCTCCAAAAATTCAAGGTCTCCAAGTAATACTATGGTATTAGAAACCTTGGTTTTCCCTATCCAAGAGGATAATGAACCAGAGGAGGCCACTACTAAGGTCCATTCTTTCTAGCAATTCCAAAGGAGAAACTACATTCTTAGGAATTAGACACCCTTCCCATGTCAACTCCTCCTAACAATGGTTTAAATCCTCATAATTCTAAATCTTAAAATGATCCTCTACCTCTTAAATATAACAATCCCAAGCCCCCTGAATAGATATAGCCTACTTTTATAAAAATTAGGTATAACATAGTAGAGGGCATGAAGAAGATTAAGGAAAAAATTACTTTAACAAACTTACCTAGATCAATAAGCAAAAATATCCTCTTGAACTCCCTAACATAAAAACCAACTGAGCCTAATCTTAAGATTGTAACCACTAATGTGCTCATACATGATAATAAGTATGAGGTTCCACTATTATTCCTTACTATTAAGTTATTTGGAAATAAACTTCATAATTATCTAGTTAATTCAAGAGCCTTTATGAATTTCATACATGCTAGGATTTTTCAAAAATTAGGGTTAACACCTATTCAATCAAAAAATATATTAGTTATTTTGGATAAGTCTAAGGTAAAGGTGGTAAGTGAACTCTTAAATGTGAATGTGTAGTTTTAATTTGAGCCAAGGGTACAAAAACTTATGGACATCTAAGTGGTGGAAATCTTTAAGGATTATGGGATGTTGATTAGTATAGATTGCTCTAAAATTTTGAACAGGTACGTGGATACTAATTTTTCACATATTTGGTTACCTTAGAGAGGTATGGCCAATCAAATCTATGTATAAAGATAACCCATAATGAAACATATGATTACTAAATATAATGCAGTCAATAAAAAGGTAAACTTGGTATCCTCTAATATGTGTGCATACATTCTATCCATATAATGTATTGAGAACCAACCTGAAAAAGGCCCATAATCACTAGGTTTATGGACCCTATAATTTTATGGGGCACATTTTAATCAAGGTTATAAATTAGGAATCCTTCTCATTAACTCGCAAGGTAAGTGCCATTTAGATGTTTATGGGCTATAATTCCTTTACATCATTAACCTAGTATAATATGAAGTATTGATCTTAGGGGTTAGTTTGATTTAGAGAATAATTTCAAAAAAATAAATGTGTTTGGAAATTATAAATTGTAGTAAACCAAGTTAGGATCAAGTTCCAATATATTTTATTTTATTTGAGGAAATACAAGCATTGGGTATGGGATCTGTTTGAAATTTTTAATGATTTTAACATCATCCCCATCATAGAGATGATAATTAGGTGGTGGATTCATTATAAAATAATATGGTGAACCTAACACCCCTAGATAACTCAAGATTACAACACTTTTTGGTAGATCTCATTCTGTGTCCCTCAGTCCCAAACAATGTGAAGAATTTCTAGGTCTTTGAGGATGATTGCCATATTTTATAACTCTTAATAACTTGGGTGTATCTGATACCCATGTTATAGATGAGATAGAAAGAGATGATACTAAATAGGTGAACTATGACCAATATCTCATCATGAACTTAAAATATAATTGAGTCTAAAAGGGAATGATCTCCTTTGAAAGTACATTCGACCTTGATAGGACAACACAAAAAGCCAAGAAACTTATACATTTGGAATAAAGGTACATGATGGTTAATTTTGGGTCACCAAATTAGCCTTAAAATGTTAATATTGGATTATATTGAACCCCTATTGAGATTGACCAACTAAAAATGTTACCGCTATGGTACAAAAATGTTTTTTCCTAGGCCTATCGAGACGTGAGCCAAGTGTTATCACACATATTATCACACTTAATCAAATTTACAAAACTTTTTAGACAAAGGTAGTAACTGATTAACCTAATCCTATGGACACTTATCCTTAAGGAGGTTCATAATCTCCTCTTAATTAGGATTATCTTCCCATTCTATCACTTGATGTGGATAGCCAATTTGATGCCCATTTGAAAGAAGAGTGGTTAAATTAAATTATGTGTGGACTTTAAAAAACTAAATTGATATTTTAAAAAACATAACTAATATTTTACCTCCTTTCATCAGATAATTTAGATGATGAATGGATCTTAGATTCTCTCCTTCATGTAAATATAGTCAGGATATAATAAAGTTCTAGTCAGCCCAAAATATATAATGAAAGCAATGAAGCATAACCAAATAACCAATATTAAATATATAATCAATTGGGGAACCTTTTTCCTACAAGATAATGCTGTTTGGCCTCATCAATGTGGGATACACCTTTTAGAGAGCCATGGAATTCATTTTCAAAAGGTTTTATTGGAAAATACATAATTATTTACATGGATGACTTGACTATTTTTTTTAAATGTAGGTTCGATCATATCCATTATCTCCAAAAAATATTTAAAAGTTACAAAAGGTATGATATCTCCTAAATCCAAAGAAGACCATGTTTGATATCACATAAGGTAAGCTCCTTGGTCATGTCATCATGAAAGAAGTTATTTGTATTGATCCTCAATATGGTGATGTAATTTATAGGATTTTCCTTGCTAATAATAAAAAGGAATTAAAGTCATTATTTGGTAAAATAAACTTTGTACACAAATTTATATTTGTTTTCACTGAGATTTTTAAGCCTATGAATGCAATGTTGAAACTAGAATCAAATGTGGATGGACCCCTATAGCTTATAAATCATTTTAAAAAATGAGGTTATCATGTAGGTATTAGTGTTAGTCAATCTATACTATAATATAGTTTTATACATTTAATCTTTCACTTCAAAGAATAACATAGCTATAGTACTTACTTAGAATATAGATGATGATGAGCACCCAATAGCCTATATGATCACACATATGAAGGATTTAAAACTTAAAGACTCCACCTTGGACAAGTATGCCTATTACTTAGTCAAATATATGAATAAATTTAGGCACTACATTCTCAAAATAAAGGTGCATACTATTATCCCAAATCTAACTATAAAGCTAATTCTTGGGGAAAATGAATTAGGAGAGTGTGAAGGTTGGTGGATGGACAAGCAATGAGAGTATGACTGGAAATAAAATTAGTTAATATTGTTTAAGTTCTCACTCAATTGATCATTGAAATCAATATAAGGATCAGTGTGGTGCAATTGGACCAATCTAAAATGGTCCATCAAGACTGGTATGATCAAGTTATACACTATATTATTAATGGGAATACCCATCTAGGACTAAATCAAATGAAAAAAATATACCTTAGGCTCAAGGCAACCCAATACATGTTGAATAAAATATTCATTTACCAAAATAACTATGAATTCATATATCTTAGATGTATATTAGAGGAGGAAGCAAAAGAAGTCATGGCTAGCTTCCATGTGAAACTAGGTAGCAACCACCCTTTAGGGACTTCAACTACTCACAAAATTTTATGATTTAATTATTATTGGCTCACTATATTCAAGTATTCCCATGATTATGTACACACATTCCAAAATTTCCATACCTTCACCAAAATGGAGTTTTATCTAGTAATGCCCATTCAAACTATGATAAAAGGGAATCCTTTCACTCAATGGGTATTCAAATTAATAGGAGTCATCAAATAGAATTCATCAATGGGACATAATTTCAAATTTATGGCTATTTAATATTACACAAGATGGAAAAAGGCAATGAAAACCAATAATATCATGGCTAAATTGGTCATAAAATTCCTTAAAGAAAATAGAATCACATGGTTTGGTTCTCCAAATTCCTTAGTCTATGACAATACTCCTAAACTCTAGTCAATCAAACTTAGCAAATGGGATTATGATAATGGCATCACCCTAAATTTATAGTTATATTTACTTTTAAATAAATGGTTTGACTAAGTAAAAAAATGAGAACTTGATTGATTCAATAAATAAGTCAACATAAAATGAACCTATAGATTTGCATTAGTTATTGAAGTATGCTTTATGGGATGACCATGCTAGGTATAATAAATTTATTAATAGATCACCTTTCCTATTGGTATATGGTTTGGATCCCATATTCTTGATAAACTTTAAATTAACTATGTACAAGTTTATGTAAGAATACATGGAAGAAACTAGGAAGACAAAATTGAGGTTATTGGGTATCATCTAGTTGGAGCATAAATGAGAAGAGGCTTTAAAAGCATTTAATATACATTAGATCATATTTAAGATATAGTTGAATAAAAGGTAAAAGTTCAAATCCTTCTAGATATCATACCTAGTCCTATTATGGGACAAATTACATGAGAAGAAGTGGTAAAATTCCAAACTTAATCCTCTAGATTTTCCCAAACTAGATCTCTGAGTTGTTAGGGAAAATTTATTTTAGATTGAAATAACTTGAAGGGAATCACCTCCTACTTATTGTGAATGACAATTATTGAATCACTACTTCTTAGTTGTCCCTTCCAATATAATCTTTTAATGTCACCCAAGAAAAACTCTAGTAATGTACATATTAGTTTAGAATTAGTTAGCTTGATTTAGTTGTGTGTTTACTTATATTTTATTTTACTTTTGATTTATATTCTTGTTTTATATTTATTTTTCTTGTGTATTTTTTCTTTGTATTTTTCCTTGTTTTCAATGTGTTCTCCCTCACTAATATTGTAATAGTTTATTACCACTCTATAAATCATACCTCATTTGGATAGTGAGCTAAATTAGGTAGATAGTTTTGGAAAGGTGAATCTAAAGCCAAGAACTAGTCCCAAAATTATCAAACTTGATCACTTCAAAAATGATAAAGCACCAAAATATAGTACTAAAGTTAAAAAGTAGATGGAGAACTCAAATTATTTAATTATTTTAAAAGTAAATGGATTCCTCTTTAGATACTGAAAGGATTAGGAATCACTAATTTAGAACTAAGAAAGGAAACCAAGAAAATGTATATTTTAAGAAAGGTCATCACAGTATTGAAAAAGAACACATCGATCAATGAAAAATCATGGAGTGAGTAAAGGATATTAATGGTGCAACTAGATCATTGAACCATTCATCCTCCTTAGATACATTATTCCCCAACCCTTTGGGATTAGACTAAAGAAACATAGAAATAAAAGGAAGTCTGAATATTATGAAAATGAAAGTTTCTTCCTAAGACAAGTTGATTTGAGCAATCTCCACCATAGGCTTTTTAAGCTGGTTGGAAATGGATCAAATCCTAGAGTGGCACCAAAGGCATCTTTGTTCTTGCTATAGGTACCTGGATGATAGTATATAAATTCTTGTGATTTCATTTTCTTAGAAAAAATCTATAAATATTTACCTTTCAAGGATCTCTAAGTACCTAAGACATGCCTAAGTTTGTCCAATGGATTCAAAGTAATAAAAAAAAATCATTTTTCACATAAACTAACACTTTGAAGAAGTCAAAATGTAGTATGTCATTTATTGAAGTAGGAAGGAGTTTTAGCTGCTTATCTCACAAGCTCAATAATAGAGGCCCATAGTCTAGATTCTAAACACTAGAAGTGTTTTCCCATCATAGTCACCATATTTTGAAACCAATATGTCCTATTTTATAGAATAAAATGGGTCCTTTATTATGGTAAAATTATAAATATTTAGAGCTTCAATCAGGTCCCAAATGATCATTATTTGCATAAAACATTGATGTTTTCTCAAATACTAATTAGAAATGTCTCCCTAGGTTTTTACGTTTGCTACTCATCATGTATGATAACCCCTCATATATTTATGTATTTAAAATTATATCTTATAATAGTGCACCCTCAAAATATTTCTATACTAAGTCATTTTTGGGCTAGCTATGTTTTCTATATAGATTTATGTACTCAAGTGTTTCATGAAATAGCAATACTAACATCCAAGTTGGCACTCTCTCAAAAACCTTTTGATTGACAAAGAAACATTTCTTTGCTAATAATTACCTTTTAATGAATTATTTCATTTCTATTCTTTTTAGGTCCTAAAATTAATGAATAGGTGCCATGTGTTGTCTATCAATCCTATAGTGTTAGAGCTATTAGAGCCCTAGAAAGGTTGTTAGATATTGAAACTAATGAGGAGGCACTACATGCCTTATGTTGGTCTCGTAGTATTATAATTATCAGATCCTTAGGAATTCATGTGCATTATATTTTTCAAAACATTTGTTAGTACCATAACATCAGAGCTATTATATCCCTTGGAAGTCCCACACATTAGATTTGTTAGATTTGTCAAATATTCAAACCAAGGTTGAGGTGCCATGTGCCTTATGTTAGTACTAAAGCATCAAAGTTTTTAAATCCCTAATAGGTCCTATGTGTTGGCATTTTTAGGACCTAAAACTAATGAGGAGGTGCCACATATATACCATATACTCATATGGTAAAAGGTCCCAAAATTTTTTAGGAAGGTCAAACAAGGGTACATATTAAGATTCATGATACAATAAAGATATTCCATATGTAAAATAGAATTCCAAGTGGCCAATCATGTGTATGAGTTATTAAGACACATGACTCATTGTTTCATCTAGGTGATTTGGTACTTATCAGTCCTACCAACATTAGATTGACATGTGGACAATCGTAAATCTATTCATATTGCCATGAGGGCTAGATGGTGTGTGCTCCCCACACTACTCGCATGTATTAAATTTGACTATAGGATTGATCATGATTTGATGGATGAAGGAGTATTATCATCATCAACTAAATCTAAATGGGAGATCATTTTAAAAATATTAAATTAATGCCAAATTGGGAAACATATAACCTAAACTCACACAATCAATCAAAGATTAATTCACATGATGTCAACTCACCAAAAACATTTTTTTATAATTCAATTTAGATATATATAAGGTATCTATGGCTCAACTTTACCATTACCAATTATATATGCACCCAAATATTTCTAAGCCTTTCACATAAAATTCAGCCTAAATCCTAGAGAGTTACCTTATGCTAAAATGATTTCTCTGTATTAGACTCACATAGTTAAAGAATGGAAACCTCATAATAAAACTCCATACCATAGCAAGAGTACATAGGCATAATTTTATTACAATACATAACCTGATTCAATCACTAAAACAAAGTGTTTAGTATGATTGAGGATATTTAGAAGTTGAGATTGGATGATGAGGACAATGATGATGATATTGAACATATAGACAAGATCATCACCATCATAACATATAGTATCCATTCAAATACAACCAAAATATAGGTATTTCAGTACTCCAACCTATTATGCATCATATTTATCTCTTCCAAGTGTAATTAGGATGTCATGAGGCCAACCAACACTAGCTTTAAAATTAAATATATCTCTATACCTGTATTCAAGTAGTACTATAAGCTTTGGTATTACATCATGAGCTATGAAAAGGAATTCATAGATGTTTGGGTAAAGACCTAAAACATGTATGATGTCCTTAAAGATTGGGTAGAGTATTTAGATCACTAGGTTGATAAGAAGAACCCTAACTTATAAATGGTCAATTTTTTTTTAGAGGTTGTGTACACATGCATGATATTGCTCAATATATTGTATGGGGAAAGTGAAATTATGCACATTAACATTTACTAGTTTCCTATTATCAATGTCTTATTGAAGGGAGAGGAGGTGACAACATACCTCAGATAGGTGACAATTTCTACATGATGTTATATATAATCGATGCCATCTACACCACCTTAAATTTTTGATGTTCAAAGTTCCCTCAAAAGACTCCAGTAGTATATATGATTCATGTTATATTTAAAAATTTCTACATACCCCACTTATGGAATATAATATAAGACATCTATGAATACTTCTACCCAATTATTTATCAAATTATCAATGAGAGACCCATGTCAAGGATCACAGATGAGATCTATGATGTGATACAACCCATTAGCACTTACTAGTACTAAAAATATTACACCATAATCAGAGTGGTAGGAAATTTTTTTGCCCCTATATTAATACCTTACATCATCTTAGACTACCTCATAGAGGAGGACATTGCTTACCAACTATACCACAATGTGGTTGGGTATTGTTTGGGTAGAAAGCATAATCCATAACACCCATTCCCCATGGTCATAGGGTGTCATGAGTATAGGAATATACCAATTCTAAAATGCATGTCCCAATATAGGGACTTATATAAATTAAACCTAGTGGATAATAGGTAGTGGGATCCTATGGGTGAATGACAACATCATGTGGAAATAAACTAGTTTAAGCTCAATATCATGTATCACCATGAGTTTAAAACTAATGAAAATCACCTAAACATGAATAATGATGTAGAGGTGGTTATTTTATACACATAATTCAAACTTTATCAATTATTGATGCTTTCTACCTTGTAAGAACCCATCGAATCTCAATCTCTCTGAATGCATACCCTAAGGGGTGCACTGAGAAAGGGGTGGGTAAATCATTAGTGCTTTATAAGATTGTTGTCCCTTTTTCCACTTGTTATCTACACACTTGTCTCCTAAAAAACATTCCCCTAAGATTTGCCTCCTATTTTACACCCTCATCTAGTCATTTACCACCTTCATTATCCCTTTCCCTAACCTAAACCCATTTTTGGTATTTTACATGATTATGTCATCCAAATCGACCTTGAATTATTATTGACAAATCTTACTAAGAATTAAGTTAGCCTTGACTGACATAGTTCATTATCTAGTTAGTTTTTTTGTCAATTTCAATAGTAATTCAACCGAGTCAATGTTATCACTTGAAATTTTTTTAAGATTTTAGGGTTAGATATGAATATATAAACACATCCATTTCACCATTCTTAGAGAGACAACAAGAGTTAATTTTAATCAATTTCACTTCCTTACAATATGATCTTTCACCATTCTACTTGAGGAGTCTTATCTTAGTGTTTCTACTTGGAGAATAATCTAGTCTTATGGATAAGTCTTGGATGTTTTGGCCTTTCTCATTGATCCTTAAAAACCACAAAAACCTATTGTGAAGCATATTTTGCTAAGGGAGATATTGAGTATCAATGGGTTCATCTTCCAAGTATCTCTAAATTTGCTCCTCTCTTTAGTAGATAGAAGTAGTATAAGTAATGTCTTTTGAATAATATTGCTCTCTTCATACATTAAGGTCTTACCTATACATAGCTTAAGTAGGATTATATTATTCATGTTTAATTTTATGTTTACTAACCCCCATATTGTGCCACAAGCTTTGGTGAGCACCAGATTAGACTTTTGCTTTACTTGTTATTAGTATAGTGAATAAGAAAACATAAGACTTAGTTAGGGTTATTGCATAGTTTAGCTTAAATGAAAGCTTTGGAACCCTACCTAGTGATATTATTATGGTAAGAGATCTAATGATTAGGTTTAGTATATCCATATTGGTCATGACCCTAATTATCTAATGTGTTCCTAATCGAAAGTGCAAGTAATATCTATCTTCTCTAAGCTAGAATTGATTTGTTACATTTCCAATTGCATACATTTTGGTAAACCCATCGTGAACCTAACCCTTTTAGGTTTTATTTCATGATTTTAATTTCTACCATTCCATTATTTTTCTATATTTGTAATACTAGGTCAACCAAGCTATTATAGTTCTAACTTTTGTGTGTAGGTTTAACACACAATCATATCATAATAACTACATCATTTTTGCATAGGTATTCATCAAATACAAGTTATTGGATTAGATAGGTCAACACAATATTATTATTCAATTTTAGATAATAAACTAAGTCAACTAGGTTGACTTAATATTCTATTCAACATCCAAAACAACAAACCAAGTCATGCAAATTTACTTAGTATTCCAGTCAACATTTGGAATAACAAATTAAGTCATGCAAGTCAACTTAATATTCTAGTCAGCATCTAAAAAAATAAAGTTGATCAGGTCATCTTAGTCTTTTTAATTGACACTAATAAATAGGGTTTCACAGAACTAGGTCAACCTAGTCAACTTAGTTTATAAAACTTGTAAATAGAATTCAAGGCAATATAACATAAAATTTTCAATCCTAAACATCTTAAAACCCACCAAGTTTCCTCTCTTTATCTCTCTTTCAATTAAGTACTTAATTAAATTTATATTTTGTGCAAGTTTGTAGTCTTTAAAATTGTAATCTTATAACAAACTAATTGACTTAATATTCTAGTCAACGTCCAAAATAACCAACCAAGTCATGCAAGTTTACTTAGTATTCCAGTCAACATATGGAACAATAAATTAAGTCATGCAAGTCAACTTAGTATTCTAGTCAGCATCTAAAAAAATAAAGTTGATTGGGTCAGCTTAGTCTTTTTATCAGGTATTAATAAATAGGGTTTCATAGAACTAGTTCAACCTAGTCAACTTAGTTTATAGAAATTGTAAATATAATTTAAGGAAATATAACACAAAATTTTCAATCCTAATCATCTTACAACCCACCAAGTTTCCTCTCTTTATCTCTCTTTCAATTCAATACTTAATTAAATTTATATTTTGTGTAAGTTTGAAGTCTTTAAAATTGTAATCTTACAACAAAGTTAACTTGGTTGACTTAGTTTTGTATCCTATCTTTTATTTAAAATAATAAGTTGACCTAGTCAACTTAGTTCTTAAATACTCTTGATTTTACATAACAGTAGTGACCCAGTTGACTCTATTATTTAATGTTTGCATATAGTGTCATCTAAATTGACTTTGTACCATTATTAATTTGGGAATTAACAACTATATGCTAGTAATTATTTCACACTTTATTTTTTAGTTTTTTTCATGCTTATAGTATCTCACATAGTACAATTAGTTGTCCGTTCAAATCACTATTTAGTTTCACTATTTTTCTCTTTTTGCACGCACTACCAAATCACACAATACTTAAAATGCATTTAACATTTGTCTTCCCAAGGCCTACTTGAAGCTGACTTGTTTTTTTGGCCAAGTATAAACATGTGATCAATGGTATATATTGGAAAATCACTCGACACCCTTATCATTATGATATTGTGAAGTGAGGGGCTAGGCCATAATACCAAGATAGTACCATTACCAACATAGATCCATTTCAGCCTAAACATTTTGAAATGATCAATAAATTGATTTATAATTCCCTGTTTTCAGCCAAATTCCCTATCACACTTAAAATAAAACTTTATAATAATCTAACAACACTCAAGATGACCAATTAGTTAGCATTTACTTTTAATTTTACTGCTTGATCTCTTATTATTGTATGTTGTATTGTAAAAACTTGCATTGTCCAACATTGGTGTAAGGTTTTGTGTTGTGTTCCCTAATTAGATCATTCTCATTGATTTAATCATTTGTGTGTTTACTTCCATTTATTTCTTCAAATTACATTGTAAAAAATTCCCTTATTTGAAGGACATTATTGCTCTATTCGACATAGTACCTAATAGACTATATTTTTCCCTTATCTATAGTACTAAGTTGATATGGTTGGCCGTATACTCTCTTTTATCAATCAAGTTACAATACTAAGTTGACCTGGTCAACCATGTATCCTTATTAAACTATGTTTATCCCTATATGAAGTACTAATTTGACTTGGTTGACTCTATACTCTCCTACCTTCTATCCAATAGTAATAAATTAACCTGGTCAACTTTTCACTCTTTTTCCTTTTATCCATAATTATTAAGTCAACCTAATCAACTCTATACTCTTCTACCTTTTATCTAGTAGTACTAAGTTGATTTGGTCAACTCTATATCATTATTTACCTTTCGTGCAATAGTAATAAGTTGAATTGGTCAACCTTGTATTTGATTTCTAACCTTTATCTCCTATCTAGATGACCTAGTTCTTCATTTCTAATTCCTTAGTATTCCATTCACTTCCTCAAAACACAATGAAGTCTCTTATTATAATATTATTAGAGAAATTAAATCCATTTATACACTAAATGGGGTATTCCTTTCTCCCTTATTTACCTCCCAAGAGAAACCTCACTCTTTGAGAACCTATTCCCATCCTTTATCTATGCATTATAACATGGTTCAAATCACACCTCAAAATGAAGTAGGTGGATCTGATCCTTTTTGTACCTATCAAGACAATTCTCATCTTCAATATTTTCAACATAATGTGAGAGCCATTGATACAAGTCTATCCAAAAATCCCAATAGTAATCCAACTTCCAATGACCCTCCTTATAATACCAATTTGAAGAGATCTCCTACAAACACCAACCTACCAATTGATATGACTCAACTTCTTGCACAAGTCATATAACATATGAACATAATGCAAACTTCTAACACCTCTCAAATGATGCAATTACAATGTTATTTGATCAATATGGCTAATCAACCTCTGGTTCTCAATCCTCAAGCTAATCCAAATTTCATTCATCCACCTCTTAGAGATGCTTTAATAAATTTTATTCCTCAACCTACCATGAATAACAGAATGCTTGAAAATATCCAAAATGAGCCTTTAGCTCCTTTCATCATGTACATTGATATTTTTAATATATCTCCAACTATAAAATATGATGGGACTAAAGACCTTACATCTTTTCTTAAAGACTTTGTTAATCCTAGAGTCTCCCATATTCTCACATACCACTAACTATTTAATAAATGAAATAATTCTTACTACCCTCTAAACCCTTTACTTATCCTAATAATCCTCCTAAATGATATGCCCGTAATCAATGTTTTTGGTTCCACATTGACATTGGTCATTCCCATGAAACTTGTTGAGGGCTTACTAAATTTTTTATCTCCTACATTCTTGGTGATTCCTTCAATCACGAAGCCATGATCCAACTTCATTGTCAAGAGTACAACACCGCTTCTCAAAAATGACAAGCTCCCAAAGATTCTTCTTCTCATCACCAAAAATATTTTTCCATATTTAATCATCAACAAAATACCAAGGGTGTTTGTGTTATTGATGATAACTATGACTAATATTAAAATAATTCTCAATATTTTAACACTACTAAGGTCAATTATCAACACAAAATATCTCACAAAGATCCTATCACATAACCTAAGAAACCATCTTTGGAAGAACAACTTCTCAAAGATACTACAACCATTCATTTAGCTTTGGGAGCCCATGAGGAACCACTTCCTTCTTCTGAACCCAAAACAACTTCCATTCCTTCAAAATATATCGTACCTTCTAAACCTCACACTGGTTCTTCTTCTAAATATCATTATAACTTTCTCAAAGAACTTAAATCCATACATTACAAGATTTCACTTATGGAGTTATTTTATATTTCCCCTTATCATCTTAATTTCCTCATACAACAATTACAAAATATTGAATATCTATCTCTTATAGATGATTGACCACCCTCTTTTGAGCCTCAACCTACCAATGTGCATACCATTGAGTCCATGTGTCCTTCTTCCAAACCATTTATTGCATTTATTTAAAAAGACATGATTAATTATGAGATCCTTTTTCCCATTGTTTATTGATCATTATTGGTAAAGTGTTAGTTGATGAAAGTCCAGGTATTAATGTGACATCTTTATGGCTCATCAAACAACTTAGATATAATAAGGATCATCTCAAGCAAACCTACCTCACATGTCATGGATTTGATAAAATTAATCAAAATCCACTTGGTTTTATTTGGATTTCCCTAATAACTAGACCTAAAACCATTAAAACTAAAATTATGGTCCTTAATTTTCCCCTATCTTATAACATACTCCTCAATTTCCCTTGGACTCATAGAATAAGGGACATCACTTCTTCTAATAGCCAATGTATCAAATTCTTATATATCAACAACTAGTATAAGCATGAGGTCAATCCCAACCCTTGGAGTATTCAAATTCCCAATCCAAAATCTTAATGTCACATTCTTACCATTCCTACCATCAATAGTTTTCCCTTTACTACATTAATCCAAAATTATAGGTCATTCCTTATAATTTAGATGATGATTAACCTAATGATTTTAAACATACTTGAAATACTACTAAACTACCTCCTTATATCTTGGAGTGGCTTCCTCCTTATTTATTACCTCATGACATCACTATTCCTATCATTGATGAGATCATTGATTTTCCCCCTCCATGTAATGCTAAGGAACCTTCTTATCTAGAATATGCCTTCACATGAAATGGTTATGGAGTGGCCAAATTATTCCAAGATCCTTTAATCATGTATCCACATAAGTTCAATGATTTAAGAATTTTAACTTGTTAAACTCCCATTAAATTTCAAGCATGTACCATTTCCCTAGCTTATGATGATAACTACATCATGGCCCAAGATCAATATTGAGACTTGGGTGTTCAACACTATCATAAAATTTTAGATCAAATACATACTTTCAACCAGGATGTTCACACCATTTCCATGAATTTTGAATTATCTCTCAAAGGTCATGTTCCTATTACTAATTCTCCACTTCTTGATACTCCTTATGTGGTTGAATAAATTCTACCTTTTGTACATCTAAAAATTCTTACATTTTCTCTACCACCTAAATCCTATCATTACATCTAATTATTCCCCCATAAAATAAATTAATAATACACCATCTGAATAATCTACTCTTACTCTTGATATTACATTAGATGCCAAGGCCATAAATGTCCATTAGATACATTTTAAATATGACCACCATGGAAATTAAATTCTTAATCTCAAAGTATATGTTGAGTATTATTGTCTTTTTCGCAATTTGACTAGCGATGAATCCATTCTTAAATTACTTCATGCTTGATAACCTCAACTTCCTCGACAACACCACAAACTTAGGAATTTCAAAAATAAAGCCCCTTATTTCAATAACTTCATCACTAGAATTGATCCCAGATTGAATCTCATATCTTCTTTACCAAATGTACCATATCAATTCCAAGATGGTAATGCTATGTTTATTTAAGAAACTACTCACATTGAATATGGTACTCCCTCATGCCCTCGACCAATTATAGTTTCTCACAAACTCACACCTATTAAACATGATAACTTTAGTTTATTTTTTGATAAATATATTGATATATTTTCTTGTTCCTATAAGTACATGCCTAGTATTAACCCTAGCATTTTGGTGCACAATATCATCACTTATCCTAATGTTAAACCTATGTTCCAAAAGTAACATAAATTTCCACCTAAAGTTTCCACCTGATATCATAAAGAAATTATCAAACTTATTGATTTTAAGTTTATTAAACCTATGGAATACTCTAAATGGGTTTCTAACATAGTCCCTATTCATAAAAAGGTTACAATGGTCATTCACATTTGCATTGATTTTGATAATCTTAATCTTGTTTGTCCTAAGGATAATTTCCCTCTACCTTTAATAAATGTCATTGTCAATTCCATAGTTGCTTATGAAATGTTATATCTTATGGATGGTTTTTCATGCTATAACCAAATTCACATTTCCCTTTAAGATCAACATAAAATAACTTTCATCACATAATGGGGCACCTATTATTATGTTAGAATGCCCTTTGGCCTCAAAAATGTAGGAGCTACCTATCAATAAGAAAAGACCCATATCTTTCATGATAATATTAAAAAAATTATATAAAGCTATGTGAATGACGTCATTACTAAATCTAAATGTCACAAGACTCATGTTTTTAATATTTACTTCATCTACGATGGCCTTTTTAAATACAAAGTTAGACTAAATCCTTACAAATGTGGCTTCAATGTCACATCTGGAAAACTATTAGGATTCTTAATTTATATCTATGTCATTTTTGTTGACCTTGCTAATATTAATGCTATCATCAACATGCCCATCCCTTGATCCATTCTAGACATTCACACCTATCTCAGTAAACTTGGGGAAATTAGATAATTCATACCTGAAATGGCTTATCATATTTATTCCATCAATTATTTCCTTAATAAAGGTAATGCTTTGTAATGGATGGATCCCTATCAAAAAGCATTTTATAATATGAAAGAATCATTTCTTCACCCACATAATCTTTGTCTTATTTCAAATAATTGACCTTTAATCCTCTATACCTTTTCCACGCCCATATCAATTTGGGCAATGCTTTCCCAACAAGATGATACTAGAAGAGAATATGACATCTACTATATCATCCAAGGCCTCATTGATTATGATAAATCTTACACAAAGTTGAATGTGATTACCTCACCATATATTTTGCCATTGAGAAACTTTGACATTATATGATTTATCAAACCACTTATGTTATCATCCATTTCAATCCCCTTCATCACTTCTTCTCCAAAGCCTTTATTACTAGAGATAGAATTAGTAAATGGATGGTTATTCTCATTGAATTTTATCTCTAAATTATTACTAAAAAAGGTATGAAAGGACAAATCGTCACTAATCAACTTACCATAGCTCTTATACCTGCTATCAACCACCTTCAAGATAGTCTTCCCAATGAAAATATTATTTATATTAAAGGTCTCAACCAAGACATATACCTTAAAGATTACTTCCATAATTTCACTACTAATCTTGAATCAAGTAATCTCGATAAATATTCTATACTCCCTGATATTAGTAAACCAAAATTAGTTATCAATGAACTTCTTAAAATTATTATCAATTTATATGAGGATACTTGGACCATTTATTTTGATGGTGATAAATGCCTTCAAAGAGATAGGGCAGGTTGTATGCTTATAAGCACCCTTGGAAAAAATTTCCCTTTAGATTTTTTCTTAACATTCTTTGTCACTAATAACATGGTAGAATATGAATCTTTAATCTTAAGCATGAGAGCTTCCCTAGATTTAGATATCCAATACCTACATGATTTAGGTGATTCCCAACTCATTTATCACCAAATTAATGGTGATTACAAATGCAAAAGTGATAATATAATTTCTTATCATCAAATAGACAATAATATCAATAAATATTTCATTTCTTTCACCATCAAGCCTATCACTTGAGATCAAAAATCTATTATTGATTCCCTTGCTTCTTCAACATCTCTTTTTCATCCACACCTAGTTATTATCGATCCAAATTTTCTTATCCAAATAAGAAAATATCCATATTCTATTCAAGAACAAGGTTTCTTATAATACACATTAAGGTCAACACCATTTGACAAATCCCATGGTACAAAGACATCATTCAATTTTTAGAACACCAAACTTATCCTCCTAATCTTGATTCTCAAGAAAAAACTCACATTTACAAATAATATTTTAAGTATGTATTTCAATATAGCATTATATATTATCATAATAATGAAGGTACCTTACTCCATTATGTTATGAAATATGAGGTTCCTCCTCTTCTTAAACAAGCACATGGGGGATTTTGTGGTAGCCACTATAGCAGACATGCTACAACCAAAAAATGCTTATATATGGGATACTTTTAGACCACTCTTGGAAAGGATACAATCAAATTTGCTAAAAGGTGCACTCTTTTATAACTTGATGATGATTTAATTCATTCACCTCTATTATATATTCAAATCATATAATCTCCTTAGCCATTCTCCATGTGGTGATTAAATCTCCTAGGTAAATTACCTCACTCTCAGGATGGGCATGTCTTTATAACCACAATCACATAATAATTTACCAAATGGGTTGAAGTTATAACCCTTGTTAATGTCACCTTTACCATCATGTCCAAATTCATCCTTAATCAAATAATCTATCAATTTAGTGTCCCTAATATAAATTTAAAATCATATCATTTCAAATAACAGTGGTAATTTCAGAAACAAAGATGTTAAATAAATTTGTGTTAAATTTAAAATCAATCAAAAAAATTCCATGCCCTATCATCTATAATGAAATGGCCAAGCTGAGGCCACCAATAAAATTCTCAATAAAAATATCCAAAATATAATTCATGAAAAATATATAGATTATGACCTTCATCTCTATCCTTTTCTTTGGGCCTATCACACTAGCATACACACTAGCACTGGAGCAACATCATTCTCTCTAGTCTATGGTTTTGAATAAGTCTTCCTATTATAAGTTGACCTTCCTTATATATATATATATATATATATATATATATATATATATATATATATATCTTCATGGTATCATACCTAATGATGAATTACATGAAGCTCACCTTCATGCTCTCAATCTCCTTGATGAGTACCTTCTTTTTGCTTTACCACACAATCACCAATACATAACCCATATTGAAAAACCCATAAAAAATGAGTTAAAGTTCATACATTTAACATTGGTGATCTTGTCCTTAAATTAGAATACACTCATGAAAAATAAGGTAAATATTCCCAAAAATTGTGAGAGCCTTAGTCAAAGATATTTTTGGTCCAAGTAGCTATCACCTTCAAACCAATGAAGGTCATATTTTTAAAGAACCTAACAATGTGTAATTCCACAATAAGTATTTTTCCTAAATACTTCCCTTCTTTTCATACTTTATATATGTTATCTATCTAACATTTTTTTTAGGATACTTATATAGGTCTCACCCTCTACACTAATTCTCTATTTTCATAAACCTTAGTCCTTCCTTTTGGTCTTTTGGTTTCCCCTTTTCTTCATGATTTGCATTGTAAAATTTTAGATAGGACCCAGTATTCCTTATGATTTAATTTTATCCTCTTTGTTTTCATACTTTTTCACACTTTTTGACACCCCTTGAGTTTCTATTTTGTGATTTGTAGTGTAAGACCATGTATAGGACCTAGATTTCATCATAAATACCATCTTTTTATTATCCCATTTATTTTTCCAATTCTTTTTATCACCCTCATGTGTTTTTACTTTATGAGTTGTAGTGTAATACCATGGATAGTACCTAGCCTTCCTCATAAAATCACCATATTTTTACTCCTTGTCTAGAATGTGTTTTACAATGGTTATGAGTTCTTGATCTTTGTTCTTAGTTTTGTCTTTTTCTTCTTTTGGTAGATTATATTTTCATGAAAATATATGTTAGCATGTTATCCCACATTTACCTCATTCTCATGATAAGTAATCACACTTTACTATCATTGTATCTCTTTTTTGCCCTTTATCACATTTTTGCAATTCGAATCATTTCATGTTTCATTCCTCTTGATTTGATTTCCTTTCACTGCACATTGGATAAAACAAGATCAAAGTCAAGATAGAAATTTTATTTCACTTTACTTTATGATACTCTTATACACCATTTTATTTAAGTTCTTTCTCTTAGCAACCAAGTCCTAAGTATTCAAATGAAAGTCATCTTTATAAATCATGCTTTTTTGCCAAATATATATGGAAGATGAAAAGAAAAATTAATTAATAAATTTAAAATATTAATAATTTGAAATATAATGCAATGATACAAAAAGGCAACATACAAATCTCAAAATTCAAAATCACACCAAAAGACATGATTACAAGCAAATCTCCTATCTCCACTCAAATCTCAAACTTTGAGTTTGGACTCACAAAAGAGCCAAGGTCCATTAGGGTGTGGTAGTAAAATATGTTGGAATAAAAAAATTAAAAAAACTCTATGGTGCTACCTACTTTCTCATGCAAGTAACCAATCTTTAGAGTAGACCGATGACTTTGTATAGGGTCCTGAGGAATGGGCAACATGTTATGGGAAGGTAGGCCCATTTAAATTTTCATGCATATAGCCTTCATGGGATGATAGACATACATAATTTGTTTACCTAAGACTTGTGTGTCTAGGAGAATTTCTTTAGGTTCCTTAAGGTCAAAAGTCCTCTTGTTTTTAAAAACCTAATTGGATTGTCTTGACATCAATAAAGATTTATTCTACCTTGGTTTTTCCTTAATTATCCCCTCCACCCATTTCATTTCCCCCTTGATATGCCACATGTGATTCTAAATATATTTTCTCTTATTATACATTCCCTCTTATTCACATATTAAAAACATGCTAGCACTGCTTTGTTTTAAATTTTGTCTATCTCTAGATCAAAACAATATGTTTGAACAACTATGGATTACTTTATTTACACAATGACTCTACATTTGTAGATATACATTGATTTATTTTACTATTTGTCATTATTTTACTACCATTTTCTATGGACACCTAAGTTTATTTATACTTTCATGTACTTTTTCCATTGTTGAGTGAGGTTGGATTGTTACTTCTCACTCATTAATGTTGTTTTCCCTTTTATTCATCTTTTTCCATTAATAATTGAGTAATTATTGTCACTTCTCACTCATAAATATTATTTTACCATTTTTTCTTGACCATATTTATTTAAGGATTGTCACTACTTTTACATTGATGTTTTAATACCATCCTTTTTGATATGTATCTTTGGTTTGACTTGGTGAGTTTGCCTTTATTACTTAAGTTTTACTTGTTTGAGTTTTTTAATCTTTAGCAGTATTATCTTTTCAATTAATTGATTTAATCTAAATCTTGACTTGGTCACTTATTCTAACATATCACTTGTCACTCCAACTTCCCAAATTTTCAATTATGTCCCATTCAGAAAGCACTAGTTATCTTAGCTTTCTTGCATTTGTTTTTTTCTTACTTTTTGGTTTTTAATGATTTGGTTTGTTGAAAGAAGTCTCTACACCCTCCATGATAAAAAAATAAAAACACAATAGACAACCATATATTGATAAAGGTAAATAAAGTCATAAATATATTTACTTTTTAATTATTTCCCTTTCATTCATTTACATCCAGTTATTTTATGCTTTAAAATACTTCAACTTTTTTTAGCCTTAACATTGTGTGTTACTATGTTTCTTTCTCAAAGCACCACCCATTGTTACACTCAAGTGACACATGATGATATTTGAGTGAGGCATATTTATACACATAATATTTTAAAACTTTGTCAATTACCGATGTTTTCTATCTTATAAGAACCCATCTCTCTAAGTACACACCCTAAGGGGTGTACCACGAAAGGGGTAGGTAGACCATTAGTGATTTGAAGGATTGTTGTACTTTTTTCCACTTATTATATACAAATTTGTCTCTTAAAAAACATTCCCCTAAGCTTTGTCTCTTATTATACACCCTCATCTAGTCATTTACCACCTTTATTATCCCTTTCCCTAACCTAAACCCCTTTTGGTAGTTTACGTGACTATGTCATCCACATCGACCTTGTATTGTTATTGATAGAGCTTACTAAGAACTAAGTATGCCATGGCTAACATAGTTCATTATATAGTTATTTTTTTTGTCAATTTCAATACTAGGTCAATTGGGATGATCTTGATGGCTAAATCTTTCTAAAGGGTTTAGGGTTAGATCTGCCTATATAAACACATCCATTTCACCATTCTTAGAGTGATAACAAGAGTTAATTATTCATTTGTGATTATTTACAATATGCTCTTCCATCATTATACTTTAGTATTATTAGCTTAGGATTTATTCTTAGAAAATAATCTAATCTTATGGAGAAGTCTTGGATCCTTTGGCCTTTTTTAGTGATCCTTAAAAACCAAAACAACCTCTTACGAAGCATCTTTGGGTAAGGGAGAGATTTAGTCTCGACGGGTTCATCTTCTAGGTAAGTATCTCTAAATTTGCTCCTCTCTTTAGTAGATATAATTAGCATAAGTAATGGATATTGAATAATATTTCTCTCTCCATGCATTAGGGTCTTACCTATACACATATTAAACAAGAATATCTTATGCAAGTTTAATTTTATGTTTACTAACCCCCATGTTGTGCCACAATCTTTGGTGAGTACTAGATTATAAATTCTCTTTACATATTATTAGTATATTGAATATGAAAACATAGGACCTAGTTAGCATATTTACAAAGTTTTACTTAGATGGAGGCTTTAGAATCGTCCCCAGGGATATTATTTTTGTAATAAATCCACTAATCAAGTCTATCATATCCATATTGGTCATGACCTAGATTATCTAATGTATCCCCAATCGAAAGTGTAAGTATGATATATCTTTTCAAAGCTATGATTGATTTTTAGAATATTTTTCATTTCCCATTACATATAATTATGATTATTGAGGCTAATCATTTATTGAATTCTTAGGCACCACTCAACTACCTCTTGAGGAGATACTGACTCATCCACTACAAGGGCATGTGCATCAAACTATCAAGGTAATGGTAACCATAAAGGGATTATTTAGGAGAATTCTATAAGGGGTCCCAATAACTACCACTTTATTAGCCTTAAAATCTGATATGCCTATTTTAAAACCTTAAGAAAGTTAACCTCAAGTTATTTATGTTATAAATTTCAATAGAAGTCTTGAGTCTATCCCACCTAAAGGTCAATCTCCCCTAGTCTAGGACCAACCATTCTAATTTCTATTACTATCATGCATTTATTAATGATTACTCTATATTTACATATCCAACCAAAGCCTAATATGTCCATGAATTCCCCTACCATAGTTATCATAAGGGTCAATTCCCTTTTTTCTCCTTTAGTGGTAACATCATTTGATATCCCCAGTGCCCAAGCTCCCTTAGTCTATATTGCACCTCAAATTTTGCCATTTTCAGCCCTAATATCATGGAATTCACCCTCCATAACTATATTCCTAACCATATAGGTTAGTTTTTACCCTGATAGATCTCATATGCCTAGTGAAATTTCATTCTCAATAACCTCAACAAGCACAATTGACACTAAAATAGTTGTCCCTTTGAGTATACTTACCTTTTTGGTAGATCCTATGAATTGTAGTGCTCTTATATTTTAAAATTGTATTATTCTTAGTATAGTCTTGGGCTCAATAGTATCTATTAATCTACCATAGGATTCATCTTGGGTTGTTTTTTTTACTTCTACCTCAACATCTCTAACACCAATATACCCAAAAAAAGACCAAAGAAGAAGCAAAAGGTGGTTACTTCTAGGTATCTCATTCCCCCTCCAATAATATATGTATCTCACTCTTAGAATCCATTATATATCACCATCACCCCTTAATGAATTGAATTTAACCAACCAATTTACTTACTTATCTTAAATACATATTTCTTAGATGGTATTGGCCCTCAGGTCTTAATGACTCTTGAACAATGTTAGCCATATTTGTTCCCTTGGGATCCCTCATTTTTGGTTCCTATTTTTTCTCCCATTTCACTTTTACATATCACATACCATTCCCTTTTCCCCCTCCACTCTTAAAACTTTCATCCTTCCACCACCCTTAAACCTATAGTGGGGTAAGGATAGACTAGGGCCATCGAGTTATCAATTGTAATAAAAACATAAATGGGTTTTCATGGAGATCCATACATCTAGTATTAATATAATAGATCATTTGAGATCATGAAGAGGGTCCTAACTTAGACATTTATTCTAGAGGGTGAACTATTCATATGGAAGAACAAACAATACCTAATCTCAATTACCAAGTTGAGAAATAAAAGTGGAGAGGAAATGGTCACAAAGGATATAATATTAGTTATTTGGGTAACTAATTATCTCATGGAGAATCTAAAGGAAGACATGAAAGAATAAGTGAGAGTGATAGTGTCCCAAATTAAGAGAAATTTCCTCATGGGATTAATTGGTAAATTATAAATAACTCTTACACAATTATTTACCATCCTCAAGAAGTGAATATATCCATTTATAAAATAAATTATACCCTAAAAAGGACACAAACATGTGAGGAGAGTATTATTCAGGTGGATACGTAGTGTCATAATTTCACTATTATCATCAATAAGGGGATGTTCTTAGACATGAAATTGATACCCCTCATGGACCTAAACTTATACCAACACTTTGTCGGGACCATGAGAACATCCATTGATGACTATTTCATAATTTCCAAAGCAACCATTGAACCCTTAGGTAAAACTAAATTTCAAATCCTTGATTACTTCAAGGAAGTTAGCATCTCAATGCTCTTCCACCTAGATGGAACTATATTGGGAAGGGAGGAGTTTTGGGTTAACTTGGCACACTTAAATGAGATAGTGAATAATAAGGTGAACAAAGACAATATGGTTGGAGATAAATATATCCTAAAGTTAGCCACATAACCATAATAAGCATTAGTTAGGTCCAAGAGGAAAAAATCTATTTGGAGGCCCCACTCAAAGACTATGAGAGACTTATAACTGAAACATATATCATCTTCTAGGATCCACCTATCAACTTTCACAATATTGACTATGAGGCCTACCTCATTAATCAATCATTGGTAGATTATTAAGGATTACTAAATTATTTGGGAAGTGGCTCACCTCCAATATCCTCTTGATTATCTCATAGTGGACCCTAGAAATTTTGTTTTGCTAATTTTGGCATTAGGAATATTATTGGTATAATTATGTTGTAACCATTTTAAGGCATGTTGGCCAAGAATGGAACCTCTTGCTATTAGGAGATGAGTTACACTTATATTATATATATAATAATATGTAATGCTTTATTTGGATCAACCCCATTATAAATTAACACTTTTATATTAATGTAAATTTGTTTTTATATTTAAATACATATAATTTTCATGGATATTTTCCACTTCCTTTCTACTTTAAATGGATTAAAATTAATAATATAGGACTATAATTTGTGATTTTATGTATATTTTGTGCATTATTTATGATGATCATTTATTATTCAAGTTAGGTTCTTTGATTATTTTCATTTTATTTCACATCTATGAGGAACTGTGTCTAGTTAACTATATTCTTATTTGTAGTGTATTCATTAAAAAATATTGAAATCAAGCATTTACTCTTTATCCCCATACTCTCTTCCTATGTGAATGAATATTTATCCATAATGAAACTTATAATATAGCAGTATAAATTTATCTTGATACATCTAAGCTCTTTCAAATGTTTATGTTTCCATTCATTCATAAAGTTCCCTTTTATACCTTACCCTTTCTCCCTTTTATGGTTATTTGTTCCCAATGGTATTTTCCCCCTTTCATAAATTGTGAAGTAAAGAAAATTTAATCTCAAAATAAAATGTTTTGAAATTGGTCTTAGTTATAAGTTTACACATTTTGGTATTTAGTGAAAAAATAGGAATTGAGCCTCTAGTGGTAGCACTACATCACTTGGATATATATTACAAGTAGGATATTTAAGGAGCTTGATACTTGTAGCTCTTTCCCTTGATTATGTTGAAAGCAATCCTAAAAAAATAATATTCAATACCCCTAATTCTTATCTAATCTTAGTCAGTTCATCTAACCAAATAGATGCATCTCAAATAGAGATATTAGACCAAACAACAATTTCTTTATCAAAAAGCTTAGTAATATTTTATTGTAATGAACAAAAATCATTATCCTAATTTCCATTAATACCATGATAAGTGTTTTCCGTTAATACCATGATAAATCTATAATGTATTTCCTTTTATATACTCATGATGATGAGGATAATGATATTAGTTGGAAAGGAGGGTGATTAGATTTTTATTGAATAATATTTGTATAATATCATGTGGTTGATCTAATAATCTATCAAACTAGAGTGATGGATTCTTTTTGAAAGTAGGTATATGCATTTTAGGTGATGATTTGTAAATATTTTCATGCTTTTGTTTTTTAATTTGACTTGTTATTCCTTGTTAGGAACCATTTTTTATGATTCATCTATATTACGAATGACTTAAAGTGGATGCCTTCTTTGAGATTGTAAACTTGGATTCCTATGTTGATAACCAATTGCTTGTTTTTGAATTATTCTAATTGAATAACCATTAATGTGAAAACATTTATCTAAAATAAATATTTGAATACATCCATGTAAAATTTATCAATAAAGGTGTAAAGTGTATACATGGCTCTCTCTTTTAGTGGAGATAAAATACCTCCAATAAAGATAAACTGATTTTCCAAATCTGAAAGTTTATAATTTAGAGACTATAGAGAATTTTTGAAGTAAAAAATATAGTCTTCAATAAGATCATTTGACCTTGTTGAAAAAAAATATGTGTTACCATGTGATATTAGGTACCTTGTGGTTATGATAATTAGATAATAATACATCTTATATATTTTTAAAGTTTCACAATGAGCCATAAGCTAAATTGTAGAAACAATATGAATCTTCTCTTGTAAGACATTTATGAAAATATTTAAGTAAGATACATCCATCATTCCCTAATCTCTAAAATAAAGGGTATACTATAAAAAGACTTATATAACCATCAAATAGTGGTATTTTAGGCATAGCATAATTTTTTAGATATAGATGATCATATACAACTCGTATAAGGGGTCATCCTTGGATAACATTATCTTTGATTTTTGAAAAACATGAATTATTTTTTAAAGTGATCATGAACTTGATTTTGGATCTCTCTAATGGCATACATCATGGATAAAAAATAACTTATAGGAGTATTATTATTTTTTAAAAGTTCACTTATGGGTTATAATTTATTATTAATTTTCAACATTGGTATAATAGGATCATGAAAATTTTCATTATATGGTTTGGGAATGCATTAGAAGAAAACATTAGTGAAAATGTTAGATTCATTACATAGCTTATAATTTTGAACCTGTATATATTTGGAAACATGATTTTGATCTTAATGAAGTTATAGTGAATCAAGAGAGGATAATGAGTATTCAAAATTAGTATTAATATAAAACTAACATCGAATGGGTACAGAATGACTATCTGAATAATCATTGCATAATACATTGTTATATTTTCTTTGGAAATCTAGAGTTGTTTCCATTTTGGTTTTTTAATTCCCATTAATTAGCATCTTGTGACATCTAAAGAGAGGGAAATAAAATTTCATCACTTTATATTTCTTCCAAAAGAGGAGATAACATATCAATATCAATAACCATGACTAAAGGAGAATGTGGAATATATGAATCTATACCATTTACTATTTTTAGAGAGATAGAGGGAATAACACATTCATTTATAACATTTGACATCTATATACAAGATCTATGATTTTGTAATTTATATTTATTAATCTGATGGAATTCATGAACCAAGTCAAAAGTTAAAAAAAGTAATATAATTTTAAAAAATCATCTTCAAAACCTTAAAAGATAATAAGAGAGAGAAATTATTCATTATACATATTTTATTTTTGTTTTAATCTTTGAAAAAAAAAAGATATAATGAGGAATGGGTTGTGTAATTTCTAAAGTAGTTAGCTTAGTTTATTCTTCACTATTGTACAACTCATCTTGATTCTTATAATCATAATCATATATATCAAAATCATAAATTTTATTACCATCATAAATTTTACATGTATGATAATTTATCCATTCATTATCATAAACATAGTTGTAACATTACTAGAAAAATAAATATAATAGATGATGACCATTGGGAAATTCATAGTTAGGTACATATTGAGAAACCATTTTATTTTTTTTAAATAAAAAATATATAATATATGAAAAATATGAACTCAATTATAATAAACAATAAAACATACCAAAAATAAGGTTATGAATGGGTGCCACTAGGTAAGGTGTGTTTACTATGTATGTTCTCAAATCTACTAATCCTAGTCCTATATAGTGATACAACTATGAAAGAGCTAAATACAAAGGATTAAGCCATTCACATAGCCACACTATCCCATCTCATGGGATAAATTGAGTGTAACATCATGGGGATAATTACTTACTAATGAACTATAGAACAAACAATCGAAGGCTTCTTATGGATGAGGAACAAAACCTAGGAATTTTTTCTACCATGAGGTATGTGAAAACTAATTTTTTTATATATTTTTATATAATAAATTGAGTATTGGGAAAGTATCCATTACAAAATGATGTATGGAAAAATACTAACCACTTTTCCTAGAATGATAGCCATATTAGTTTTAACACTACAAGAATAATTTTTTTAGTAAAATAAGGCAAAATAAAAATGAAATTAGACATCAAGGCTTGAAAATAAAGGTTCAGGGTCACCAATATTTATTACCTTTTTATGATAAACCATTAAATGAATTAATGTTTTTGATATGCATATATGTGTGAAACTAGAAATATTAGAATGTTAAAGATGTAAAATAGTAATTATTTTGATTTTTTAAAATTACTAAATATAGAAATATACAATTTTTGAAAATCACCAAGGCTAAATATACTTAAATCACACACTTAAATTTGTTGACTATTATAAATATTTAACTATAAAAATTAGAAAAAGAGATAACTATGAAGGCTCAATATTAGAATCAAGAATAAATAATAAATCTAGATAGGTCGACTATAAGTGGATGACAATGTAGTGCACTAAATTTTGTTGATGATGGAGTTGTTTTAGTTGACTATGATAAACAATAGGAAAAAAAGATAGAGAAAACATGAATCTAGAAAAAGGTATCAATGAAGCAGAATCTGAATAATTTTTTGGACAAGAATGTGTCAGTGTAGGATTTTTCTCACTTACAAAATTTACCTACATGACTATTAGTCAGCTTGATTAAGGTCATTAGGTGAAAATACACAGTGTGTTTTCTAATAGTGAGTTGAGTTTTAACCTTTTTGGTAACCTAATCTCTCACTATATAATGTACCTCCCTTTGTACTTTTTGTCTAATGGACTAATATGAAACTCACTTTGCTTTACATTACTCTCACCTAATCCTAGAATTTTCATGCAATATTGGACATTCAAAGATATTGGAGTGATCCAACATATTGTTAGAGCTTTGATCTGATGGCCATTTTTCCATTTCACAAATCCAAGATGAGATCTTTCTTTCTAGTATTCTTGTTGGTTTTCTTGATTTTTGGTAGTTTCATAGGTTTGGTGTGATTTCATTAAAATGATTGAAAAAATTATATTTAAATTATCTAATCACAAAACAAATAGCACCATCAGATTTATAAGACATAAAAATTCTAAAATTAAATGTAAACATGAACTAGATATGTGACAATAATTTTTTCCCATTTTTTGGGGGTTTTGGGACTTTTCAATGATTTCATGCATATCCATGCAATAGGGTTCTTAAATCAATAAATATTTTCTAGGTTTTTTAAGTTTTTAAATGGTTCTCCCTTAGTTCTTAGTGAAGTTGTATGTTTTTTGTGAGTACATGTTTTTCTATGAAAAAATCACATATTAACCATCCTTCATAAGATTCTACAAGTGGCTTAGAAATTTCAAGGTAGAAATACGGAGTGTAGTGGATAATTCACTTTCAAATTTTTCCTGGAGCTCATTATAAATCTAATCCTTGATAGACATTCCACCTATGCCAAAAATTGGATCTTTCCCATGAAGTCTTCTTCCCTTCATCATAACTTTGCACCTTGGTAGACATTGAGTCCTTCCAAGACATTCCAAATTTGGTAACACATTAAATCCTTTGTCACAGTTTTACCACTATGTGGAAATTTTAAGTATTACAAAAATTTCACTATACTTAGACCCAAGGAAGATCCCACTGATTGGACAATCACTACACAAACCTTGACATAGTTGTAAACCTATTAGACATTGATGTAGTTTCACATCTAATTGTTAGAGTCCAACACCTATGAAAGAAATAATGTTGGACCTTGACCCTTATGTACGTAGAGTAATTAGACCATATAAATTATCTAAGAATTATGTAGACTATGACCACCCTTAATCAAATGAAAAGTATTGTTATTAATTTGAAATTTGGACACATTTTGGGAGTGACATCACTCATACATATAACACATCAATAAAAAAGATGGAAGAAGGGTGAGTATTCACAAAAGGTCTTATCCCCTTGGTCATATGGTATGATCACAAGGAAGGAGATCAAATATTGATTCTTATTATTTGGGGATTAACCTTATCCCCAACCAAATATTCAATCAACCCAAACATTTTCAAATTTTTTTTAGGTGTCTCTAATATTTTTCAAATTTATGTTGGGTGGATGTTTTTTATGTGAGCTCAAATATTAAAATGGATATAACTTTTGATTGGTAAATTCTTTTTAGTGCCATATTCTCAAAAAATACTTATTTTTTTTATGATATACAAATTGATGACATTTTTATGCCCTCTAAAGCTACCTACTCTTCAAAAATTATACCTTTTAGACACATTATTGATAGAGCCTAATGTCCCTCCAATTATTTCATACATACACACTAATCAATCAAGACATATTCTCATTATGCTTGATATCTATATGAGTGTGTTTATATTTGAAACTTTAAAGTGGGGATTACTCTGATAGTTCTAAAGGGATAGATTGTGGTTCTACATTTATTATTTGTCTCATACACTATTATTTTTTTAATTGTATTGATTCATGTACTTAATGTTCATTGAGATGCATTATCAACTATGCTCAATGTCCTCTTCATGAAAATGCATTATTATTATAATTAGGGGGTCATTAAAGTTTATACTATATAGTTGTACACTTGTTTTGTGTCTTTTCTTAGTCATGTCAAATTTAATTGAGATACACATGTGGGGGAATTTGATTCTAAAATAGTGTTTTTCATTGGAAATAACAACTATGCTTCTTGGCATACTTACATGGAAAACTTGTTTATAAAAATGGAAAGAATAATATTCATTTACTATATGGAAAGATTAATAGTCTCATTTATTTTAACAAATACATTAATTGGTCTAACACTTGTGATAAGGCTTTTGGTACCTTGATGATACACACATTTCATGGGATATACATCACCATATGTATCTTATAATGTGTTCTATTACTATTTGGAGCATCTTTTAGTCTCTTTTCATATATTTTGATGAGATTTATATCAGTCCTCCTCTGTTTCCAATCATCTCTTCAAAGACTACTATACTTTCTCCTCCTACTCCTATTTCCTATGATGACACATCAATGGTGGAGAGTTCTCTTCCTTTTATCAAGCCACCACTATAGACTGAGATTATACCAAACCCTATCTATCTCATTGAAGATTCTAATTCCATTCTTGTGCATGATTTTATTCTTCTACATACATCACAAATTAGTGTTTCATAGGAATCTATTGTTTCTAGTGAGATTACACATTGTGAGAGAATAAAAAACTCTTCTCTTCCTACGGATATTTAGTTTACAAATGCATGTGATTCATCTAAAATCTCTTATTTAGATTATATGGTTGTTTATTCATGCTATCCACTCACATGGGCATTCATTTAATGAATGTTCCATGTCATTCTTCTTCTTTAGACTCACCTAAACTTGATGACATTTCTAAGCCTAAGCACACTTTTGATATTGATGACTCTTCTTCTAACACAGATGACTACATGAGTGATGGGGACACACCTCCACCATCTCCCTATCAGTTTCCAAATATTTAAGAGTTATTTCTTGATCAAACTACCTCTAGTTTATTTTAGACAATATAAGGAATAGGTATAGTGATTTAAGACACATCATTTATAAATTAGTCTATTCCATAGTTCAGAGGTATTACATAGTCCTTCTTAGCCTCTACTCCCATTACACCATCATTGTATACAATATCTGGCCCTCATACCTTTCATGATGAGAACCATTCCTTGTATAGGAATCACATCTTTGTTTAATATCCGTCATGCACTTGGCAAATGCATTAACTATTCTAGGGTGTTCCAATCTTCACTACATCTACTTCTAATCCATAGTCACTTCTAGGATCTCTAGTGTAGGATATAAGATGGCTACAAGTAGTTGTAAAATCTATTGGGGATTATTATCCATCTTCTCATCTTTCATCCCTTTTTTAAGAGGAGTTTTTTTCTATGTGTTTTCTCCTTTTCTCTACCTTATGGGAGTTGAATTGTGTTTGGGTACCTCATCATGCCTCATTGTTAGGACATAATTTTTCTATCCACCTAAGCTAGACTTTAAGGGGGTGTTAGTATAGGCTTTTTAATGCTTGAATTTTTAGAAACATGACTAATATGAAACTCACTTTGTTTTGTATTAGTCCCACCTACTCCTAGGGTTTTAGAAAGATATTCAATTTTCACAGATCTTGGAGTGATTTGACATAATACATTAGGTGGACTATGGATTAGTACATTCAAATCTATTAACTAATTTTTTTTTAGGTTGACTATTCATGAAATTTAATCATTTCACCTATCATGTATATATATGAGGTTAAATATAAGATATCACATGTAGGGTTTTACCATGAAAAAATCATGTTTATCTTATCTTGCCTTTAAAATCCTTAGGTCACTTTGATAGCTTGAAAAATTATAATAAAAAGAGGGATGTGTAATGGGCTAAGATGACCTCAATAACCCCTTTGATAATTGAACACTACCTACGTATCCAATACTCTAAGGAGGTAAATCAAGCCCATGTATTTCTCCCACCTAAATTGAATGTGCAATTTTTCTCCTTTGACTATATGTATGCATATTAAAAATGTATTTGTTACTTGAAAATTATATTTTAGACTTAATTAATAGGGGTATTTACTTTTATTATCAAAAGTCCTTATAAATATTGTATAATTTGGGCATATTTTCTCAATGTTTAGAAGTTTAAATGTTTGTACAAAGTGAAGAATAAGTGGTCAAAATGAATGAATCATGAGATGCATTTATAAGTGAATATTTTAACAATTTCATTTAGTCAATCTTATGAAATTTATGGGAGATCAAATATGATAAATTTGAATTTAAAAACTAGTTGTTATTTAACATGGGATGTGGCCAACCTAAGTGGATAATGGCACACTATATTCCTATCTACCTATGGTGGACCTATATAGAAAGGTGAGGGACCTAAAATTAGAGATAGAGATATTTTGATGGTGTTTTAAGACAACTTAATCATTTAGCATTTAAAAATTTATGGGTAATGATAACAACAAAAAAGGCCAAGCTTGCATATAGATGAATGTATTTAGAGAAATGGTGAATAAGAGTCATGTATTTGAACATAAGTCATGTGGTTTGGAAGGTGTCAAGAACTAAAATGATTAATAATATGACTAAATTTTAAGTCTACAAACACTTGTAAATGTCAATATTGACCTACACTTAAATGAATTTTACACCTCCAAATAGATTTATTTATACATTCTTGCACATTTTCATGTTAGTTATGAGTTTGATCCATTCTAAGTTATTATTATTTACCTATATAAACATTTAAATCTATGTTAAATAAATGAAACATCATACTCAAAAAATTTCAACAATACTACATAAATAAATTTGTCTCCTAGATAATAACATTAGATTTATACAATAACATTGATGTTATTGTATTGAGGTTAAAATTATTTCCCTTTACCTAGAAACAAATATTTTTTAAAATTAAAATATTTTCTTAGGTTGTACCATACATTTAACATGTTTTAGATTAAGGTAAAAATAGGTTTTGAAGGGACCCCGAAACCCTTTAACAGGTTTAAAAAGATAGAGCAATTACATTCACCAGGATAAGCAATCCTTAAGCCTACTAAAAAATAGCAGCAAAAACAAGGGCAACATCATTATCCATTTTATAATCCACCCCCTAAAATTCCAAAAAATGATTTTCTATCTATTTTTTAGGGGTAAAATCTAGAATAGTTGCCTGCCTGCCGTCAGCAATATTCTTCTTACTTTCTAACTCTCTATTTTTATTTGTGGATTTTCTTCTCGGTCTGTCTGGAGAGCCAACATCTGGTTTCACCTTTAAAACCTATTCGTCTCCTTTTCCAAATTTATTCATAGTAGAAGCAGGATGTTTTGCCTTCATTTTTTGGTCTTTTTTGTTGCTTCTTGTTTCAACCCCCTTAGTAATGGTCTTTTTTATCAGCCCTTTTCTTTGGTTTAGAAAATGCTCTAAGTTTTCTCCAATATCATTTACATTAAGCTCCTTCAAAGGGGAAGCATTCTCAGCCTGAATCTCCCTGGACTGAAAAGAAAGAGAATCTCCCTCCTCTAGATTATTTTCAACTTCATCCAAGAATTTACCTTCCTCCAGCTCAGTTTTATCTTCTACATCTCTCCATCGGTCTTCTATCTTTTGAGAGACAATGATTTGTTTTGATAAATATATCAAATCATCTATTCTTTGTACAGGAATTGTGGTTTCTGATTGCATCCCACATCCTTCTTTCTCAAAATTTTCTTTCTCAACATCAAACTCTTTGTCCGCCTCTAATTGTGGATCTTTGGGATCTTCAATAGAAATCTCTTTCTCCTCCTCAGCATGTAGAGCTTTAGAATCTTCATTATTCTTTAGTTCTTGTCGATTATTTTCTTTGGGTATCCATACTTTTTGTGCTGAACCTTGATCTTTCTATCATCCAAAACACTGCTTGGATAATTTTTTCTTTTGTAAGGACAGTTTCTAGCCCAATGCCCCTATTTTTTACAAACATAGCAAGAGTTGGGTAGATCTTCAAAAACAAACCTTTGAGTTTTTTTGCCATGCTTAGAAATTAAATCCACTTTTTCTAGGAGATTATTCAAATCTGCCACTTTAACATAAAGTCTGGCATTTTGAAGTTTGGATCTGGTAGCCGTTGCATTATCCAATGCCACTAGTTCACCAAAAGAGCTAGTTATACCTTTAAAAATGTCTTCATGCCAGAACTCTAAAGGGAGGCCAAGAAGTCTTACCTAAATGGGAGTGTTTAAGAAGAAAGAATCTGAAAGATCCATGTTAGGCTCCCATTTTTTAATAGTTAGAGAACATTTGCCAAAAGACCACGGTCCTCCACATAGAACCATATTCATGTCCTCTTTACAGTTGAAATTAAACAAGAAGAAGCCATTCAACATTGGTGTGAAAAATTCCCTAATTAAGTGCATATAAATACAAAACAAGGCCAATATTATTCACAATAAGGAATTATCAAGAATATATAAAGTATACTATAACACATTGAAAAATCATACCTTATTATTCCTAAATTTAAAATAAAGAATTAGGAGTATTTATCAACCAAGTACACAACACACCAAGCTAGGTCAAGTGCCAACATTATCAATATCAAAACCAAATTTCTAGGTGCATTCATATAATGCAAGAACACAATCAGAAAATCATACTAGGGAGAAAAGTTATGTGTGGCTTTACTTCCCTCTTCAGAGAATTCGATATATATGCAATATTCAATCATCAAAGGGGGTTATTATGGTTATCACAACCCAATTAAAATTCATAATTTTTTATAGCTTATTTCCCTTTACAAGTGGACATAAGGTTTAAATGAGAAGGAAGTTGATGTCTTGAGGTTTGCATGTACTTGAGGGTCATAGATCACATATAAAAAGACATATCATACATGCACACCACATTATATGGTCATAGAGAGAAAGAATTCAAAATACAATAATTTCACTCCCAATCACTAACATCAACATTTTTACACAAGTATAACAATACCAAACCATTATGCATAAAGATAAAGTTTCATATTTGGACAAATCATAGCTTGATTCCAATTTATTTTCACTATAAAAAAATATTCACATTCAATTAATCCAAAATATAAGTATATTTAAATCTTTATGAATTTTCATAAGTATAAAATTCCATTATCAAATCATTATCAATCAATTACACTTAGAATTATCCTTCATTTCCCTACATTATAATCTGAATTGATTTTAAAAATTGAGATTGTTGAGAGTAAAAGTAAGGTAGGAAATAAGGTAAACATAATGTTAATAAAATAAATGAATATGTGGTTTAATTTCATTATATTTTCAATCACATAAATTAAAGGTAATTGACTCAATATGTTCAAATGAACCCAAAAATACATGATGCACTCTATATTTAATAAGATATGAATAGAAAATTTTGGATAAAGTTTTCAAATATGATTAATAACATTATCCTTTCAATAATATCCATTAAGATTTTAGAGTTAATATTTCCACCATAATTGTTTAGACTACTACTAATACTATTTGTATGTTTACATCTTTGTCTACACATGTGATGCCCACCCAAGGTGTGGGGAAAATAAAAGGTGTACATAATATTATTATACTTATTACTACACAACCAGCTTATGAAAATTACAAGACTTATACTGATATTATAACATCATCCTTTATTATCTCATGATTATCAAATAAACTATTATATCCCTATGTGGTAATATGTTGTAGTTCAAGAAGGGTGCTTTTAGAGAAAGTCATTTGATTGATTTTCATTCATTTATTCATAATACATTAGCACAATATATTTAATTTTATCCCTTACCTATGGGGTTTCATATCTCCTAAGATTAAATTTAATGAAGGAAAAGGTGATCAATAACAATACCTATGAGCATTTCATGTAAAATATTTGAAATATTTCTCTAATGAAAAGTTGTTAACTAGGTTATATATTCTAATGAATCTTCCATTTACCTATTTGATATACATTGATAACATTTATTTATCTCACGTA
The DNA here is from genome assembly GCA_037957365.1 of Torreya grandis. NCBI lineage: Eukaryota > Viridiplantae > Streptophyta > Pinopsida > Cupressales > Taxaceae > Torreya > Torreya grandis. The sequence goes on along the minus strand of JARHVA010004317.1, from coordinate 22,996 downwards.
TACTTATTTATATTGATACATATAAGGGTATGATACTCTTCTCTCTTATGACATTAACATAATTTGATGGTGTAGACTAGTGTAACTTATTTTATGATTCATTATTGTCGTTTCATTTCATTGGATAATATTTTATTATGATTTTATTGTACCTTATTCTTATTTCATGACTTTTATCTATTTAATTTATTTAATTTATCATTATAGTAAACATGAAAGGATTGAGAGAAGGCAAGGATACATGAATATCTCTTAACCATTCACTATATATCTCTTCACACACTTGACAAGATAATATATGAACTCAAATCAGATTGAATTTATTATTCTAAGTCAAATCACAATGTCAAAACCATCAGCACTTCACCATTCATGGGGTGGTATTAGATTAAAAAGGCCAAAATATAAACTACTTATAGAAATTTAGAGAGAGAGGAGAAAATAATGAAGTTCAAAGGTCACTAGGACACATGTCCATTTGATATGAGGAGTTACAATTGTAGGAAGATGAATTAATAAATATACCATGCAAGGTCTAATGGGACAAATGGCTCTCAAAAGACAAAACTCCTAAAATATGGCACAAATCTCCCTTTTATATGCACAAGAAACAAACTTTCATCATGAATGATCTCTCGAGAATTTGAAACTAAATTGGAGAGAGTTGACACATATGTACTACACCATAGATGTTGAAACATACTACAATAATCATAATATGTTCTCCTAACTACTATATATCTTGTAGACACATGTATTCACTATCTATAGTCATTCATTGATTCCCTAAACTTCTTTCTTTACATTTGGTAGTCACTATTCATGTTGGACCTTGACTGAGCTTTCATGGTGGAATATATGTTTGAATATCTTGATTTGATAAAAAATCATTTGACCCTACATATTTTCACACATGTCATTATCTTTCCATGTTGCTCATTTCATTCTAAACTATGTTTACAATACTTACTTTTTCTAATCAAAAATAGCTCTTTGGTTTGACAATTGTCTATTGAAAACTCACTCAGACCAATCACATTACTCCAAATTGACTTTGTTTTTATTGGCCTCACATATCCTCACTATTAGATCCTAACTTTTTGACCTCCTGTGCACTATATGATAAAGATATATGAAGTAATGTCAGCCTTCAATTTTCTACCATGAAGATCTTTTGACATGTTGACTTTCATCTACACTATTGGATCAAGATGTAAGAGTGAATGCTAGCCATAGATCTCATTAGGCACACTCTTTTGTCAATTCCTACTCATTATTGGATCATTGGTATGATTGAGCACTGATCATTGATCTAGATTAGATGCACCTTATCAGTCAAGTTCATACCATCTAATCTCTTCTTTGCAAACCCACACCATTAGATCTTGTCCAACCTATATATTTTTAAGGGATTTTAACCCAAGGAAAATTTTTAAATTAACTTAATCATGAACTAATAGATTTGAGTGTATGATTTAATGCTAACTATTGATCTACTGGGATCCACTATTTAAACTCAAATGACTATTTATCATGGCTAAAATTTGACATCTACATAACCATATTTCATGTTTATGCAACCATATTTAATGTATACATCACTTTTGCTGAAATATTTGAATCTCAATGGTTATTTTCCATGACTTTTATTTGACATCCACATAATAGTCAATGATATATATGAGTATGTCAATGATGTTTGTGAGACCATCATATTTTGAATGCCAATTATTTTTGTCTTGGGCTTGTTTTTTGATGTTTTCATGAACATCATACTATACTGGATCAACTTTAACCAAATAATTCAATTCTATTGGATCTTTTGTTATGGTTAATTTCCTTAAGATATTTATCTTCAAGATAATTTCACTGCAAGAATGATGGCTTCAAACTTTTTGCATCAGCCAATTTTTTTGAAACAATATGGGTCATTGAGCTTTATATTTCAAACATTTTGTTTGAAAGAATATGTCTTTAGCCTTTTGTATCAAAAAATTTGTCTGAGAGACTTGGGTCTTTTTCTATGGACAAAATAACCAAAAGAAATCTATCTTCAAGAAAATTACTTAGATAATTTTCCTAAAATAAATAGTGCTTAGAGAACCTTGTATCAGGCCATTTTTTTGGGACTATTTTTCTCAAAAACTTTGTTTGAAATAATTTTACCTTTGTCAATACTTATATTCCAAACTTTTTTTTGAAAGAATATGTCTTTAGCTTTTGTATCAGATAATTTGTGTGAGAGACATGGGTCTTCAAGATTTTCATTTTAGACAAAATGTCCAAAATAATTTGCACTTAGCCTTTTCTCCATGGAAAAAATGTCTAAAGGATTACTATCTTTGGGAAAATTACTTAGATAATTTCCCTGACAAGTCCCCAACACTTATCCAAAAACCTAAAATAGTTTCCCTAAAAGAATTATGTATTTTACCTGAATAAGGTTGGATAATTTCCCAAGTATCAAATAATCCTTTAAGAGCACAGGTTCTTCTAGACTTGTTCTAGTAACTGTCACTTGATCTTTGAATCTCAAATAATTACATGAGGCATAAGCAATCCTATTTCATGATCTAATAGAAATGAACACTATAAATACCAACCACTTCTATATATGACTCTAAAATGACCCCTAAGATATAAAATGACATAAGGACCAAACTAGATAATGACCAAAACTAGAATGGTATATGAAATGACATCAAATGAACTAAAACACACCCTATGACGTTATAATCAACCCTTATTAATATTTTGACTATAAGGGGTTGATCCATTTTTACTTGTGGTAAAAATGGTCAACACTTTCAATTGGGCCTAAGACTATTCAAACTAAGTTTACTGTCCTTGATTTATCCTTATCTTAAAAAATACTCTTAGGTTGACCTTGGACTCATACAATTAGGGTTATCACCTCTTCTGATATCAAATGCATCAATTTCTTGCATAATGACAAAAGGTATAAACATGAGGCTAATTCCAACCATTGGAGTACTCAAATTTCCAATCCTTAATCTCAATATTGTATTCCCACCATTCCAACCATCAACAGTGCTTCCTTACCTAAATTCATCAACATTAATGCAAACTTACATGCCACTCTTTTTGATTTAGATGATGATGAACCTAATGACTTACAACACTACTAAGCTACCTCCTTACATCTTAGAGTGGATTCCTCCTTCTTTGTTTCTTTATGATCATAATATTCTTCTCATTGATGAGATCATTGATTTACCCCTTCATGTAATGCGTAGAATGCTTCTTAACTAGAATATTACTTCACATGAAATAATTATAGAGTGGCCAAATTATTCCAAAATCATTTAATCATGTATCCACATAAATTAAGTGATATAGGTATCTCTTCTTATAAAAATCCTCTGGAATTTCAATCATGTACCATTTCTCCAACCTATGATGATAACTAAATCATGGCTAAAGCTCAATCCCAAGACATGGATGGTCAACATTATCAAGAAACTTTAGCCCAAATACATGCTTTCAATCATGATGTTCATACCATTTCCATTAATTTTGAATTAGCTCCTCTAGGTCATGTACCTCCCATTAATTATCTACTTATTAACACTCCTTGGGTGGTAGAAAAAATCTTTCCTACCAAACCTCCAACACTTATATCATATTTTATACTACCTATAGATTCAATATTTGCATCCAAATTCTTCCCCTATCAATGAAGTTAACAATAAACCAACAAAATTTAATAAACTTTCTTCCCATAATCCCCTACTCTTGAGATTAAATTAGATGTCAAGGCCAATGATGTCTTTCAGATACATTTTAAATATTATCACTATGGTAATCAATTTTTTTATCTTGAAGTAGATGTCAAGTATTATGGTCCTCTTCCCACTTTACCTAGTGATAAAGCTGTTCTTGAATTGGTTCATGCTCGATAACCTCAACTCCATCAACAACATCATAAAATCAAGAATTAAAAACATAAATATACTTATTTTAACCAAATCATTGATATCACCAACCCTAAATAAAATCCCATTTCCTCTTTACCTAATTAACCATATCATTTCCAAGTTGGCAATGTTATGCTTGTCAAGGAAACTAATCAAATTTAATATGGTACCCAATCCTGACCTTAACCAATTACAATCTCTCATGAACTCACATAAATTAAACATGATAAATTTAGATTACTCTTTGATAAATATCATGAGACTTTTACTTGGTCCTATAAGGACATGCCTAGTATTGACCCTAGCATCATGGTACATAATATTATTAGTTACCCTAATGTCAAACCCATGTGATAAATGCAATGGAAATTTCCACCAAATTTTTCTACTTTATGCCAAAAATAAATTATCAAGCTTCTCAATGACAAGTTTAGAAATCCCTTGGACTATTCAGAATGGGTCTCTAACATAGTCCTATTTGTAAAAGGGTCTTCATGGTCATTTGCATCTTCATTGATATTTTTAATCTTAATCTTACTTGTCCTAAAGATAATTTACCTTTACCTTCTATCGATTCCATCATCAATTCCACTATTGGTTATGAAATGTTGTCTCTTATGGATGATTTTTTGGGTTATAACCAAATTCACATTGCACCTAAAGACCAACATAACACAACTTTCACAAAAAAGTGGGTCACCTATTTATATGTTAAAATGCCCTTCAGCCTCAAAAATGTTAGAGTTACCTATCAACGAGTGATGACTCACATATTTCATGATCTTATTCACAAAATTTTAGAGACATATGTGGATGGCCTCATTTCAACATAAAAAATCCAAAAGACTCATCTCTATGATCTTCAGGTCATCTTCAATCACCTCCTTAAAATATAAAGTTCAACTAAATCCCTACAAATATGTTTTCAGGGTCACATATGGAAAATTGTTAGTATTCTTAGTCTCTTTTCACAACATCAATGTTGACCCTACCAAGATCAATGTTATCATCAACATGCCCATCCCTTGATCCATTTTAGATATTCACACTTATGTTAGTAAACTTGGGGCATTTAAATGGTTTGTTCCTAAAATGGCTTACCATATCTATTATATCAATTCTCTTATTAAGAAATTTAATGCCCTATAATGGACAAATCCTTATCAAAAAACATTTTATAATATGAAATAATCATTGCTTCACCCACATGATCTAGGTCTACATTCAAATGATAGACTATTAATCTTTTATACCTTTTCCATACCCATATCAACTGGGTAATGCTTACCGAATAAGATGATACTAGAAGGGAATATGATATATATTGTATTAGCTAAGGCCTAATCGATTATGAAAAACATTATACATATTTTTAATGTGATTGTCTTGCCATATATTTTATCATTGAAAAAATTTGACATTATATGCTATATCAAACCACTTACATTATTGTTCATTTTATTCCCCTTTGTCACTTTTTATCCAAAGCCTTTCTTCCTGGTGATATAATTAGCAAGTGGATGGTCCTCTTTATGGAATTTATCTCTAAATTATTACACAAAAAAATATTAAAGGACAAATCATTGCTGATCAACTTGTTGTAGCTCCCATCCCAGCTATTGACCACCTTCATAATAGTCTTCCTGATGAAAATATTCTCTATATTGAAGATCTCAATGAAGCCATATATCTTAAATATTACTTCCATAACTTCATTGTTGACCTTGAATCAATTAATCTAGAAGATTCCACTATCTTAAAGATTACTAACACAAAATTAGTTATCAAAGAACTTCTTAAAATTAATGTCAATTTACATGAAGATACTTGAACCCTTCATTTTAATGGAATTAAACGCCTTAAAGGAGTTGGGGCATGTTGTACTATTATGAACCTTCTTGGTAAAATTATCCCATTGGAATTTTTCCTCACATTCAATGTCACTAACAACATGACATCATATGAGGTTTTAATACAAGGCATGAGAGAAACTATTGATATATATATCACATATCTACATGATTTATGTGATTCCCAAATCATTTACTACAAATTCAATGGTTATTATCAATGAAAAAGTGATAATCTCATTTCTTATCATCAAATCATAACTAACCTTGTGAAATACTTCACTTCCTTTACCATCGATCCTAGTCCTTGAGATAAATTCTATTGCTAATTCTTTTGCTTCTTTAGCATATCTTTTTCATCCTCATCATGTTCTTACTAATCCCACTTTTATTATATAAATAAGAAAATAACCATCTTCTATTAAACAAAATGATTCATTTGTCTACCATACTAAAACCATATCCATTTGACAAAGCCCATAGTATATATATATATTATTCAATTTTTTGAACAACAAACTTATCCTCCAAAACTTGATTCCTATAAAAAGACTCACATTCACAAACAAGATTTTAAGTATGTATTTCAATATAACATCCTATATTATCATAATGTTGAAGGTACCTTGCTCCATTATGACATGAAATAAGAGGTTTCTCCTCTTCTTTAACAATCACAAGGGGGCATTTGTTGTGGCCACTATAATAGACATGATACAACATATAAATGCTTTACATATGGGATATTTTTGGCCCACTCTTGAAAAGGATACAATATAATTTGATAAAAAGTGTAATCCTTTCTAGATTCATGATGATCTAATTCATGCACCTCCAATAAAGATTCAAACCATAGAATCTCTTGACCATTTTCCATGTGGGGATTAGATCTCATACGCAAATTACCTTGATCTCAAGATGGGTACGTATTTATAATCATAGCCATCAAATATTTTACCAAATGGGTTGAGGCTATTCCCCTTGTCAATGTAATCAGTCCCAACATCTCCAAATTCATCATTAATCAAATCATTTTCCACTTTGGTGTCCCTCATAATATCATTTTTGACAATGGTGGTAACTTCAAAAATAAATATGTCAAATAAATTTATGCTAAATTTAAAATAAACCCCAAATTATCCACACACTACCATCCATAATGTACTATATAAGATAAATCCATAAATAAAATTATTCAAAAGACAATCCATAAAACCTATATGGATTAATAGCTTCATCTCTATCTTATTATTTAGGTTTATTACACTAGCATACACACTTTCATTGGGGCAATGCCATTTTATCTAGTCTATGGTTCTAAATCAGTCCTCCCATTATAAGTTGAGATTCCCTCTCTCTGTATATCTATTCATGGTATCATACCTAATGAATAATTAGGTGAATCTTATCTTCATGCTCTTGATCTCCTTAATGAACACTGTCTTTTTGCTTTGTAGCATTATCACCAATATAAGGCTCATATTGACAAATAACATAGAAAATGAGTTAAAATTCATACATTTAATGTTGATGATATTTATTTAAATTATACTACACTCATGATAATTAAGATAAATACACTGAAAAATGGTGGGGCCCATATTTAGTTGAAAACATTTTTAGTCTAAACACCTATCACCTTTGAGATAATGAAGGCTATATTTTTAAAGAGCTCACCAATACACAATTATAAAATAAGTATTTTACCTATATCATTCCCTTATTTCCATGCTTTTTATATGTTATCCTTCTAACAATTTTTCTATGATACTTACATGGGTATCACACTCTACAATAGTTCCCTCTTTTCACAAACCTTAGTCCTTCCTTTTGGTCTTTTGGTTCCCCCTTTTCTCATGAGTTGCATTGTAAAAATGAATATAGGACCTAGTCTTCCTCATAACTTCTTTTTCTCTTCTTTATTTTCACACTCTTTACATATTTTTTGTCACCCCTTGGGTTTCTCTTTTATGATTTGTAGTGTAAGACCATGGATAGGACCTAGCCTTCCTCAAAAATACCTTCTTTATCCCATTTACTTTTCACATGATTTATACACCCTCGTGGGTTTATATTTTATGATTTTTAGTGTAATATCATGTATAAGACCTAGCTTTCCTCATAAAATCACCATTTTTCAATTAGTGTTCCTTTCCTAGAATGTGTTTGCAATGGTTACGAGTTTTTTTATCCTTGTTCTCAAATTTAGTTTTTAAATTATTTTATAGATAAAATTTACACAATAATAAAGTGTTAACATGTTTTCATACATTTATCTCATTCTTATGACAAGGAATCACACTCTACTATCATTTTACCCCTTTTTCTTCCATTGTCACATTTTTGTGATTTAAAGTAATTTAAATTGTTTCATGTTTCATTCCTATTGATTTTATTTCCTTTCACTCCACATTATATAAAATAATATTGAATTCAAGATAACACTTTTATTTTACCTACATTAATGATAATCTTAGACACCATGCTCTTTAAGTTCTATTTCTTAGCAACCAAGCTCAAAGTATTCAAATGACAGTCATCTTTAGCACCCATGCTTGGTCTTCCAAATATTTATCAAGGAGGAATTAAAAAATACATCAATAAAGTTTAAATAAAAATAATTTGAAATAAAAGTCAAAGATATAAAAAAAGGCAACATATAACATTCAAAATACAAAATCACACCAAAAGGCATGATTACAAGCACATATCCTATCTCCAATTAAAGATCAAACTCCATAGATGGATTCATGATAGAGTCTAGGTCCATTGGGGTGTGTTAGGCTAGTAAATTATAATATGATAATTAAAAAAACTTTATGGTGCTACCTACTTTCTCACACAAGTACCCAATCTTCATAGTAGATTGATGACTCTATAAGTGGTCCTGAGGAATGGGGAACATGTTGTGAGAAGGTAGGTAATTTTTTACTTTTCAATAATATATACTTCATGGGATGATATACATACTTAATTTATTAAACTAATACTTGTGTAGCTAAGATAATCTCTTCAGATTCCTTAAGGTTGAAAGTCCTCTTGTTTTGACAAACATAATTTGAGTGTCTTGACTTTGATAAAATGTTCCTCTACCTTGGTTTTTATTTCATTCTCCTCTCCGCCCATTTAATTTTCCCCCTTGATAGGCCAATTTTATTCTAAATATGTTTTCCATTATTATATACTCCCTCTTTTTCACATCTTAAAAACATAACACTACTTTGTTTGAGTTTTATCTATCTTTAGAACAAAACAATATGCTTAAGCAACTAGGAATCTTTTCTTTACACCATGTCTCTACATCTCTAAAATTTATTTGATTTATTTCACCATTTTTCATTATTATACTACCCATTTTTGTGAAAAATTGATTCTATTTCTACTTTCAAGTAGTTTTTCCATTGTTGAGTGAGGTTGGTTAGTTACTTTTCACTCATTAATGTTATTTTCCCTTTTATGTGCTTTTTCCATTCATGACTGAGTAAGGATTGTTACTACTCACTCATCCATGTTGTTATATCATTTTTTATTACCCATATTTATTTAGGTAAGGATTATTACTGATTTCACATTGATGTTTTATTACCATCCTTTTTGACATGTATCCTTGGTTTGACTTGGTGAGTTTGCCTTTTTACCTAAGGTTTACTTGTTTGATTTTTTTGGTCTTTAATATCCTTGGATTTTTAGTTACCTAATATACTCTAAAATTTTTGTTTGGTAATTTGGTATAACATATAACTTGTCACCCCAAATTTCTAAATTTACAAGTATGTACCAACCACATAGCACCAATTATCCTAGTTTTCATGCATTTGTTTATTTTTGCTCTTTAGTTTTGTATCCTCGTGTTTGTTGAAAGCAGTTTCTACACCCTCCATGATCCAAAATACAAAAAAAAATAGACAACCATATAAAAATGAAGGTAATCAAAGGTACACATTACTTTTATTTTCATTTAGTTCCATTTAGGTCATTTAGTTTAAGTTATTTTATGATTTAAAATATTACACCTTTTTTTATCCTCAACATTAGATTTTTTTCTCAAAACACCATCCCCTATTACAACTACATTACATGTGATGATATTTGAGTGAGTCATATGTATACACATAATATTTTCAAACTTGATCAATTATTGATGATTTCCATCTTGAAAAAACCCATCGAGTCTCAATATATCTAAGTGTATGCCTTAAAAGGTGCACTGAGAAAAAGGTAGGTAGACCATTGTTGCTTCATAGGGTTTTTGTCCCTTATTAACTATTATTATCAATATAACCATATCTCAAAAACATTTCCCTAAGCTTATCCTCTTATTTTTCACCCTCATCTAGTCATTTACCACCTTAATTAGTCCTTCCCTAACCTAAAACCCTTTTTGATAGTTTACGTTACACTATCATCCCAATCGACCTTATACTCTAATTTATAACACTTATTAGGGTCTAGGTGGGCTCCTAGATGACCTAATCCATGAAATAATTTATTTTTATCAATAGCTATACTAGGTCAACTTGATCAACCTTATCAACCTAAAATTTTGGAAAGGATTAGGGTTAGATCTACCTATATAAACACATCCATTTCTCCATTCTTATAGAGACATCAAGAGTTAATTATTCATTTTCACTTCTTTACAATATGTTATTTTACCCTTCTGCATGAGGATTCTTAGCCTAGGGTTTCTACTTGGAGAATAATCTTATCTTATGGATAAGTCTTAGATGCTTTGGCCTTTCTTAGTCATCCTTACAAAGCACAACAACCTATTACAAAGAACCTTTGGCCAATGTAGAGATTGAGCCTTGATGGGTTCATATTCAAGGTAAGTATATCTAACTTTGATCCTCTATTTATTATATAGAAGTATCTTTATTAATGTATTTTTAATATATTTCTCTCTGTAAGAATTAGGGTTTTACCTATACATAGATTAAATAGGATTATATTATGCATGTTTACTTTTTTTTTACTAACCCCATTTTGTGCCACAAGATTTGGTGATTATTATATTATACTTTCTTTTACTTGTTTTTAGTTTAGTGAATATGAAAACATAGGACCTAGTTAGGGTTACTATATAATTTTACTTGACTAGAGGCTTTGGAACCCTCCCTAGTGATATTATTATGGTAAGAGATCCCTTGGATATGTATATAAAATATATCTTTGTCATGACCTCAAATATCTAATATATCAAAAATATGAAGTGTAAGTAGGATTTATCTTTTTAGAGCTAGGATTGATGTTTAGATCTGTTGTATTTCCCATTGCATACAACATCTAGACTAGTGGCGTAGTAGATTCAATGGGATATGGATCATGAATACAACTTAGCTTGGGTAAAATTGAGAATTATACTTGAAAATAACCTTAAAACCAACTTAAATAGACAAAAATAAGACAAGAAACCACACCACACATGTGTAATAAGATACTTAGAGGAAAAATAATATAAAGAAAATAAGACAAACACTTGTGATTGAAGAACTTAGGGAAAATAAATACCTACTTTAATATGTTTAAAAATGTAAAATTTTCCTCAATATCATGGATTCAAGTGTATCCAATTGATTATGATATTCAAATCCTTTTAATTGAGTCTTTCAAGATGAAAGGCATTATGTTCTTTGCAAGTAATGAAAACATAAGGTCTATTCCACAATGCATCAAAATTATTGTTCTTATCAAGTTCAGATCTATCTACATCCCACTTGAATACATTATCTCTTTCTTTATATTTTCATGAGATATATCTATTTTCAAAATTTATTTTGACTTGTGCTTGGTGACATTTCATGGTGTGCATAACATGGTTTCTTATTTCCTCCAAAGCCATTAGATCTACCAATATTATCTCCATAGGATCATTATCCATTATCTCAATTTTATGTGACAAGTAAAGATTTGGTAACTCAAGTGAAATGGGTATCTTGGATTCTATCTCATAGATAAGCATATAGGGTGAGTTACCAATGGCAATCATTGGTGTGATCCTATTAGCCCATAAGGCTATATTCAATCTAGTGTGCCAAGTCCTTTGATTATCTTATATTTTCCTCTTTATAATTTTGATCAAGATATTATTAGTGGACTAAACTATCCAATTTTAATATAGGTATTAATTATAATAATTACTTAAGTATATACCATATTGGAGAACTCATTCCATTTTTATTACATCACTAAAAGCTATGACATTATCATAAATTGTTATTGTAGGCACCCAAAACCTTGTCACTAAGATATCATATAAGTCAAGAACTAAAGTTAGATTATCCTCATTGAGGGCCACTACTTATACCCACCTTTTGAAATATGTAGTAGTTGTAAGCACCCATTTATGGGCTACACTAGATGGAGGATTGACCATTCCAATTAATTCAAGTCCCCACTAAATGAATGGCTATTTGACATGAATAAAATTAAAAGGAATGGCTAAAACTATTTGTTTACCTTTAAATAATTCACACTTTTGACATCTCCTTACCCAAACATATGAATCCTTGAATAGGCTAGACCAATAGTAACCAACTCTCATTATTATTTCAGCTATGGTTTTAGGTGCAAAATGACGTCCACCTAGTCCATCATGGAATTATTGTAGAAGACTATCAACCTAAGTTGTTTCCACACATCTTATAAAAATCCCATTGAGTTATTTCCTAGAAATAACTCCATCCACAATAACATAAGGTATTTATTACAATCTAAAGTATCTTCATTTTACTTGATCTAAGCCCATAGGACACTCACATATTTGAAGGAAACTTCCCATTTCTTGTGTCAAAATTGTAGAAGATGAATTTTTAATTGTACTATGACCATATTTCAATTACAAAACCATATTTTATCCTTATTTAAGGTATAATTCTTGGTGTTCATACATCCCTCTCTCTCTTACTAGCTTATTGGCCATTATCTCAACATCATACTCCATCACCTTAGTTATCCATCTAGTTCTTTTCTCATTTAAGTCCTTATTCAAGAGAAATAATCTTATACTTGGGTGGGTTACCATGACATGTATTTTATTCTTGGACACCATATGCATTAATTTATTAAGGATTATTATAATCACTAGTACTTGTTTTTCATCATATGTGTACCTATCTTCATAGCCTTGTAATCCTTGAATAAAGAAGGCTATCAGTTTTTTATGTCTTTCATTATTATAATAAACTAACATATAATAGATGGTGTTAATGTTCTAAAATTAATAAAAGAATAAATCCTTGGATAAATTAGGATTGACTAGTATGGTTGCTTGAGTAATAGCTTGTTTGATGGACTCAAAATAATCCTTCCCTTCCTTATTCCAAAAAAATTCTTGATGATTTTTTTAAATATATATTTTAGGTATAAATATATTTGAAAAAATAGGTATGTACCTCATAACAAAATTGATATTCTCAAGAAAACTTTGAAAATATTTCTTATGCTTGAGTAATGACAAACATAGTATGACACTCACCCTATCAGGGTCTATTACAAGCCCATCCTTAGAAATAATATGGCCAAGTAGTTTACCCTCATGAACAAAAACAATATATTATTGGGATTGAGAAAAACCCCATATATTTTAAACCTTTCAAATATTATTCTTAGATGATTCAAGTATTTATGAACATCTTTAGAGAAAACTATTATGGCATTAAGGTATATTAGTACCATCTCATTGATCAAACATTGGAAATACATATCCATGGACCTTTGGAATGTCGAACATACATAAGATGGAATTATCTTGTAGGCACATGTGCCCCATTTAGTATTGAAGGCTATCTTATATTAATCTTCTTTTTTTACCAACACTTCGTTGTAACCTAAATAGCCATCCAAAAAGGAGAAACATTGAGAACCATCCACTACTTGAAGGATTTGTTCCATAGAAGATAAAGGATAGTGATACTTAAATGAAACCCTATTCAAGTCTCTAAAATCCACACATAACGTGATCTCACCACTCTTATTTCTCATAGGACCTAAGTTGGAAACCCATGAAGAGTACATGATAGGAAAGATAATTCTTGACTCTATTAACTTGGTGAGCTCTTTTCTCATTGACACCTCAAATTTAGGATTGATGGGTCTTTGTATTTTATTTAAAAACTTAGCATTGGAATCAAGTTATATAGTGTGTTGAGCCAATGAGGGATCAAACTACTTAATATCACTATAATCCCAGGGAAATACATCATAAAATTTTCTACATAACTCAATAAATGTAGCCTTCTTATCTAGAGTACATACCTTTCAAATATTTAGGAGTTTATCTTAGAATATGGCCACTTTCTCATGATTTTCATCTTTTTTAGACTTTATGTCTTTATATCTTCTCATTTGGTCACTTTAATTGAATATATTCTCAAGAGTAACTGACCCTTTAGGAATCTTATTATATCTTAATTGTAAAATTTGGTTCCCATATTGGTGTTGCAACTTGACCTAGTTTTTATAGTAAAAATCAACCTCTTGTTGGATAAAACTTGTTATTTTTTATCAATTTCAAACACTTTAAAATTGACATCATTGTATTATATTGATGGCCTTATAAATACCATGATGTGTGCCTAAATTTTTGAATTCTTGACATCATTATGAATGTAAAATTGTGTTCCAACTGATGCTAACCTATCAACATGTTGATTCTCTTCCCTTGGGATTGATTAGATGTTAAAATAGTTAAAATATTCAATAAGGTCCTAGACTATATACTTTTAGGACTTCGATAATGTGTTTTTGACATCACTCTTACTTCTTACTTAGTGGACAACTAGTTTACTATATCCATTGGATTATACTTTCTTTACTCCTTTCTTCCTTTCCCATTGAAGCCCATGTATAAGAGTTTAATATTTAGCTATATTTAAAGTAAAAATAAATTAAAATATAATGGTATAGTAATACTTTTAATTTTATGGAGAAACAATCATTATAACTACAATTAATCCATTCTTTCTTATTGAGCCATCAAAAAATAATTTCCATAAACCATTACTATCATAATTAGACTTAGAGAGAGAGGGTATGGTTGTAACTCATATATGTAAAAAATAGACACAAATACCATACTCTTCAACACCTCTATATGGGTAAAAATCATGATTTTCTACTCTCCATTCATCAAGGAAGAGATCTAAAATGTCTCCAAGAGGAACAATTGGCTCTTAGTCACTAGGGTGATCTTCCTCATCAATGATAGTATAATTAAAATTGGTAAAATTTGTTTTATATGGATCAATGTGAAACCTTGAGATAGGTTCTAATTTTATGGTAACTTTGGTGCAATATCTTATCCTAAAGGAAATGTAGGACTAATCTGATGACAAATAACCACCAATATTTTTTGTGAAGTCACTTGAAAAGAAAATGGAAAAGTATGGTGGAAAAAAAAAAAAAAAAACACATCTTGATAAATGGAAAAATTAGGAAAAGCATGAAGAGTTAAGTTCAAACCATTGATAACACTAACTATCTTAGTGGTTGAACCATCTAGTTGTAACACACCTTTAATATTGGGCTCATATTTGAGGCCTAGTTTATCTTCTATTTATTTTAGTATGATGGAGATGATATACCCATGTTATATCATATAATTATGCACCAAAAACTCACCAATGATCACTAAAACATAAAGGGGAGGAGGCTTGTTAACTTTGCCTTATTATGACTCACTAGACTTATATGTGTTTGTGAACACAAAGTACCTCTTTTTGTTGCTTTTGATGTTGATTTGAGATTAGATATATCCTCTTAGAACATATCCCTTTTCCCAAGAATAGAAAAAGTATCCCACATAGGCATACTTACATGAAGTTTTTTCATTTGATCTAATATGTTGAGAGAAGGAGCTCCAATCTTTGGTTGTCCTCTAGTAGTTATGACATCACCTTGGGCCTACTTGATTTGGTGTATAAAGGTAATTTTATTATTATAATTTATTTGATATTATTTATCCTTATAGGCTACATTAGGATCTCTTATCCCTTGAGTTATTGATGTAATTTTGTTTGGACCCTTTCCACTCTCTTGTGCTTCCTTAATAGCCCTCCATTTAAACCTAGTGTTAGTTGTAATAGAATTATTTACTACCATACTTGTGTTTTCCACTTGATTCACTATAAAATATTCATCTTCTTAAAAGTTTAAAATTTTATCACTTGAATTACCTTGCTCCCCAACATCCATAACTTTATTTTAAACTATAGCTTGTGTTAGAGAAGTTATTGTATCTTGTGCCACACAAGCTTGGTTAAACATCCCAAATTGATTGATAGATTTCTCAAGAGGTTTATTCCATTGAGAGGTCCATTTTTTTTATCTTGTATTATATTATTTTGGGTGGGTAATAAAGCTCTTGAAGTGGAGGTAGCATTTGGGTTATAACTAGTATATGGTTTAACATTAGTGATATGGCCTTGCACTTAATAATTTCCTTGGAAGGGTGGCCTATTTGAATAATAGGGCTGATGATATTGGTGTGGAGATTGATAAGTCCTATGAAAATTATTTTTTTACTTCTCCATTTCCATTACTTTGTTTTCAATGGTCTTAATTAATCTTTCCACATGATTTGGCTTACTTGCTTGACTAGAGTCAACCAACTCATGACCAATTATGGTAGAAATGGGAGAAATATTTGGAGTAAGGGATGAATTTAGGAAACAATGGAATATAAGGCCTTCGAAAAAGTTCTCTAGCTTGGATCAAATTGTTCTCATATATAATATTAGTCTAATATGAATTTGGTAAGGTTTTCCCACCCATAAATTGAATCATGACAACTATATCATTGTTTAAATCCTTGAGATAATATAGTAATGCATAATTTCGAGTGGGTATTATAAATATTGGGATCCTATCCCATGTTTGTTGGAATTAGAATTTAAATCCTACATGAATTTTTAAGGGGCTCTCTTTATGGTGGTCAATTGTTCAACTAAAGGCAAATGATCACTCTTATCTTCAAATATCTTACTTAATTGCTCTCCCACGTCATCCATTGGATCAATGGAATTAGAGGATAAGGTTTTATACCACTCCAAAACATTGCCTTTAAAGCTGATTACCAATAACCTAATGGCCACATTTTATTATTATTATGGATGTTGCATAAATCTACCATGTCCCTAATGTGTTCAATGGGAGTAAGAGTAGTTTTTCAACTAGAATAAGGAACAGTCTTTAGGGTAACCATTGGTATGTCATCATATTATGCAAGTTTTAAGGGAGAACTACCATTGAAAGAAATAATAGGAATATTTTTTGTTGTCCTACCATCCTTAGGAAGACTTAGATCAAATGGGAAATAAAGCTTTCTTCTAGGTGACTTGGAAAAAAGGGAGAGTATGAGGATATCTCATTCTTTTGACTAAATATAAATGTAATTCAATAAATTCAAAAGGGATAACTTTCAATTTTGATCTTGTATTAAATTTTGACATGAAAATTAGCTCACTAGTTAGTAACCAAGAGTTTATAACTCGTTGGAGTCACCAGATGATACACGAAGAAGGATGATACAAATGCACTTTTTTCAAGACCAACATCAATCTTAGACAACCTCTTTCCAATTGTGTCTCATCAAGCATACCAAAACTATTATATCTCAAATTTTTGATTTTTTTAGTGATTTAATTGCTCTTCATCGATATCTTGTCCTATTATAACACCTATATGTAGTTTGAAATATTTTTTTGTAGGTCATGTGAAGTGTTCAAGTGAAGTGTGAGGATTGAGTGAATTTTCATACTCATTAGTGTCATTCTAGACCTCTTTATTATTTTTCCTAACCTAAACAATTTATATATTTATGTGAGAGATTCACATTAGGAGTAGTGTATATTTAGATTAGTACCATGGTCTACATGTGCATATGAAGCTAGTTGGTAGTGATTAATTGATTTGGTGTATTGCCCCTTAGTTAGTGTTATTTCATGTTATTCCTCTCCATTTTCATTTGTAAGGTATAAGTGATGAATTATTAGCCTAATTTATACATCAATGGGAGTTATCCCTATAATGTATAGGTTTAGTCCACTTAGAGTTCACCCATAACCTAGGACTAATACCATTATATATCTCAAGCGAAAGGGCTTTAAACACCTTCTCAAGGGTGAAAATTTTAGATATAATATTACATTTAGAGACCATTTCCTTTGAGTTTTGATCTACAAAATTTTACCTAATAAAAAGGAAAATATGACCCAAAGCAACTGTTGGTGCTCTAGATTGCACCCTAGCTAGAAGTAGAAGTGTTTAGGTCCTACTTCCAAATATAGCTCAACATGGGACTAACCCTATGCTATGGGTATCCTATAATGGGGTTAGAGCTCTAGGATATTTAATGAGGATATCTTCTCTGATGAATCATTTAGTTTATTCCCACTATTAAAACCTACTAATGACCAGGGAAAATGGAGGGTGAGAGAGAGAGAGAAACTTGAAATGGAAACCTAAGCTAAATATGATGATGCACTTAAATTATGGTTTATCCACTCTACTTGACTCTTAAAAACTAATGAAATAATCACAAGGCTAGGTCTAGGATATCAAATATCTATCATACATTAATATTTCATGAATAGGCTCACTAAATGAATAAAAGTTGAGGGAAATGAAGGAGAGGTGTAAAAAAAGGCACTAACCAGTCACAGTATCCACAAGCAAGATTTAATCAAAAGATACAAAACACTAAACATGATCTACATAATGAGATGAACTAGAAACTAACTGAGATCATAACTTGACAAGGGAGATACATCTACCACATACACAAATTTGACATGTACACACTATACCAAAACAATAAAATAAAAATAATAGTCTTGTATTCATCTAAAGAGGTTACAAGCTCCATCTTGGTAGAGTATTTTCATGCTCAAGAGAGAGAGTAGAGTGACACCGACAAGATCCATTTTTTGTCTCAAAAGCCTCTATATATAGTAGAAGAGGGAAAGAGAGACGAGAACCATGTTTAGGAGAGTGGAGAAAGGGTCCAAGTCATCAAGAAATGTTTTGGTAGCTCATTTATTCCTTTCGTATGCATGTCTTCCTCCAATCATATTTGATCATTATCAACAAGATTAACTTCCTTTGCTTACATAATCTATGGGATCTTCTCATTTTCTAAGAGATGCACTAGAGGACAAGAGTTTGTTTGGAATAATGATGAGGTCTATTTAAATGGAATAAATGACCTTAATTTCCATTAATACTACCAACTTGTCACCTTGGGACCCTAAGCCCACTTGACCTATTCATGAGGATCAAATCCTTAAATATTGAAACTAAAAATCATGCCATGCCTTGAGTAGCAAAGTACATGCTTTTTTGATGATGGATTCACATAGATAGATGAGACCCTATGATCATAGGTTTACTATAGATAAAAAACCAATCTAAGATTTTTGGTTTTCATATAGTCTTTATATTAATATAGATATATAGATTATATAGCCCCTTTTAAACTCTGATTAAATCTAAAAAGACCCATTTAGTCTTTGAAATAAAAAAGAGCTCATGTATACATAAATCCTTATTTAAAAAATGGTAAACGCAGTCATAAAAATAAGCCCTGCATAGTAAAACTCATCAAACCAAAAGTGAATATTAGGCTCTAATGGAATTTTTTGTGTTCTTTAGCTTGAATGCATCATTATTTCCTCTTTAATAGCATTGGATCAATCTTAAATTGGGATGGGATGACCTTGTAAGCCTTGTTTTCCATAGTTGAAAATGGTTTCTTGATTAATCTTGGGCTCATATTTGTTGTAACTAGCTATTGATATCTGACTCAACTTATTGATATATTGACCTATCTCACACTATTAATCCTACTCAGTATGAATGAACATGAGTCATTGATATTACCCTTGACTTATAAACTTTATCCAAGATTATGCCACATGGTAGCCTTGAATTTGATTTCAAGATTATGTCAACCTCTCAAGCTCCTTGACTATTTCAATCATCTTGCACCATTGGATCAAGATATATGATCAAGCAAGGATCATTAGATTTACTAGGACCCACTACTTGAAATACAATTTCTAATTCATGAGTTAAATTTGATGTCTATATGAACATCATTGATGTTCACATGACCATAAAATTTATGTTCAAAAGGATTTGTTTTTATCAAGCTTAAACTTGATGTTAGTGTGAATGTATTATGTTGGAAGTCCAAATTTAAAAGCTTATAACTTGAGATATAAAGCTCACGTGGGCATGAAAATTTTAGAGGATGATCTTGGCATGCAAAACTATAATTACATGTGATCCATTAGTCATGTAAGGCCTTCTAAGTGAAGATAAAAAATGTATAAATAGACTATTCTATTTTCTCCTGAATGATGTCTTGGTGATGTTCTAGCTCAAAAAAATTTACAACTCATATTTTAATCATTATTATAGGGTTATGATGGATTTTGTGAGATTTTTGTAACCTGGTTTATGTTCCAAATGCTTGAAACATATGAGAACCTATTTATATCCCTCTATTTGCATTTTTGAACCCATTTCTATGGTTTTGATCCACTACTTCATCAAACCATATAAGAGCTTCAAATGTGGGTCAAAAATGGCCAACATATTTGGTGACTCATAGGGGTTCTATGCCTATCTATGCAAAAGAATGCTGACCATGTATCTAGTCTAGTCCATTAGGCATGGAGTCTCTATTTATGTGTAGCACATTTTTACCTAGATTTGTAATTAGCTACCAATCCTACTCTAACCTCTCTTGAAAAAAACAAAGGATAAAGAAAACAAAAAACAAGATAGAATTCCCAAGGAACTTATTTAAAAGGAAACTAACCTAAAACAAAATAGGGACAACAAACAAAAATGTGCTAAAATAGCACTTATAGAAATTTGATCCTATTTTAATATATATAATATTATAAAATAATTCACAATAACCTCTCTCCTAGGTCATATGGAAAACTATGAATATCATTCAATTTTAATAAATCAAGATAAAAAATACCTTGCTTTGGAGGTATCAAAATTGGTGGACCAAGTAGATTAATGGCCAATCTTGTTGATGTGATCCCTAGTGGATGGAATGGAATGAACATGTCTCCAATATAGAAATATTGGTCCAAGTATTCCAAACATGGTTCATGTTATACTATGGGAGAACTTTCTTGTTATTTCTCATCACTCTTGACAAAGTATTGCATGAATACTTCACTTGGGATCTTGGGAGCAATGGCACTTTGTTTAATTTCTGGTTTAAAAAGACCATATTCTTTCACTTCATCCTTATGTAAATTAGGATTGATCATGCTTAGATCAACATGTTCATATATGTTTTGAAGAAGGATATGCCCCTCAGCCTCTTCAAATTCTTTGATTATGGCATTGAACTCTTGCCATAACTCTCCAGGCTCTCCACTGATATGCTCATTAAACTGAATCACTTGAACACTTGAGATGTCTCCTTCATCAACCTCACTAAAGATTTAATCTAATTATTCATATATAAATGAGGGTTGATTTAACCATCCAAGGTTTGAAGTATCACACTTGTCTTAATCAAGATCTAATTTTCTTTCTTCAAGATCCAACATATTATGGCTAATTTCATTCAGTACCTCATCTTAAAGTGTACCCACCTCATAGAACTAGTCCTGATCCTCTTCTTGATCTATGTAAAATGGACTTTCAATGGTCCATTCAAAATATGATTAATTTTCATCTTGAGGGTTTAACTCATCAAAATTTATTTCATTTATGTCAAAGCCATGCCAAGAGCATTGGTCCAAACCTAACGTTTCCCTTTTTGGATGAAGTGGACTACCTTTCATGATATCTTCATCATAGACACTTGCATTGTCCTCTTCATGTTCACCTATGACTACAAGCTCCTCCTCTATCTTTTGTATAATAGGTTCCTTATTTATAAGGGATATGGTGGGAGGGTGAAAAAGTTTACCTTATTTGTAGCTTAGGAGGTTATCCTTCCAAATAGGTACTTTGAATTCTCTTTTAGGTGGCTCTTGAAATGGGGGAAGATTGTCTCAGAAATCTTATACAACAAGCTCATTGAGATGAGATATGGTTTCTTTATTCATTACTTGCATATCCAACCCTTCCTCTATGAGGATTGGTTCTTAAATTGCCTCAATTAACACCATCCTTTTATTCTTTTGTCCTCCTTGATTGATTTCTATGAGGGGAATGTGTAATACTTGACCACCTTCTCCTTTTCTTGAATAGGTGTGGGAGAGGATGGTTTCACAGGAGAGGGTATGAAATAGTTAGGGTCATATGAGAGGATCCAAGATGGAATACCTTCATTCACTTGAGTAAAAATGGGCATAGGGGTAGGAGAGGGAAAACTTATTAGCCTAGGCTTGACATAATTTTTCTCTCATTGCTCAAACACTTCTTCAATGGACAATACCCACCCTTTCATCTCTTTCTTTTCAACATGTGGGTAGTCATTTTCTTCAATGGATGCCCATACATTTTAGAAATCTTTGAAACGGATCTTTATCCCCTTCATAGTGTGAATAGTGAATTCTTATCCAAGCTTGACCCCCTCCTTGATCTTCATGATTATTCTTCCTTGGTCCAATATTGCCTCTTTTATTTTTGACAAGGATGGATTTTGATGAGGTTGACTAGGGGCTAACGAGGGAGTCTTTAAAGTTGAGCTTGAGGCTCTTAAAGGGGAGAGGGCACATAAGGTTAGTCTAAATGAACTTGATGCTCTTTATAGGATATCAATATATTTTCTACATTTTGAACCATGTCTTTTATCATTTATACATCCTCATTCCTAAAATATGACCATTGTTTATTTTCACAAACTAAAGACCACTCCTTGCCTTTTATAGAATGTGTATAGGGATGACTAGAGAAAACTCCAAACCATTACCAATATCCCTTATCAACTCAATATAAACCATTAATGCTTATTTGACTCTTGACAAGGATGTATCAGGATAAACCTGGTCTTGACAAGGGGAAGTAGAGGACTGATTTGAATGTAAAGAAAGTCGACCTTGGTCATATGTAAGGGTAGAAAGAGGACAAAGGCCATGATAGGGTTGATAGGATATTTTAGGGCCACTTGGTGGGAGCACATAAACATTATTTGATTTATAAGTGTGATGTTGAGGTAGAGGATAAGCATATTGTTTAAAATATGGCTGATTGTACATACTAAGTTACAATGATTAGGCACTTAGT
>JARHVA010004316.1:1607500-1612500 GCA_037957365.1 Torreya grandis | reverse complement strand
TTGACATATAATGGTTATCGGTGATATATGTGGATTTATTTAATAATATTAATATTTTGGGGAATAAGGTATTCCCAATTTACATAATATCCTTAAATTACAATTCAATTTATATTTGGCCTTGACACATGGTTGGCTATATCAAATGTCATGACATTTTAATTTTAAACTAGACTTTGGGCCCAATATTATATATTTGGCTTGCACTATTAAATAGAAAATGATACTCACTACAATCTTCATGGACATTATCACAATATTATTATCATTATTTATGACTACATTTATCATAAACCACCCATCAAGGGGTGGAAACATATCAACAATGGAAACTTTCAAAAAATCAAAAAGATTTGTTAAATTAAAAAAAATTGGTGAAATTTAAAAATTCCAAAAATCTATAAAAATTACAAAAACATTGACTTATACATGTTACTACTAACCTATTATATATATTTTTTATATCCATGATATACATAAATTGTATTCTTGGTATTTATTCAGTCAGTGGTATGCAGATTCACAAGTTACATATTTTTATATTTCACACTATGTGCCCAAATTTTAGAGGGTATAATTTCATAGATAACATGTAGCTTTGGAGCATTTCCATTTAAAAATATTATTTCATAGTGATATATATACTTAAATTTTATTTTTCATATTGAAATAGATTACTACATTGTCTACTAGTACCTTATACATCTCTTATCCTATGGATATTGTATATTGTGATTGTTATGATATTACATTGAATGTTTTTTCATGAATACTTGCTTGTGGTTACATGTGTTTTCCTAGTTATGAATATTATCCATAGAGGATACTATTGAAATCATTTTTTTAAATTCACATCATGAACGAAGTCACTAATTTTGGTGTGATCACTAATATTGAGTGCTCATAATTTAAGGGCATTATATACATTATCTTGATTATATCCATATTGAGGTAGTTTATTTATGTTTATGTTTCCAACATGGTTAAAATGATCAAATATGATCTAATTTATCTACATCCTTGATCAAGAAATGGATTGGGTGCTATTGAAACTAATAAGAGTGTATCAGATATATCTTAATCAATTTTAAAAAGTATGTGATGTGTGTGTTAGGTTCTGGTAATTTTTGTGAGAAAATTTTGGGCTATGTTTTCAATACCTATCAAAAGTCTAGAGATATAAAATAATTGGTGGAATTAAGGGTCAATAAAAAACATGTGTATTATTTATTATTCTTAATTTAAATTTTGAGATATAATTTAAATTTGAAAATAAAAAATTATTCAATTTTTTATATAAAAATGCACGTATGTCATGAGAAAATTAACTACATACATTATCTCACCTTGTTTTATATAAATAGACTAAAAAATTGTGCCTTCATTCTTACCTAGGTAAGTGAAGGTGTTTATTTAAAAATATTTATATTTATAATTTTAAACACCCATGTATTTTACTCACATACCTACATCAATGTGGGAGTATTATGTAAACACCCAAATAAAACCCTTATTCATGTGTTTCATTCCCAATTTAAATTTTTGGTAAACATGTAAATTTTAACCTAATTTTAGAATGGGTCCAATTGAAAATAATTTTATATTTGGTCTATATAGATTAAACACACATAAAATTTTCTGAAAATTTATCTATTTAATAATCTGGCCTATGTCTTATCTATTAGTTAGACTAGCTTGAAAACATATCTTGACTTATGTCTCAAAAAAAATTGAGGTTGTACAAGCCCATTCTATAAAAAAACACCCATAAGGTTTATCTATTTTATATTTTTGGGTTTATCTATTTATAATCATGGTCATGAGATTTAACCCATCCCATTTATATTTTAAAAAGTTGGCCAACACACATTAGTGATCCTAGATCATACTCTAAATAAAAAGTCTCACCACCACCATTTGAAATTTAAAATAGAGTGGACATTAAGAATAAAGAGAGGGAGAGAGAGGATAAAATTAGATAATTCAATACACCAAGGTTCAATCCTAGATCCAATATTCTCCATTCAATTAGTGTTTCATTGAATCAAAACCTACAAATTTATGACACTTATCCATCTTATTCACTTTACAAATTTCCTTGTGCCAAAGGAGAGTAAATGAACTTCAGTATTTGAATTAATAAATTATATGGAATTAGAGATTATAAACCTTACTTGATATATTCCATTCATACAACAAAAAAACTATGTGGAGGTTTGGTTCCAAGCATGTATAGTTTGTAAGTTACTCCAGTAGTTTCCTGACTCCATTACTTTTTTTTCATTTGGAGTGTGTAAGCAAGGTAAAATTAAATGTCCATCCATACAACATATTATTTTGTTACCTATAAATATGAAAGTTTAAGGAACAATTAAAATCATGAAGACACAATGGACAATCAAAAGATAACCTGGACTATGAAATCTTACAAATACACATTAGTGACATAGAGATGCACCTAGAAACATATGAGTAAAAATGAAGTAGTCAGGTTAGTTTTAGTTGGTATTGCATATAATAGGATTTTATAAGTATGATTTCATCCTAATATATTGTATATTCCCATAATTAAGGAGTATGTTAACTAAAATCAAAATATAGACTCATATTTATATAATAATAAACATGTGATCATTTGTTAAATTTTTTATTAATTCATTTCTTTATTATATATTTCATTTATGACACTTGGGTTTTATTATGTTATGTATCCTCTTAGATATATTTATTTTTTAATTTTAATTTTATGTTCTTATATTTATTTAATTACGTCATGTTCATACTTAAAGATAAAAGATGCTGGAATAATCACACCTTGAAGATTTCTAGAATTTTGAATGCCTATCTAGACTATGTAGGCCTATTTATAAATATGATTAAAATTTTATCCTATGACTATATGGGGATGGGATCAACACTTACATTATGTAACATACATAATTTTTGACCCTATGGTCCCTAGTTGTGACTGACACTATGGTGTAATTGCTCTTCATTTGACATAGTGTCTTATCAAGGGAGACTTGAATTTCCATGTCATAATCTCAACCTTTGTCAATTAATGGGAATTGATACATTAAACTGTCTATTATATTTTTTTAATTAATTTTGATTTGTGGCATATAATATTTCTTATAGGAAAGATAAAGTGGTCAGTTAGTATTTAAGGTCAATTATAACCAAGGATTTTATCTTACAATGTAAATATATTATCAATGACGTCATAAAACCAATAAAAAAATGGTTCACTGATAAATGGATTGATGTTGAGGTTTTAAGTCTTTTATAAGTTCAAGAGTAAGTTTTATTATTTGATGAATGACTATAATTCAAAACATTATTGATTGTGTTAGATATTTTTAATATTAGGTAGGCTTACTTGCCATTTTATTGGGCTCATATCTCTATCAAAATAATTAAAATTGCTTATGAAATACATTATCATTTAGTGACTAATTTCACTGTGTTTAAGTGTTTGACTAGGTTAAAAAACTTTACATGATAGACTTAGGTTGATATTGTTTTATTATATTAATGAAAACTTGCCAATATGGATTGACCTCAATTTAAATCCAATGTTTACAAATTATACCTCAATTTAAGACTGGACGTCACCCTCCATCTTTAATAATCTAGATATCAGAATAAGGTGACAAGGAAAGAAAAAATATTCCTTTACAAGGATAATATAATTTTTTTGATAAAAATAATAATAATAAATCTCCCTCCAATATAATTACAACCACTTTAAAATTTATCTAAGTTTAAATGAAGTTCCCATTAAAGGAACCCCCCATTACAAAATATGTCTCCCTTTTTCAAAAAATGCCCTAAAAAAATAAGACCCCTTTAAAATATAATTTTTATCTTTACCTGGAAAAAAACTCCAATGAATGACTCCTATTTTAAAAAAAAGTCCCCCTACCTTTAATAAATATATCCCCCACTTTGTTATGGAAGGTATTTATTAAATCTCCACCCCACTATTCATCAATTATGAGGATATCCATATGAAAATATATATTTGAGTTTTAAAAATTAATTAAAATAACTATAAAAAAATTAAAACCTTGTGAACACTAAATAGTGTTAGAAATGTGGGTGATGCCAAGGCCAAATAAAACCATATAGTAAGCAATTGGTGGTTTTAAAGTAGTTTTAGATGAAACAAGGTGACAACTATGTAAGATAATTGGTATCATAATAGTAGGATTGATCAATGGTGGTGCTCATAAGGTTTGATCAAACCTTATAAAGGTTTTTATTCCATTATAAGACTAATGGATACCAAAAAATTATTTCCTCCCTGAAAAAACATTTGCCATTCTACACATCTAATTCTTCAATGCAGACAAACACTATGCCAAGAGAGTTGGTGGTGATAAGTTCCTCTAATAGAAGAGAAAAAAGAGTGGATTATATTGATAGAATCATTTTATAACATCCAGTCACTATTTTCAAAACTTGAGTGGATATGAAAAGAAGGTAGATACCATATCTTGGTAAATGTAAGAATAGTTTGATTTGGAAGTATAAATAAGCAAATGACCCTACTTACTCATGCTCTCCATTAGAAATTACCCAAATTTAACAAATACCATGATGCCAATCTGAGTGTGGTTGAGGTAAGATTGAAATGCAAAAAATACAAATCCTAAAAACTAGATTAGAGAGTTTATAACAATACACACTAAAATGGTATGCCATGTGTGAGGGCATTCGAATCAGGATTGGTACTGGTAGTGAAAAAGTTGAAGCCAATGCATGTAAATATGAAGTTGATCATAAGATAAAATGGGATAAAAAATCTTCCCATAGCTTGTTCCCCCTCCTTCAAGTTATAGCTTTTTCTACACTCACTCACAATCAAGTCAACACCACTACCTCAATAAGGAAGACCACAAACATAGTAAGTATATTTGGATGAAAATCTTGAGATGTGGATTTGACGGATTTAATGGCATGTTTGGAAGATCAATCTCATTATCAAATGGGTAGGT
>JARHVA010004316.1:1402500-1602500 GCA_037957365.1 Torreya grandis | reverse complement strand
TATGTATATGTATGTTCTAACTATACTTTTTTGTTCAATTTTTTTAGGTACACACCTGTATGAGTTATGGAGTCAACAAATAAGTAAAGTTATCTAAACAACATATATAGCTGAAATATTCCATAATGATAAAAACATTATAATGATAGAAAATAATAGAGACTATAATTAAGATCAAAATAACATATAAACATTGAACTAAACCATATCAACATGACAAAGCATGAATTAATCAAACAAAAATCAAACTAAATCAATTATGCATTTATTCATACTAAGTGGTGTGTATTGGGTTCCTTGGCAAATCTTGACACCTCAAATATATTCATCTACAAAACCCTCCCCGATGATACTCTACCTCAATATCTATTTGGTTAGTGGATTTTCTCCTACATCCACCTCATAAATGTAAATAATTGTTAGCTCGTAATAATGATAATCAATAAAAATATTGATAAAACATAATAATAATGAATGAACATATTCCACATGCATATGAAACTCATGTAAAACTAATAAATAAAGTAATGAGTCACACATAATAATAATTATATTTCCATATAATAACATAATGAAATTAATTTACTAAAATAGTAATTAAACAACATTAATTCGATTAATATCTATTTAATAAGCAAATCACATATAGTGATCAAATTGGGATGTAACATCATCCCCCCATAAAATTGGTTACCATTCAATGAAACTTATTTAAAACCAAAGTTATGAAATAAAATAACACATAAAATCAATTTAAATAACAATAGTAAATTCTCTAAGCAAATAAATATGGAAATAACATATAGAACTCATCATAGTCCTCCCAAGTGGGACTATCCTCATATTATTTATCCTACTAGACCTTGCACTATGATACTTGTTAAAAAATTAAATTTATGAGTGTGAATCATTATGACTGGTTCTACTGTGACCACCCTGAGATCCAAAACTTGTAAATCATTCCAATCCAATACATGAGAAAGATCAAATATAGACTTTTTAATATAGGACACATGAAAAACATTATGTAAAAGTGCTATAGCTAGTGGAATGCAAGCCTATACACAATATTATTTATCATTTATAAGACCTCAAATGGTCTCGTATATCTTGGTGAAAGCTTCATCAATTTACTAAACTTAATTGAGATCTTCTAAGGCTTAACTCAGAAATAAATTATCACCAATAGAAAACTATCATGTTATCCTTTTTAGATCAGCCTAACCTTTTTTCCTATCATTGGCTTCATCCAACATTTTTCTAATTGACTTGAATTACTTTTCCATTTATGTAAGCATTTATGTACCAAAGACTACCATGTCTTTAAACTTATCCCACCTAATTGTGTTTGACACCTCCTTCCATACAAAGCTTCAAATGGATCCTTTTTTAAATTTTATTGGTATGAGGTATTATAAATAAAATTTAATAGTGAAAAATACTATTCTCACTCGTATTTCTTATCCATGCAATACATTCGAAGAACATCTTATAGAAATTGGTTTACTCTCTCTAATTGTCCTTCTATTTTTGGATGATATGAAGTACTAAAATTCAACCGTATGCCCAAATTTTAATTTAGAGTCAATAAAAACCTAGATGTCATCCTTGGATCTCTATCATAAATGATCTTCTCTAGAAACCCATGTAATTAATACACCTCTCTCATGAACCTTTTTGCCAGCATTGGTCCATTTTCTCTCAAATTACCTAGTATAGGTGAACTACCTTGGTTATTATTTGAAATACTACCAAGATTATTTCATGATGATTTTATTATAATGACAAACCTTTGAAAAACTCCATACTAATTACATACCACTTCCATTATAATATATCATGAGGATACAATAATCCTACTAGATACACATGTTCAAATTTCACACACTAACACTCCAAAAAATAAGGCACAAAATGTGTTACATACCTTTTGATTCCTTTCCATAAATAAAAAGGTTTTAGCTCAACCATGAGATTAGTCACTCTAGGATGACCTAAATAAGGTAAATTGTGCAATTCCTTTGGTATCATACTCCTAAAATGCCATCTATCATGTACATACATTCTACCATTATACCTTACAAGATCATAATTATCCATCTTGAATCCTTTAAACATAGGTGTTTAAAAATCCTCTGAAAAAGTTTTCTTAACTTTCTCATATAATTCATATCCAGGGGAGAATTCAACAACTTGATCATGAAAGGTACTCATGATAGTAACCAAAGTTGTTATATACATTTTATGATTTAAGTAATTAACAACTATATTTTACTTTCCCTTGACATAAATAATATCAAAATCATAGTAAGATAAGAAATCTAACCAATATCTCTAATGAACATTCACGTTTAGTTATATGAAGACATATTTGAGCCCCAATTTGTCAATCTTGAGCTTAAATAGTTTCCCCTATAGATGATACCTCCAAGCTTACAAACCATGTACTATTGCAATAAGTTTTAAATCATTTGGGGAATAATTTACATCATATTTTTTAATCTTCTTGGACTCATATTCTACAACTAAACCATCTTACATAATAATTCTTTCAAGATTGTCTCTAGATTCAACAATATTACTAAGAACTAACCATTAGGATTAGGAACTCTTAGTATATGTGCTAATGTAAACCTCCTTTTTAACTCATGAAATGATTTATCACACTTTTTTGACCAAACAAAACTTCAATTCTTACATTGAATAGAGGTAATTGGGTTAGCTATTTTTTGATAAATTTGGAACAAATTTTCTACAATATCCTACTAGTACCATAAAAATTCTCGCCTCATGCACATTTTTAGGTTTTGACCATTCCATTAGGACTCTTATCTATTTTGGATCAACTAAATTTCCATTTTTGGATATAAGGTGTCCCAAATACTATACTTTACTTTATAAAAATACACATTTGGACAACTTACCATAAAGTTTGTTATTCCACAAAAGTTGAAAAACTAACTCTAGATGCTATAGATGTTCATCCTCATTCTTAGAATAAATGAGGAAATAATTTATAAAAAGTTACACAAAGTGATATAGATAATATTTAAACACACTAATCATGAAATTCATGAATGTTTCTAGAATATCTGTTAACCCAAAATGTAACATTGTAAACTCATAGTGCCCATATTGAGTTCTAAATGCTATTTTTGGAATATCTTCTTCTCGAATCCTCAATTGGTGATATCCTACTCAAAGATATATCTTAGAGAAAATTATATGCCCACATATTTGATCAAATATATCATCAATGCAAGGTAATAAATATCAATTCTTTATTTTTGCTTTGCTCAATATCCTATATTAAATACACATGTGAAGAGTAGCATCCTTTTTAATGAACACGATTGATACACCCCATGGTGACACACTTGATCGAATCAGCCCTTTAGATAACAACTCCTATAGTTTGGATTTCAACTAAACCAAATCTATAGTTTTCATCCTATAAGGTGACTTGAAATATTGTTTTGAATTAGGTATTATGTCAATTGAGAAATCAAACTCCCACTTGGGTGGTAATCTTGGAAATTCCTCTAGAAACACATCTTGAATTTTTTTAAGAAAAGGGAAATCTTCAATGGATGATTCTTTAGGTTCTTACATTTCATTTATTTTAATAATAAATTTTTGACATCCTTTCTTTTGATCCTTCTTAAAATGAATTATGGAAATCTAACTCCATTTTTTACCCTAAATCTAAGTCTAATTCTCAAAATGATCTTGACATTCTACCTTATTAAGATAAAAATCTAATTTAGCTTTATGATTAGTAATATAATTCACCCTTAGGATTACAACATATGACCCTAGTGTAGATACATAAATATATACTATTGGAATGAATTCAAGTAATTCAATTTTAGCTTCTATTAAACATCTATCAACTTTGACCTTGACTTCATTCCCATATTGCACTAACCATGCATTTATCATTGAACTATCTTTCCTAGACAACTTATAAAGAATTCATGGAGAAATAAAACATTTTGTAGATCTAGTATCAATTAAAATATAAATATGTTGACCAGAATGATTACATAGAACCTAAATATGTGAGACTTGAAAATCATCTTGTTGATTATTAACAATTGCATGGATTCTCTATTAAAAATTTCTTTGTTGCATAGTACCCTTAGTTTTACCTTCACACTTTCCTTCAGTACATTCCCTAGTATAGTGATTACCTCCACAAATGAAACATATACGAGGTGGCCCTTTCCTTTCTATATTATAGTTCCCTTTAAAACTAGGTTTAAATCCACATGCTACTTTCTTTCTATCTAATAAATTACTAAGTTTAGCATTCTAATTCTTGAACTGACTGTTGGAATTTTTGTTCCTTTTCCCATTCTTCTTATTAAGAGTCCATTTGGATCCTATAAACTTCATGAATTTATCTTTGAATTGATCAATAGACTTCAATTTTGACTCCTATTTAAGTAACTTATCAAAGATGTGATCCATCATAGATGACCCATTTACATCTACCTCACATATAGTTTGGGGTTTTAATCCCATAATGAAATTTCAAGAACAAAACCTTTTGTCTACATAAGATTGAGGAACTATTTTATGATTGTAGTGAATTATTCCTAGTATTCATTCATTGAAAGGTCTCCCTACTTCATATTCTAAAAATAAGTCAACTTCTAATCAAAGTAAAATTAAGGCATCCATCGTGATCTAAAAAACCCACAAATTACTCGTATATGGTGGTAGTGGAGTCAAGTTTCATATTGAGCTTATTATTTTCCCACCACATTATTGTTTCTCTAGTAAGATGATACACTCCCCAAACTACCTTTTTGACCTCTAAGTAATTATGAATATTAATGTAATTTACCATTTATATCAACTAAGCTTCAGTGTTATCCCCTAACATAGTTCCATTAAAATTAGAAGGATTAAATTTTTTCATGTCTTATGCAAGTTATACAGTTATAGGAGCACTTAAATCTTAAACCACCTCATCATGATTATGATCTTATTGATCCACTTGTTGACCTTTTTACTGAGCAAGGTGATATTTAGGTTCTTTGTGATTGAATTCCTAGACATGCCCATGGAATTCCTACTCTAAGGCTTGATTTGGTCCCTAGTTTTGTGCATGGCTATGAGAATCTAAACCAAATTTGTAGCTTGATCTCTGGCAAATTAGTTTGGATCTACTAGAGGGTTGGTGCTTTATGTACCTTTACCTACAGGGCTACCACACACCATTCTAATTTATTTTTAATAGTATAATACAAATATGATAATAGGCTCATTAAGTCATAGATTTTAATCCTTATCTCTGATATCATAATGTGAGAGCCCCATTATGTTTAACATGAAAATGATAATTTTTATTATTATTTTAATTTAATAAAGAAAAATAGATTATTCCCAATTAAGATAAGTTAATTGATATTTAACTAAATGTATCTTGTAATAATAAATTAGTTATGATTCATTTATATAATGATAAAATTAACACATTTAATATAATTTTAATTTTAATCCATCAATAAAGTATATTTGTTGAATAATAATGCATCTAACTGCTAAAAGTTATACAATAAGAGAAATCAATATGTTATTTTTCAAAGTACAATAATACAATATTTTTACATCATATTGAATATAAATAAATACATTTATATATATATAAATAATGAGTATCCATAACCTCATAATACGTATATAAAATGAAATCATGAGTAAGAGTCTCTATTGATTGACTATTAGAGGAGAGGGAGAGCATCATCAGAGTCCTTTTCCACACCAACCATAGACCATAGATGCTCCTCATAATTTCCCAACTAGGTAATGTCCCTCCCTTCACAAATGAACATATTATAATGGTGAAGGTATAAATAAGTCAACTATAATCCATATGTTGTAAGATTCTAACTATACATAACATATCATACAAAATTCCATTGTACCATGACATCATGCATACAAGCATATTAATAAAACATGTGAAATGATAATATTTGACTTTAAACATTACTTTGGAAAAAAAATTCATATATATTAATGATCCATTAGATCAATCATAAACACACACACACACACACACACACACACACACACACACACACACACACACACACACACACACACACACACACACACACACACACACACACACACACACACACACAGAGAGAGAGAGAGAGAGAGAGAGAGAGAGAGAGAGAGAGAGTCAAATTTTATTTAAACTAAATATTAATGACTCTAAATAAATACATGATAACCTTCTCATGATTATAATACTTAGTTTCACTAATACTATCTTTAATAGATAATCCATATACTATATTTTCATAGATTTATCATATATATTTATTATAATACCAAAATAATTAAATACATTAAATAAATTATAATAATTACATCCTAAATAATAACTTAATATCAACTATATAATTTCCAATTTTCCAATATAGCCTAATAATAACTACTCAATCATAATAATAACCCAATCATTTCATATAAACTAACTATGGTTTATACTAAATCAAACTCAATAATATAACCTTCATATATATCCAATACAAAATGCTCTTAACAGTACAGTTTGGAAATAGACTAAAATAACACACATTAGACAAAAATTCATTTATACACATTCTATTAACTAACCCAAGTTATGTCTAAAAACTAATTTCATCTATCCATATAAACATTATATGAAATTGACTCACAGTCATTTATATAAAATTAAATCATAATCATTTATACAAAATTGACTCACAATCATAAAAAATCAATTAATAATCCTTTACACTCAATTAACTCATAAAAATTATAAACATTAGACTTATTAAGTTAAGTCAAATAACATTCATAAATAGGTGATAACAAATTTATTACACTTAGTCAATTTTAAATTGAAATGAAATGGATACATAGTCATTCTAAGATATAAACTAGCAATAGTAAACATAGTCAAATAAATAATCATCAAAAATCTTATTTTCAAACCCTAATTTAAAACAATGTCTCTAAGCCATTTCAATAAATTACATCCCTTTTACTAACAATCAACCATTTTAGAAAACATAAAATAATACACAGTTGTATAGATAGACCACACAAACATAACACACGGTTATGTAAATTAAACTATACAAGAATCTCTTTTCAACAGTCACTCTAACCTTTCATTCCCATGTTAAACAATTGAATCATTAATTATATTTTATGGGGGGAATTCCTCCTCCCACATGGTTGAATCCTTTATTCTCCCTAGTTTTTGAAACACTAAACAATCTTTTTTTTTAAAACTCAAAATAATTTTATCTTCTAATTGTATAAT
The DNA here is from genome assembly GCA_037957365.1 of Torreya grandis. NCBI lineage: Eukaryota > Viridiplantae > Streptophyta > Pinopsida > Cupressales > Taxaceae > Torreya > Torreya grandis. The sequence goes on along the minus strand of JARHVA010004316.1, from coordinate 1,595,185 downwards.
AGGAATACAAAATTCTATAGTAAACCCAAAACAAACCCTACCTCTAGTACCCAAAGAATATTTTCCTTCAGCCTAAAAATAAATGTCCTTTATTTCTTCTTGTTCTCCTCTATTACCCCTAGCCTCTAAGTCTTACCAAAAAATCCCTTCTCCTTTTATATTTTCCAAATCATCTACATGCCATTCCAAAACCCATAATTCCATGAAAAACTCTTCTCAACCATTATTCCCCAAGAATGACTCACCATAACACCATAAATTTCTATCATGATTCTAAAAACTCACATCTCCATCACCAAACAACATGGTCCCCTAATATTTCATAATCAAACCCTATCCACTCTGAATTGCATGCTTCAAACAATCAAAAACAAACCAAACCAAATTATCACTCTGAAAATTAGGGTTGAAATCATATTTTTTCAATAAACATAATTATTATGTTTAATAAAAAATTGAATGCCCATCCAATTTAAACATTAAACAATCAAAGCTTCATACCTAGTTAATCCTTAGGTATTGAAAATTATGACACCCTAGGTACCACATTAGGTCTAGTTTAGATAAAGTTTAATAAAAATCATTTTAACAAAAATGTAATTTATTTTTTTGTCGTGTGTGTGTGTGTGTGTGTGTGTGTGTGTGTGTGTGTGTGTGTGTGTGTGTGTGTGTGTGTGTGTGTGTGTGTGTGTGTGTGTGTGTGTGTGTGTGTGTGTGTGTGTGTGTGTGTGTGTGTGTGTGTGTGTGTGTGTGTGTGTGTGTGTGTGTGTGTGTGTGTGTGTGTGTGTGTGTGTGTGTGTGTGTGTGTGTGTGTGTGTGTGTGTGTGTGTGTGTGTGTGTCTATATATATATATATATATATATATATATATATATATATCTGTGTGTGTGTGTGTTCTAACAATACTTTTCTATTGAATATTTATAGGTACACACCTATATGGGTTATGCAATTAATAAATAAGTAAAGTTATATAAAAAACATATACATTTGAAATATTTCATAATTAAAACAACATTATAATCACATAAAATAGTATCAACTACAATTAATATTGAAATAACATCTAAACACTGATCTAAACTATATAAACATGACCAAGCATGAATTAATGAAACACAACTGAAATTAAATAAATTATGGATTTATTTGTTCTATGTGGTGTGTGTTGGGTTCCTTTTCTAATATCTAAACCTCCAACATATTCATCTACAATACCTTCCCCAATGATACTCTCCCTCCATATACGTCTAGAGAGTATACTTTCTCATGCATCCACCTCATAAATGCAAATAATAGTTAGGCCATAATAGTAATAAACAATCAAAATTCTACTAAATCAAAATAATATTGCATGAGAATAATCCACATTCGTACTAAACTCATGTACAAATAATAAATCAAGTAATGAGCCACAAATAATAATCATTATATGTCTATTCATACATTAACATAATTAAAGTAATTTTCTATAATAGTAATATCTATTTAATTAGAAAAGAAAATTTAGTGAGAAATCAAGATGTAACACTTATGATTCTTCAATGGAAATCAATGTTATGTTTCATCTTTTCAATCCTTATATATGAAGTAAGCTACTTGTACAGTATTTTGAATCCTTGTATGGGCCATATACTTAAAAAAATTTATAGATTTTATGCAGTTGTGTAATGAAATATGTGTACTCAAATATAATTCATATTTAAATAGTTTCATCATGATGAACTATTTTATGGTCTTGTGTGTTAGAACATCTATTGCAATGTTTCCTAACCAAGAAAAATGTTTTTATCAAATTAAAGAGACAATGAGATGCTTACAAATAATATAATCATATAATCCTTTAATGTATCAATCTATTTTCAAATATAATATAAATAATATAGTTATAATTATGATTTATTTGATGTGAACTGTCTTTATATAAGGTGTGAACTTGAAAACTAAGCCTATAGTTTAATAGGCTATTTTCACTACATGCTCTATGAATCTTGAAACCATGTATGTAGTTTATTAAGAGGTTTTTATTAATTATAAATATGTGTACTATTTTATTTCAAAATTTAAAGTTATAATATTATTTTAAAACTTCTATTTTAAAACTACATAAATGGAAACATATTTTGCATGATGAATTATATCTTAGTAGATAGGAACACTTATATTCTTAGTTATGTTAAGAATTAATTATTTATATTATTATTAGTATAAATTTTGTATATAAAATTTTTGTTTTGTGCTTGGTTATATGAAATATTAATGATGGTATCTTAAATTTTATTTATTATGAACTCTTGGAGATAATCCTACATTGTGTCTTGCATCTGCAAGATATATATTCCAAAAAAATTATTTATGGCTTATTGAGAAAGAAATAAAGAAATAAAATAAGTTATACTCATTAGGTCAAAAAATATATACTTTTAATTATGTCCATAATTGAGATAAATAATTTAAATCTTTGGTCATTGCTTAAAAAGTTATCAATCCTCTAGGGCAAGCCATTGACAAGATTTAATTTTTGCTTGGGATACAAATAAACCTATGTATTGATAAAATTATTTTTAAATAGGTATCTAGGCATGATTTATTATGATGAACATATATGCTTTGAGACTCTTATGATCTTATATTAGTTGATAGTGTCAACATAGTTACAATTGTATCTAATTATAAAATATCAATGATGGTGGTAACTAGGGGTAAGTAGTATTTAAAATTATTTTTGATAGTTATAAGCTCCATGAAATCCTTAATATATTTGGAGGTAAAGTGTTATAACCTTCCATTATATATAATAGATTACAATATGAATTTTAATTGTGCATCTTTCACCTACCATGGAAAGTAATATCCTATAATAAAACAAGAAGTTGATATAATCACCGATGCTTATAATATGTCTAAATAATGACTTAATAGGTTAAAGAATAATAAAATAGGATGATTTCATTCTTAAATTTACTTTAATTTCTCATAATGGACTATAAACTCTTATATTTTTTAGATATTTTTCACTCTTATCTATAATTATAGGGTACCCATCCCTCTTAGAAATGGGTATCTAGTTATTTTTCCCTAAAATATTATATTAAAATATTTGAATACATATACTATGTAAACATAGTATAAGGCATAGGAGAAACTGATATGTTAATAATTCATTATATCTTTACTTTATTAAGGAATCATACTTGTATCATATTATTATAAGGGATGTACCTTATACAAATCCTATTATACAATTTAGTTTTGGCCATTTTGATCGGTAAATAATGAGACATTTAGGTTTAACTATGATTTTGTGGTCATATGTAAGGCCCTTATTTCCAATAACATTGATTAATTGAATATGTTATATCTTTTGATAAATGGGGGACAAGTAATCTTGATAATGTAATTTTCATGATACACTCAATTACATTTTTTATTATTGTACATGTCTACAACTCTATCATAATTACTATGAGTATGACATATTTTAGTATATACCATGAATAGGGTCATAATAAACATGAAAACCCCACTCTTATGTAACTTTATTAAAGGATAATTTAATTCTTAATTTGGTTGATCATGATAAATAAGTTTCATTACATATATTTTATAGAGGAAGGATAATTTACCTTGCATGAATAGTGGCCCTATCTAGTAGTTATTGTAGGAGGTTGCAAAATCTACTCAAGAAAAAAATTTAAATAAGGGTTATGGAGTTTAAGAACTAGATTGTTAAAGTTTTTGAGTATAATAATGTAGGGTATAAGATATACAATAAATACAACCACTAATTTATGCAAGAATTAACCTAATATTATATTTTTAAAAATATCAACGAGTGACACAAATAATCACTTATCTAGAAAGTCCCTGAGATGAAGGATATAGAAGCTAAAAACTAGTATAGGAGTTTGTCTAGGTGCCACAAATAAGATCCAAGTGTCAATAAAAAATACTAGATAATATTTCTAAACCTTGGATAGTAGCATTTTAGTATGAGTGTTTACTATTGGCACTAATGTCCCCTATGTAATAATTAGTCTATAGTTTTGGGAGTAGATATGCATGAGTATACTAAGCGTATTCCTACATGGAAAACTCTGTGTTTATTGTCTATGACCTATTTTTAATATTTTTTTATGCAAACCCTAGAGTTTCATGTTGTTAGGGTATTCAAATATCACAAGTATCAAAAGTGTAATGTTAGTTGGTTAGGCTAGACATCCTCAACACCCCATTGTGATGAGAGTTGTCTACATACCAATAATCTAAAGAGGGATCAAAATCAATGTATTTATCCTCACCTAATCATTGGTGTAAGTAAAAGTGAAACTAGTATGAATTTTAGTTTGAATGTTTTGAGTGAGGTTTGAAAATAGAAATATATGTAATTTGAGCTTAAAATGGTTATAGATTATTGTATGTATGCATGAGTAGGGTAGAATAGGGATCCATAACCTTGATTAATCATAACTTATTATGATCTTGTTTATATTTATTTTGCATCTAATTTCCATACAATGAATAAATGGCTAAAAGTAATGTATATATTGATCTAGTTTTTATACAGGGGTTTGAAATAGGTATAAGCTAACCCTAGGTGTCTTTGGAATTAAAAATACATCCATTGGGGATAAAAATATGGAGAAGGAAAATAACATTGAATTGGGACACTAGCCTTGGGTTTTAAAGTCCAAAGTATGGAATTAATGTCCATGTGGAAGAACCTAAGGTAATAGGGGTTTGGATGCTTAAGGGAGGGTTTAAGACAAATTTTGAGAGTTCTAAGGATGCATAAAGTCTACATGAAATATGGATTAAGTGTCTAAATATGTCCTAATATAAGACTAGGGATAATATAGGGATGGTTGGTCTCAAGTAACACTCTTGGCACTCAAGTAACATTTTATATGACTACATTCCCCCCCCACCCCCCCCGCCCCAATTTATTCTAGAGATGTAAAAAATTAAAACGACTAGGATAAAAGAAAATAAATGTTCTAAGACTTATCTAAGAGTTGAAGCACATGAATCTATATATGAGTATGTGAAGTGTGATCCATTGTGTATCCTACAAATCAAATTACATATATTAGTCCTTACTTAAGAGATACCATAATTAAAGACAAAATTAAGTAAGGAGATAAAAGAGATGAAAGGAAAGAATACACCTCATTAGGTATAAAAACTAATTCATAAACCTAGTGACATCCTCTATGTGTGTAGCTAGTGATTAATTGGTGAATAAATTTGACTGAGATGAATGGATTGCTTAATCCCCATGTGTGGGTGGTTTAATGATTCAAGATGGACTTGATTCCATCATTGTCCACACTAGCTTAGTGGATAATGATATAAGAATAACTTAGATTAGATAGATGGATTTTCCAACCCTCTTATGTAGGTGGCTCATGAACTCAAGTAGAATATGACTCCATAATTCCATACCCATGTGAAATAGATGCATCTACAACTGAATTATGTAATGTAATTGAAGATATATGACTATAACCTAAACTTTATATATCATATTTTTGTCTACTTGAGAACTATGGAATCAAAATTATCTCATAAGCCTCTCAAATAATTGGGTATGTAGGTCAAGTACTACTTAATAATTCCAACCACTATAGATATCAGAAGACATTAAATCTATTAAAAACTAGTGAAAATGGTGTCATGATTAATAATGTAGAGAATGAAATGGACTTTACCATTCCATCTGATCATTTGGTGCAAAAGTAAACATAGAAAAATAATGTGTCACACACATGCCCCCAAAATATGATATCTATGCATATGGATTCTAGATTGAGTTTTAATAATCTATTTATAAGTATTTGAAACTAAAACATGAGTGATCATGTTGTGCATGTTTCCTTGAATTTGAGCAAACTGGTATGATTTTGTGTAAAACTGAGCAAAAATTTATAATCTATAATTTAATCTATGAAAACATCGTTTATACTTGCTATAAATTTTTGATAAATTTATATTCTCTTAACTTTGGGGCTATTGGATATAAACATTGTACCTTAGATAATAATGCTATAAAACTAGTGCCCACTTTTGGAACTCATTTCCAATAATGTTTTTTCTTTCATACTGATTAAATCTTTGTTTGCCTATTTAACATTGTGTTTTCTTGATCCTAAGCTTTATATTAAATGACTTCATGCTAAAAACTATATTCTGAGTGTAGTCAAATGGCTTGGTCTTTATGATAAACCTCTTTGAATGCCCCTTATTTTGAAGGGAGTTGTTGAACCTATGAAAGAATTATCCTCAAATTAAAAATCTTTGCATGGTGTGTTTTATTCTAATAATATATAATATCTATGTAATAAACCAATATAATGTGTATACATGACATCAAAATGTAAGATAATCTATGAATAAGTTGGTAATTTATGATGTATGTTAGATCTAATATTCACAAAGTTTTCAAGATATATATAACAATGTAAGCATGTGTATAGACAACAAAATTGAGTAATAAAATAAGTAAATACCTAGGAATATGGGGCATGATATGAATCAAGGCACCCAAGGAGGAAGGGGAGATGCATGAGGTCCATCATGGCATCTAAAAATAAACTATGTAAAAAGTAGGAGCCAATTGTCATGGCCATGAAACATACATGAAAGTATACATACAACACATATAAGACATGCAAATTAGGCTAATTAGCCACATTACAAGGGACATGGGCACATGTTGCTAAATATTAGAAAGAAATACATACAATGACATGCTAAAATGTCCACATATGCATAGATCAATATAGTTGGTATAAATCCACATAGAAGGACATGTTCAAATGTTTGTGTAAAAAATCAAGAAGGAACACAAAAATACATGGGAACATGTCTACTAATTACATATAATGAAACAAAGTGTAGATCCATATAATAATGGCACATTAAAATTACCTCAAATATATGTAGAAGTATACAAACATAATAAAATCTAAATTTTAAATTTATAAATGAATGTATGTATAAACAAGTGGTAAAAATCTATATAAGATCAAAGATATACATAAGTTGAGTCTAGAGTAGTTGTAGCCATACATTTTGTAGTCAAAAAAATGTATGTAGTGTAGGATGATCAAAATCAAAATGTAAATAATGATAAATCTATGATATAGAGTATATAAAGATGTAACCTAGAGATCATAACTATGTATAAGATGCCCTAAAATGGGTGAATGTGTCAAATGAGGACCCTATATATGTTCCCCTAGTGGGTAAATAGTAGCAAATATAGAACTATGTAAAGGACATGAGTCATTTAAGAATCTAATAACACTCAATGAGAATAAGTTAATTATGTATTTATGATAAAATTGACTATACTAAGATAAATAACATATGTAATACTTGATAAGTATAAAGAACATAAACATGAAAATGCCTATAATCTAAATTTTGTATTTTTAGAGTAATTTTTTATTTTTTTTTGTATTTTGAATATATTATATGATTTTTATGTTGTTCAAGTATAAGAGCTATGTACAAGAAAAATAAAAATGAAACCAGGTACAATGAGTAAGATAAAGTAAAATATGTATAAGGAGCATGATAAATGAAACTATATACAAGTAAACTATGAACAGATGAAACTATGTACAAGGAGAGTGTTATGGATAAGCACATGTGTGTTGGTAAGGAATGGTCTTAGAAGCACCAAATGTCATTGATGGGATGCCTACATGTAACATAGGTGGAATCTTCACTTTTTTAATAGTATGTATCATAATAATCTAGGTTGTTCCAATCATATTATTCATTTTGATTATCAATGTTTGGATTATTGATTTGGGTCATTCCATATAAAACTATATCCATTGTAGGTATAGATTTCCTTGAAGACTTTATTATTAGAAACCCTCTTTTGAGAATGGTTATTTTCTTAACTTGATTCTGAATGTGCAAATTAAATTATTATTCTTTTTGTAACATTACTTATGTATCTAGATCTTTTGCCTTGATAAACTATATCTTTGAATGCTTTTCCTTACTATGTTCCATGAATACAAATTCTTGTTGACCAAATTTATCAATTACAAGAATAGGAGTAGTGATTATTTGGGCATGTTTGTCTAACCATTGACCTTCCTAATCAAACTATTGTAGATATTTTTGACCAAACCCATACTCACTAAAAGTGGGACCTCATCTTGGAGAGGTATATTTATATCCTTCACTTACTTCACCTATGCGTGTTGTAATATTTCTTGCTCAAATTTTGCTTTATGAACCTTTTATTATTTTGAGTTATACTTTGGTAACCACTTTTGTACCATTTCTAAATTTGACCCGTTTTTAAATTTATACATGTGGAATTTTATGTTCTTTGGATGATGTGTCATTATTTCAATAATTTATATCAAGTACCTATTACATTTTCCTTTTCAATTCTAAACATGAATCAGTGTGGTGTGCATGCATTCTATGATATTCATAGTAATATCTAGATATCCTCACTAGATGTAGATGATGTAGATTGATCAAATTAGATTTAATAATTTTCTTTAAAATCTCACTTGGAATTCTATTTGATCTTATAATAACTTTTGAATAAATGGTTATATATGCACTTTGTTGTGATTTCTTTTTTGATATGTAACATTGCTTGACACAAATTGACTAGGTTAAGATCAATATACTTGATTGACACTAGTGTGCTCTACAGGATTTTATCTTATAATCTAATTTTCTAATATTTTAATATTTTCATGTCAATATAAAATTATAATTTTTTAATTCTAAAATTAACTTGTTGATACTTATATTTTGATCACTTAGAGTCTCATAAGGGCAAACCCTAGTTGTTGATGATTTAACATATAGGCACACACCCTATATAGAAAAGGCGAATGCATTTATAGTCTAATCATGGTAATTAGGAAAAATATTATAAGTAATTTCATATCATGGAGGAGTTATATCATGGACCTATTTAGTGAGAAAAAAACTATCACCCTCATCTAGATGAGGAGGATATTTTTTCCTATGCATAAGATATGGTATTAAAACTTAAAAGGTGGTTTTTAGGGTATTTCATGTATGAAGTAAATCAAATAAAATATATTTTAGATAATATAGGACATCATGTACATATGTGTGTATATATTCTTTGAATTGATTCTAAATGAAAGTAAACAAACATGCAAATGAAACTAGAAAAATTTACATTAGAAAGTAATAAACATCTTTTGTCATTATTATCATGATTATACAAAATAAAAATTAGAAGATATAGGGATATAGAATTTGAGTATGAGTTAAAGAAATTTTTAAACATAAACCTTAAATGTAATCTAGGGTTAGGGTTTTTGTAGTATTCAAAGTAGTTTGAGTTCACTAGATTATATAACTTTTAAGGGTTATGGAGTTTAAACCATAGGTTATTAAAAGGTTTGAGTACATTAAATTAGGGTAAAAATATATAATAAATATAACCACTAATTTGTGAAATAATTGAAATGATCTAATATTTATAAAAATATAAATGACACAAATAATTACTTAGCTAGAAAATACATGATATGGAGGATCTAGAAGTTAAAAACTAAAACATGAGCTAGTTTGGGTGTCACAAATAAGATTTAGGTGTTAAAAACCCTCCTAGATAATAAAATTGTACCTTAGATAGTATCTTTATGTTGATAGTTTTCACTTTTGGTGATAATACTCTTTATGAAAGAAATGATTTTTACTTATAAGAGTAGTTATGTCTAATTTTGCTAAGCATGTTCCTACATGGACAAACCCTCCTTCACTATTTGTGACCTATTTTAACTGATTTTATATGCAAACCCTAGAATTCCATCCCAATTGGCACACCTAGAAAATGTGTGATGTTTTATATGTAGGTTTGACATCCTCAACATAATGTTGTGTTGAGATTTGCCTACATACCAATACTTTGATGAGGGATCAATCCCAATTTAGTTCTCCCCACCTATGTATTGGACTAAGTGCATGTTAAGCTAGTATGAATGACAATGTGAGTGAGTCTTGATACTATAAATATATGTATTCAAATCTTAGATGGTTTTATATGATTATATGTATAAGTAGGATAGAATAGGGATTAATAGCCTTGATTGTGCACAACTTGTTATGAGCTTGTTTGTATGTATTTTGCATCTAATTTCAATATAATGAATAAATAGATAAAACTTATGTATATATACTGATCTATTGCTTGTGTAGGTTTGAATAGGTTTAGTCTAACCCTAGGTGTCTTTGGAATTTAAAATATATCTATTGGGGCTAATAATATGGATAAGGACAATAACATTGAATTGGGACACTAACCTAGGTGGTAGTGTCCAAAGTATGGCACTAATGTCTAGGTGACAAAACTTGAGGCACTTGGGTCTTAAATGCCTAAAGGATGATATGATACTACTTTTGAGATTGTTATGGATGTGTAAGTCCCACATGACATCTAGATAAGTGTCTAAATAGGTCCTAAGATAGGTATAGGGCTAAGCTAGGGATGGATAGTCTCAAGTAACACTCCCATAAATCAATTTACATTTTAGGTGACTATAAATCACTCTCAAACATTAAGCATTGTTTTTAGGAATAATATTTCTCTTAAACAGTCTATTTCCCATCTTTTTATGTTTTTAAAATAGTGGCATGGGTAGCAGTTGATATAAATTCTAACAGGATTGAAAATAAACTCTTGATTAATATAAGGAAACTATTAATTATGTATATATAATAACTATATAATTTGTTTGTAATGTTATATAATTGGTTAAACCTACATGATAAAGAAGAAGTTTCACCTTATATTATCTACTTGTGACATGTGTTACTTGAGTAGGTGTCTCTAGGCATTTTGATATATTTTTAATAATCCAACATTGGTTTTAAAACTAATGACTTATGATATGAATATTGATAACATGTTATTATATAAAATATAGGATAGTACAATTGGACATAACCCATAGTTAATTTTGGCCAAATTTGACCTACATAAGAAAATTTCACATGGATGTGGTGTGAGAAGATGAGTAGGGTTCTTGTTGAGTGAATGATCTAATGGTAGAAGGTGGAGAATAACCTTAATGACCCTATCAATTGTCACTTTTGAGATATTGAAATAATTTAAACAAGCTTATTGTGTGAATTTGGTAATTTTAAGGAACTAGACTATCATAACATGTCATGCATTAATGAACATGTTAGTCTGGTTATGTATTTAATAAATATACTTAGAAATATAACCAAGGTTGAAAAATTTCATGAACATGATGTAATTTGTGCCAAGGTTATTCCCTACAATTTTGGTGTCTTGATATGTTTTCTATCTCAACATATAAGCCTTAACAAATGACCTAGTAATGTGTGGCATGCTTGGGGATGTCAATTTAAAGCCATAAGAAGTAGCCATTTAAATTTAAAAAATATTCAAAAGGATCCTAAAGTTAAATTTAGGTTTATCAAGTGGCATAATATCATAAGTTAGGATTAGCAGATCAATGACATACATGTGATAGCAAGGTCAATACCTCAATCTTGATCTATGACATGTGTTCAATCATGTAGTTGAAGATCAACAATAAGAATGAGGTCAAAAGGTCAAAGGATATTTAGAATGAATGCAATGGTAAAAAGTGTATATATCATTTTGAAATCATAATTAAATCAATGGACTATGTTTGATCTTGTAGATCAAATATCTAAGGTGCACATTCAACCCTACAAAAGTAGATCGATAGTGCAGATCAAGGTCAAAATTTCAATGAGCCCAAATTACATGTAAGGATTCCACATGAAATGAGTATGTTAACTAGGTGAAGACTAACATCAAGGTCCACAAAAGTCATGTTTGACTAACAAGTGCCACAATATTTAATGTATATCATAGATCAACGATAATGTTGAAGGTAAAATCTAGAAGACTTTCAGGGAGATTGATGGAGTAAATTTGATCAAGTTATAAAGGGCATTAGATGAAGATACATGTTTAGATTTGTAAAAATCAAATAATCAAAATAATGGTAAGGAAATTACACAAAGGAAGACATGTTAGACCAAATCATTTCATCACCCAAGTATATAAATGTATAAATACAAGATCAAATATGATGTGTTACTAAGAGCAAATATTGTAAAGTCATATGCTGCCATTAAAGCTTAGTTAGACCTCTCAAAATCCATAGACGTAAGTTTTATATCATGTTCATGATCAGGGGACTAGGTAGCCTATGTATCTCTATTAAGATTATAACTCTATGAAAAATCATAAGGGAATTGGTTTTCATCTACAGTCGACATATGTGTAGGGTTTGGAGTAAAGGAAGAATGGGGATTATGAAAGGAGTGTTAGAAGGGACACCAGGTGAATGACATCAAGTGATTTTATAATAATGTAAATGAGATATAATGGTGAAACATGGTGTTATAATCTCATTAATAATATGGAAAGTTTAGAGGTTGAGAAAGGCAAGTGGAGCATTCAGTCAAACTTTAGAAAGTATTTAGAGACTTTTCCTTCTAAATGGATAATGACTAATCATCCTAAAGAATTTCTTGTCTTCTAGTGCATTATTAAGCCAATAAGAGGGATTGAAATCTACTTGGATGATAAATGGTTAATTGGTTGAGCAAGTCTTAGTGATAACTGATCAAAAGGTGGTTGGGACTTTATGAAAGTGGTGGGGTCTAATTTATTGATTTCTAATTGTGTACTTCTCTCTCTCTCTTCCCTTTTCTACTATATCTCCCATTTATTGTAAATGAGAATGAGATTATCATTTTTGACAAGGAGACTCTCATTTTTATAAGTCAAGACCCTATCAAAATTTGTATTAAATACGTCTTGAAGCAATAAAGGCAATTTTTACCTAGCTCTTGCCTCTGAATTGTGTTTAGCAAGCTTGTGCTTGATGGCATTGTGGAGTGTCTTCCATGTTCATTATCCTTATTTCTTGCCTATTTTTATGTATTTTCAACCTATTTTCAAGTATTAAATCATGATCTTTTTTCTATTAATGTATTTTTGGTGTGAATCATAGAATCTCTCCTTTCTTCATTCATTATTTTGTGAGCCTAGTTTATGAAACACTTATGCAAATTAGCTAGTTTGTGAGATTGTGTGAGCAAAGATTGTCTTATGTTGCATCAGTGTTTATTTCATGCTTATGTGAGTTCTCATTTAAAATTGTTTAATCACTTTTTAATCTCTCTTAGTAACCTTATATCCCTTATATATCCATTTTCCAATCAGAAGCATTAGTTTAGGTGATCTACCAAGAGGAAGTTGACCTTCTCCAGAGGTTCAACCCCACAACAAGAAACCCATAACCTAGTGTTATTCCCATTTTTTTTCTTAGTTAGAGGAATCCTTAATAAACCCCTCTAAGGGTGAAAATTAAGTCCATAATAGTTTAAGACATGACTAGTGGGACCACTTTCAAAGAAATTTGGTCAAGTTTGATGTTGGTTTAATCAATTTATAGCAATTATAGCTTTCATATTTCAGTATCTAGTGACTCCAAAGAAAACTCAACATCTTTGTGGTAGAGCAATAGCTATATTTCATTCTAAAGGTGATTAAAAGGTTATATTCTAGAGTTATTCCCTTTGAATTTCTTAAATTACCTATAAACTCAATAGAAATGTTAAGATTTGTTAATACTCATCCATGTAAAGGATACTTTCCTCCTAAACCCATGTCAAAATCTACCCCTATAAGAAGATGTTTGTTGGGTGCTTTCACTACCATGGTAGTCCTTAGATCCTTTCCTTTTATGGATTTCAATGATTAGATTCCTTTAGATCTCCATCAGTATGATCTCATTCTAGTGGTAGCACTTAAAAGTGTCCCTTAATTCATAGGAGATCAATCTACAACTGCTTGTAAGCACCTTAGAGATATAGCCAACTTCTATAATATTTGTGATATCAGTGTGGAAAATGTGGCTATCAAGTTATTAGCCATATATTTCAAGGGTAAAGCCTTGGAATAGTATATAAACTTTACTAATAACTCCATCACATCATGGGATTAATTAGGTGATGCCTTATGTAAAAGTTTTGAAGATAAGATTAATCACTTGTCACTTGATAAATAGTTAATTGCCACTAAGAGGGCTCTTCATGAGGTTATGTAAAACTTCAATACTAGATTTTAAAAGACATGGGATAGGATCCCAATCTCTATCAGCGTTACTCCTATTTATGCTTTTATTTCCTATCTAAAAGATCTCAATAGTGGTATTATAGCAATAATTTAGTCTTTGGGATGAAACACACTACCAAATGCTTATGAGGTGGCAATCAGAGTAGAGAATTTCCTAATACAAGATAGAAATATTACACCTAGGCCACCAATGCCTTAATTTCTTGAGATTTAACCACCTCTTATTACCATTCCTCCCATTTTTTCTATTCCTCCTATGCCAACACTTGTTACCATACCTACACCAAATTAGGAAAAGGCTTCAACTAGTCAATCTAGTGATTCCTAAGAACACAAGAACATACAAGAGCTTAAGAGCATGTTTCAATCCTTGAGAAATGAATTGGTGAATGTGAAGAGGTAGTAAGATTAGTTTAATAGACATTACCAAACTCATTATTAGCCTCAACAATAGTATTATCAAGTAAATAGGCCACCCTACAAAGGAAATTTCCAAGGACAAGGCTAATGATAAGGGAAACCTAGCTATGTTAGGGAAAAAAATTATAATCTAAATAATACAAGTACCTATAATAATTTGGTCCCTATTCAAAACAAAATTTCTCAATAATGTGAGGGTATTATGCCTTTGAATTAGTCTTTTGGTCAATCTGTTATCCCAAACACTGATTTTAATGAGGCTTTTAATGAGTAATGGCATCAAGGTGCTATCTATAGATATAATCAAGCTCTGATGGCTTAGAACATAGAGGTACCTATGATAAAAAAAAAATTAAGACCCTCAACAAGGCTAATAACCTAATGAAGGACCAAGGAAATTGGGTGATATAATGGTTAATTATGAATCAGAAGAGTATTATGCACTCAATCAATAGGATAGTTCTAGCCAAGCATATATCATAGTAAAAACTAATATAATGTTTAAAATAAAAAACATGGATGGAAACTAAAGAGTAGTCAAAGAGCCTCTTGTTATTACTCCATTACTATCAAATCCAAGTGAACCTACTATTGTTCCAAAGGTTCCAATAGATCTAAATAATTAAAATCAGGGGAATACCTTTGTCCCCAAACACTCATAAGTTTAAAACATTCTCATGGATCCCAAAACACAACCAAAGGTTGGTGGTTTTCCCATCAATATTTTTGAATAAATGAAAAATTCTAATGTGAGTGTGTCAATGTGTGATGCATCTCTATGCTTGGTCAGGTGGATATCATTCAAGAAATATTATCAAAGATCAATGTTTCTAAGAAGCCACCAAGCAAATAAAATGTGGTTCTTACTAATGCAACCAAGGGACCCAATGAAGGGTAATCAAATAAGGAGGTCAAACCTCCTCTATTCTATATTTATATAATCATTTGTGACTCCTTAGTACAAAACTACATGGTAGATAGTGGAGCAAGTACTTTAGTGATTCTAAATTCAATAGTAGATCAGCTTGGTCTAAATTATGAACCCTAATATAAGGGAGATTTACAACTTAATGGATCTTCCACCAAACTAGCTAGCATCGTCAAAGTCTAAACTTGACTTGTATGGTTGTCCTAGTGTTTTAGTGGCTTAGTATGCATTGATTCTAAATATGCTTCCTCATTTTTATCTATGGTTATATAAAGACTTCACAACAAAAATTAGGGGTTATCTAGCATTATATTGGTCCTACATAGATTTAAAATGAAGCTATGGGACCAAAGTTTCCATCAAGGCTAAACCTATTGTATAATTTCACATTAAGCCTTATGGGCTAAACATTAATTTCACCATTCTTGATAAAGATGAACACCTGGTTGGTCATGAATTAGACACTCATCTTGATGGGATACTTGATATGTTCTTGGATGAGTTATTTATTGAAAATTATCTAGTTGACCCTTTAGAAGGTATTTAAGGAGACATGTGAGTCTATTTTTTGCATGAGGAGAATCAATCCATGTCATCCTTCACTTAGCCTCAAGAAGATGCTAATGGTTTGTGGAATTTTTTTTTTGGTGTCTCTAGGAGTAAACATGGGGTAGGTTTAGATTCAATGCTAGTATCTCCCTCTAATGATTATTATTATCTTCTTATAGGTTTCAATTCAATTTCTCTTGTAATACAACTAAGTATGAAGGCATTATTCATGGCCTTTAGTGGGATGGCAAGATAGGAATGAAGTAATTAAAATCATATGGGGATAATGAGATGATAGTACATTAGGTTAGAGTCTAAAACATCACAAATAATCCTTTGATGAAATCCTACAAACATAGAGTGTGGGATATACTCAAGGAATTTGAGGCCTTCAACATCCAAGTAGTGCTAATGAACCAAAATAGGCATGTTTATAGCTTGGTAGATATGGGATATTAGTTTGACATCCCAAAAAATTTGAAGAATTAAAAAGTGTAGCCACATGTTATAGTGTTATTAAGACCACCAGTGATAGATAATGAAGCTCATTGGCAGGTGTATGATAGTGACAAATAGATTGCTTATTTCTTATAGTAGGAATTAGAGTTTTCCTCAATGAACCAAGGAAAATTCCTAAAATGTTATGAGGATAAAATTATGCAATTGAGGTTTAACAATATTACTAAATATTTCATTACCCTTAAAATTATTTTTCATAAGGGAGACCATATGAGGAAAGACAAGGCAGTGATGTTAAGTAGTTAAGAGAACTATGAAAGAGTTATTATCCTCAAGACAAGCTCTAAAAGCTTATAAAGGTGAGCTCTAAGGATAAAAATAATTATTTAATTGATATTTGTATAGAATATTTAAACATATTTGCTTGGGAGTACAATGATATGAGAGGCTTTGATCCCAAGTTAGCCCAACACACTATAGAATTGAAGGCTAATGCCAAGCCTATTAGGTAGAAGTGGATGCCTATCAACCCAAAAATTAAAGATATAATGAGGAAATATTTGAGTAAATTTACTAAATCCAATATCATATTTCCCATCAAGCACTCCTCATGGGTATCCAACTTAGTACTTGTTAGGAAGAAGAATAGGGAGATCAGATCATGTGTTGACTTCAGGAACTTAAACATGGTATCTTTGAAAGATCACTACCCCTTATCATCCATGGAGTAAATCCTTAAAATAATTTCTATCTTATAATTATTCTCTCTTTTGGATGGGTACTTAGGATATAACCATGTGTTGGTAAGAGAAGAAGACCAATACAAGACTCCCTTCACCATAATGTGTGGTATATATGCTTATCATAAGATTCCTTTTTGTTTTTCAAATGTTGGGAAATTTTCCAAAGATCCACAGACATGGATTTCCAATTATGTTTGAATCAAATGGTGCTATTCTACTTGTATGACAAGAATTTTTCCCATGAAATCTAGTGAACACATGGATCCCCTAAGTTTCATCTTTAAAATATGCAAAGAATATGGGATCTCTTTGACTTTGAAGAAATGCATGTTTTTTGTTCATTAGGGCAAACTCTTGGGACATATTATCTCCAAATAGATATTAGTTATTTATCCTAATATAATAGGTGTTATCTTATCATTATCCTTGCCTAAGCACAAGAAGGGACTCTAGAGTTTCCTTGGGAAGATAAACTTCATAAAAAGGTTTATACTTGGTTTTGCCAACTTGCTCAAACCTATCACTATGATTTTGAATAAGAACAAAGTGTTCACTTTCTTAAATAAAGCTAAAGAATCATTTGAGGCTATCAAGAAATCCATCTCCCAAGAACCCACACTTAAGAATCCTAATTTCTCAAAGGATTTTATATTATATACCTTTGCCAATATTGATAATATATTAGCTATGTTGATGCAGAAGAATGGTTAAGGGCTTGAGTAGTCAATTTATTTATTTAGTCAAGGACTTGAAGGATATGAGGTAATTTATACTTTTTATATAGAATCAAGTCTTTCTAGTGGTAATAAGCCTAAAATTTTTTAGACTAATGCTCTTCAATATAAAAATATATCTTATGGTGTCTCATCTTAGAGTGAAGGAATTTCTTCTTAACAAATACTTGAATGAGAAGAGATATGGTTAGATTACCAAAGTCATGGAGTATGATGTGGAGATCAAGATCACTAAGCTAGTAAGAGTAAAATCCTAATGTGAGAATATGGTTGATGACCTTCAAGAGGATAAATAAGTTGTCTTAGAGACACAAGACAACTCATGAATAGATGCACTTCTACTTCACACTAGTTGGCTCTAAGATATGACACATTTCATGATGACAAGTGATTTTTCACAAGGTTTAGATAGGGTAAATATAAAGTATTTTAGACTTAAGTCCATACTTTATGCATTTGTTGATGGGGTATTATTAAGAAAACACCTCAATGTAGTGCTTCTAAGATGAATTGATGATGACTAAGTGACTAGGGTCTTTTAAAACATTCATGATGGGCCTATATGACCATTTTACTATAGGGACTATAATAACATAAGTGTTGAGAGATGGTTGTTATTATCCTAACCTCTTCAAATATGATATGCATGGGTGAGAAATTGTCAAAAGTGTGTTCTCTTTGCTGACAAGAAAATATTGGTAACCCTTATTTTCAACCTAATTCAAGTAGAGCATCTTTTTATGAAGTGGGATTTGTACTTAATAAGAATGATCAATACACATTATAGTGGAGGACACAAATGGGTACTCACTACTACTAACTACATCAAAACGTGGGTGGAAGAAATTTACCTAAAAGAATCCAATGAATAAATAGTGCTAGACTTATATGATAGCATAATAACAAGGTTTGGTGTGCCAATAACAATAATTTTAGATAATGTCTTGGTATTTATTGTCATGTAAATAAGTGAGTAGGCATTTAAGCTGGGCATATACCTTATTGCATCCTTAAACTACTACCTCCAAGGTAATAAATAGGCATAATAAACAAATAAAAAATTGATAAGGATCATCAAGATGACTATGGAAGAGAATCAAAAATTGTGGCATACAAAATTAAGGATAGCCTTCTAGGCTAATAGAGTGACTCCCAAAGTTTCCACTAACAACTCACCATTTATCCTTGTATATGGGATGGAGGCCAAAGTGCCCATCTCCCTTGAGTTACTTGCCTTGGAATTAACCCATCAACTTGATTTTATGGAGAGTGAACCTATGAACATGAGGATGACAGATCTCATTGAGCTTGAAGAAGTAAGAGACCTTACAATGAATACACTAGAGTCACATCAAGATCAACTCAAGAAAGACTTTGATAAGAGATCCATAGAAAGGGACATCAAATAAGGGGATCTAGTCCTTAATTGGGATTCAAATAATTCCAATATAGGTAACCATATCAAGTTTTAAAGCTTATGGAGTGTATCTTACTTGATCCAAGGATGTAAACAACATAATGCTTTTCATCTTGCCTAGTTGAATGGAGAGGTATTACCCATCCCAATAAATGTAATTTATTTAAATCATTACTATTAGAAGAGTGTGAAAACATTATACATATTATAGTACATTTTTTTATTTACTCTAAGTGTCTTTTGCACATTATTTTTAGTTGTGTGTTGTCCTTTTATAAGTGTTTTGAGCACAATATTTATTTTATTCTTGTAATCCTTGCTGCTTCAAGAAGAGGGTTTCCAAACAAGGGAAAACCTTTTATTATTTTCATTAGTGGGAAATAAATAATTATGACTCCATATTCCCAATGGATGAGACAAGAAAATTAATTTTTTGAATATTAGGCATGCAATCCCAAGAGGTTGCTAGAAATGTTGGTCAAATTTGGCCTACATAATAAAGTTTTGCCTAGATGTCGTGTGAGAAGATAAGAAAGGTTATCTTTTAGTGAATGATCTAATGGTGTAAGGAGGATAAAATCCTTCATGAAACCATCACTTTTCACTTGTGAGTTCTTGAAATACTTTAAGCAATCTTAAAGTGTGAATTTGGTAATTTTAAGGAACTAGATTGTCATAACATCTTGTAGGAATGAAGATGTTAGTTTGGTTATTAATTTAATAAGAGTAATTGTAATATAACCAAGGTTGAATAATTTCATAAAAATTATGTATTTTTTCCAAGGTCATCTTCTATAACTTTTATATATTGATGTGTTTTCTATCTCAAGATATAATCCTTCAAAAATTATCTAGTAGTGTGGTACGTGCTCAAGGATGTAAATTTAAAGCCATAAGAAGTAGCCATTTGGATTAAAAAAATATTTAAAAGGATCTATAGGTTGAATGTGGGGCTACCAAGTGTCATGATCTCATAATATGGGATCAACGAATAATTAGGACATAGGTGATAGCAAGGTCAATAGGTCAATCTATATCTACAACACATGTTCAACTGTATAGGTAAAGATCAATGATGAGCATAAGGTCAAAAGGTTAGAGGATTATAAGAATGAATGAAATGGTGATAAGTTTCTCAATCATAGTGAATTCCCAAGAAAATTTATGGATCAAATTTAATCTTCTAGATCAAATATCTATGGTGTATGTTCAACCTATAGAAGTAGATCAAGGTCAAAAATTCAATTAGCCTATTTTACACACAAGGTTTCCATATGATGTATGTTTATTAACTAGATGGATACTAATAGTAGGGTCCATAATATGCATGTATGATTGATAAGTGTAATAATCTCAAATATAGACCATAGATCAATGACAACATTTAAGGTCAAAGCTAAAAGACTCTTAAGGAAATTAACAAAGAAAATTTGATCAAGTTTTAGAGGGCATGAGATGAAGACACATACCTAGATTGGCAATGATTATATAAATTCACAAGGAAATGCCATAAATGTAAACACATTATACCAAAGTATTTCATCACACAAGCATGTAAGTGTATAAATGAAAGATTAAATATGATTTAGGTTACCAAAAATAGATCATATACAATTGTATACCACCATTAAATCTCAGTTAGACCTATCAAAAGCCCCATATATAAGTATTACATATTATTAAATTATTAGGGGACTAGGTATCTTATGGATCTCCATTAAGATTAGGATTATATGAAAACTAATAAGGTAAATGGTTTTCATCTATAGTAGACATATGTTTAGGTTTTTGAGTAAAGGAAGAATGGTGATTATGAAAGGAGTGATAGAGGGGACACTAGATGAATGAGTTCAAGTGACTATCTCATAATGTGAAGGAAACATCAAGATGAGGCATGGTGTTATAATCTCATTAAGAAGATTTAGAGATTGGAGGTTAATAAAGGCAAGTGGAGCATTCAATGAAATTTTAAAAATTCTTTTGAGAATTTTCCTTATTAATGCATCATGACTCATCATCCTAAAGAAGTTTTTATCTTCTAGTGCATTACTAAGCTAATGATAATGCTTCAAATCTATTTGGAGATGATAAATGGTTAATTGGTTGAGCAAGAATTAGTGACAATAGATCAAAATGTGGTTGGGACTCCATCAAAGTGGTGGGACCTCCTTTATTGATTTATTATTGTGTGCTTCTTCTCTCTCAGCCCCCCCCCCCCCCTTTCTCCTATATCTCCCATTTATTCTAAATGAGAATGAGATTCTAATTTTTCATAAAAAGACTCTAATCTTGATAAGGTAAGACACTATCAAAATTTGTATGAAATACCTCTTTAATTTATAACGATAATTTTTACCTGTCTCTTGCCTCTAAATTGTGTTTAACAATCTTGTGTATGATGGCATTGTGAAGGAGTGTCTTCCATGTTTATTATCCTTATTAATTTCATATTTTTAACTATTTTCAAGCTATTTTCAAGTCTGAACTTATGCTCTTTCTAACATTAATGGATGTTTGGTATGAATCTTATAATTCCTCTTTTCTTCATTCATTGCTTTGTGAGCCTAGTTTATGAAACACTAATGCAAATTAGCTAGTTTGTGAGATTGTGTGAGTAAGTATTGTCTTATGTTGTATCAATGTTTATTTCATGCTTATGTGAGTTCTCATTTGAATTTAGTGCATCACCTTTTTATCCCTATTGGTAACCATATATCCTCACTCTATCCATTTTCCAAGCATAAGCATTAATTTAGGTGATCTACCAAGAGGAACCTGACCTTCTCCATAGGTTCGAACCCACAATTGGATACCCATAGCCTAGGGTTATTCCCATTTTGTGGATTATTTGGAGGGATCCTAAATAACCCCTTCCAAAAGTGAAAATTAATTCCACAATAGTTCTTAAGATCAAAAATTGAACTTCAGGAGGCATATTTAAGTTAACAATTCTTTTCTAAAAGGAACTAACAAAGTTGTCGCTATCATGAATGTGACTATATGTCTAGTCATTATTAAAAAAATATTTTGGATTTTAAAAGTACATACATTTGGTATTAGACCCATATTTCAATGTTATATATCTTATGTCAATCCTTGGGTCTATGGTGTAGCTCTAAGTTCAACACTAGAGGCATATAAGATAAGAATTAATTAATCTCAGCCATTACATGTGTTCACCATAAAGTGGTTTGTAAAGTAGTATAGTTAGTTTTTTAATCCTTATTAGTAATGGATTTGTATTAGAGTACTTTGATCTAATCCTAAATTTGTTTAAATGTTTTTTTAAACTTATTATGTAATAGATATTACATATGGGTTTTAATGTTATTTCTATATGTTTGAGATTTTGATGTACAAAGATATGTGTATGAGAGTGATTTCCCTTGTTATTTATGTTATTATAACTCTATTCACCATATAAATAGATTTGATTATTATGAAAGTGTATTATTCCATGTAAAATATCTATGAATTCAATATATAAACTATAAATATGTATTTATCTATGTATTTCGGTAAGATCTAAGCTAAATCACATGGTTATCCCTGTAATTAACATGTTCTAGTGAACCCTAGGAACCTATGTTCACAATGGCATGGTGAAAATGAACCCATTAGGGGTAAAAAATATGTTATGATAGTTACACAACCAAATATAATTATAAATCTAGTTAAATTAGATTATTTATAAATTTGTAGAGGATGAACCATAAAGGATAGGATGAACCACAAAGGAAATTGTATGAGAATATATCTATGGTGAGACTTATGAGATATTTTGGTGTGGATTTCATAAAATATTATCTTCAAATCTATATCAATTGGAATATCACTATTATCAATTTAGATATATAGGTGTGGTCACATGGATTGGAGAGAATATAGGATGGAAAATAATTTTGACACTAATTGGACTCATGTGATCAATCACTAGATGACTGATACAATCAATAGATACATAATTGAGTTTGAAACATAAGGGTTTATATACTTTTAAGTGGAAAAGTATTTATTTATTATCATAATCATATGTACATTAATTTAGCAACTCTATTTGATGATCAATATGTAGTCACTCTAGGAACCATGGGGATGTGTGAGATAAAAGGGTGAATGGTGAGATTATAATAAATAGAGATTGAGCCTAATTATATAATGGATAACTAAGAGGATAAAAATTGGAAGAATACTTTTGATTTAGAAAGAAAACTATGATAATAGAAATAATGGAATAAATAGAATGAGTCCTAGGATCTTATGAATATAAGGAGTTATAGTAGCATAGAAAGCTATACTAAGAAGTAAAAAATGGAAGATGAGGTAAGTGGTGAGAGAAAGGGTAAGTATCATGGGCATAGTATATAAAAAGAAATATAAATTAATTAGAACCAAATTATATAATAAGAAGAATAAAATAATGAAGAAGTAGATCAAGTAGTTAAGAGTTCATAGATGTATAGAAGGGTATTTCATGTAGAAGAAACTAGATTTATGCATAGTCATATATGTTAGAAGCACAACCACTAAGAGGAGGGGTGAATTAGTTACCTTAAAAATAATCTCTTTTATTTCAATGTTTCAATTCGTTATACATCAAATGCATATGTATAATAACCATTCAATCAACATCACATGATCTATAAATATCACAAATAAAACATACTCATAGAAAGTATAAAATAGGAAAACACATCACAACACATCATCTATATGAGAAACCCTCATGTATAATAAAACCCATTTAAACACATCTTAGACAACCTATCCTATAAAACCATTAATTAATTTAGTTGAGTACCAACCCAAAAAGGAAGAACCAACTACCTGAATTTATATTAGCACAAACAAGACTTTAGCAAGCACCCACTCCCAAGGAGGCTACAACCCCTATGTAGCCAAACACCATCTCAACCACAACTTTACCAAGTACCCATTCAAACAAGAAATACATTTCCACATTTATCTTATTTATTTCAACAATTTATGATGAAAACCTTGCAATCTTTGTCCTTTAACCACTCTCAAATAGCCTCTTTCTCAAGTAAATTTATCTTATATATAACATTCATATCAACAAATCTAAATTGTACCCTTATTAAGATCTAATATTTAAATTCATGATCTAAACACATTCATTCCATAGTATTTCTCTTTATCTCAACATATATATATATATATATATATATATATATATATATATATATATATATAACTACATGAAACTTTTATCTTCTACTACACTCATGCAAAACACATGAAGGTCTTCTTGCTTTCTTTCATTTGTAAATAAGATCACTATTTTATTTAATCCATAAAGCATCATATATATTCATCACAAGATTATTTCATGTCTTTATATCAATCCTTACCTTTATTCCATTCCCTTCAAATAAATAATATATTTAATTCATTCACTCCACTCTCTCTAGACCAAATAGGGCTAGAAAACCTTCCTCTTATAATAGTCTTCATGAGAACTCATTTACTTACTCTCTTGTGTCATATAAAGAATTAAATAAACAAGTTTCATATTTCATTACATATTATAACATGTTACACACACGGATCAAACATAATTTTATGAACTTTAGTTTGGTCATACTCCTTTAGATTTCAATCTCCCGTTAGGCCTAAATAGACCTAATGCAATTAGGCCTAAATAGACCTAATGCAATTAGGCCTATCCACTCAATGGATAAAAAAGGACCTAAATTAGGCCATAAATCCATTAAAAATAAACCACAACCTATTTAAAAACTTTAACTCAAATATCTATGATTTTCCATCATGCATAAGTATACTCAAACCATTTGCTTACACTTAGAATGCACTATTAGGTCTCATGGATACCTAATTCTGAAAAGAACTACCGTCTATTTCTCAAGAAAGACATATTGTTTCAATATTAACATCATAAAAAACATAAAACATATTTAAACATGGTGAATCAAATCCAATAAAAACCTTCATGCATCTATCAACTTGCCTTCAAATTCTTCAAGCCACCAGGACTTAAATTAAAAAAGGACATCATCATAGGAACCTTACTATTTAAAAACTTATTAAGAATAACACATAAATTATATTATCATCAAGCCTCTAAAAATATTCATGTCATTAAAAAAATGAAAACAAATCCATTTATGACCTTATGAGGTCATCTTCACATCAAAATAACATTTCAACTCATGACAAAACATCTAGAGAAACAAGACTTCAACATTTTTAAAGATTGATAGAAACATGTCATGATATAGGAATGATCACCTTAATATCTCTGTTTCTCACCTTCAAGGCACACTAAAATTTTAATATAACTAATATAAGCAACTCTATACCATGGATCACATTAACAACACTTTATACCTTCAAAGGCATTGGTCCTATAGACCAATCTTCAATTCTCACACCACTTGTTTTGTCTTTGCTACTTAGACATCACTTTGCACTCAAAAAATAATTAAAAACATGATAAATGTTATAAAAAAACATTTCAAAAAATACATCTAACACTCCAATAATCTCTATAGGTCAAATAAGAATCATTTGCATCATGAATATTCAAATTAGGGTTTATAGACATAAGAATCCTTAAAACCTTCACACCCTTATTCATCATGTCTTTGAGATAGTTATTTACAAATGGTATCAATATAACCATCTAAAATCACTAAAATGAGATTTTATACCTTAATAACACATCCAAAAACTTTTATCATCCATCTAAAGTGACCAAAATATTCACACCACTCATTAAGTCACTCATGTTTGCCAAAAACACAAACATTAAGCATAGTCCACTTTCAATGCAATTTTATTACACAAAGGCTCACTTTCAAAACATACTCATTGAATTTAACAAGATTAAAATGAGGTAGAAACATAATACAATACTCAAAACACCAATTCAATACCAATATAAATGTTATAAATCCAATTTAGTCAACCTGGGATCTCTAAACAAAAACATAGTCAACAAACTTTGACTTTGTCCTATAATAAATACACATGTATTGGATATAAAAGTCTCAAAATCACTTTTAGGATAAGATAAAAGAAATCTACTTCATCTTTTAGTTTTACATCAATATTTTTTGACCTCTTCCATGGATTGTAGAGGCAAAAGAATGTTCTTGGATCCCAAAAACTCATGTACAATCATTTGAATCGAAACCCCAATGGATATATTTTTTAATGCCCAATGAACATTTATTGAAGCATAAATTTTATGGCATCTAACACATAATTACACATAGGACCAACTTTTTAAGTTCATAAGTTTAGCTAGATAATACATCAAGATACCAAACATGGAGGGAAGGATCTTGGCACTATAGAAAACACCTCATGAAACTCTTTGACCATAGTTGAATTTTGACGTTCATCTAATAAATGCACAAACAAACTAGTCTCTTCATACCTTCAAGACATTAAATTATGGTCTAGTTTTTCTTAAGATATAATTCCACTTTTTCTCTCTCCAAATGATCATAAGAAACACTATATCCTCACAAATGCATTTAGGAAACCCTCATAACATCCTCTATCACCTCAATGACCTACTTACATGACATACACTCTCAAATCCATCATGAAGACCACTTTGTCATTAATGCACCATGTACCTTGTAATACTTTGACAATGATGACAACTAAGGCCATTCTTAACAATCTCCCCCTTTGTCATTGATGACAAACCATTCTCTAAATGTCTCTTTCTCAAACTGATCTTTCTCCCTCAATTTGATCTTTCTCCCCCTTTGACATTAACGAAAAGGAGTCTCTTACTCAACCTACCTATTTGAACCTTGGACTAGAAAACACTCTTTACACTTAACCATAGAAAACAAGTCTTTCTAAATCTCTAAAGCATCCCACACATGCTCCCCCTATCACCATGCACACCTTAGTCCAATTGAATTTGACAAATCAAGAAATATCTTAAACCATCATCCATACTAAGATAAACCTTATAAATGTCCTTCATCTTAAAATCTGACCTCTCACTCACTCATTTTTACCTTTGGAAACCTTATAAGAGTAATACAACTTGATTATCTTTCTATACTAACCTAGAACAATCACACATTGAGATAATAGTTCCTCCTTAGCTCATGACCATATAATCAATAAAGAATAACTCCTTAACTCATATATCATAAGATACATGCCCATAATTCACATTATTTAAAAGAGACCTAAGTTATATCCTATTAGCTCCATGCTTTACCTGAACCATATCAAACTACTACATCCATATCTCTTATATAAACAACATACCTTGATTGAAGACATATCCATCACATATGAGTTACCACTTATGATCAACACACTATCTCAAAACAAAGACCTCTTACAATGGTTAAAAATTATTCTCACATGAATCTAATAACCTTTAATAACTTTTTAAGAAAACATAAGATCCTATGAAATATCCAATCCATCTCTAACTATGATCATAAGAGCTCACAAGTCTTGATAACACTTCTTCACAATTATTCAAAGTAATTAAGGACAAGCCTCCAAATAAACACAAATAAATAACTTTTAATGATATAAATATAAATAAAACACTCAATACAACATGTATCACCTTAAACCGTGCTCAATAAGTCACAAATCCTTCACTCACATCTTGAAAGCATCATTAGGTCTTAAAGACCTATTAGACCTCATTACCCCAAAAACATTATCTGTAAAGATGAAGATTATACCACCTATAGAAACATAGTAAATCCATAATATACATATGGATGGAAAATTCATGGCCATAAGGTTGTCATCAAAATCATTAGAATTCATCACTTAAGATCCAAAGACTCAAGAACACCTCATCAAAAATATCACTTTGAATTATCAATTTGCTCAAGACCCAGTCATTAGAATTTTGACATAAAAAAATACTATAGGAATTTTATAACACTTAATATGAATGAATAATATCACATGACATATTTATAACATCATCACATGGTTGGTACACTTTCATATTAGGCATAATGACTCGGGAACATCAATCTCTCTAACACAAAATAAATTGCCTAAATGCTCCAAAACAAAGTCTTGATGAATTTTTTATTCAACTCACATAAGGTCACTTCCAATAAATATCATCCATATAAATAGTTTCTATGTGATCCCTATAAAATATTCTAATAGATAGATTAAACTATTTAGTGTTAACTATTGGTCTTGCAGACCATTTTCTTGTCCTCTTTCATAGTTCTTGCTCATCTAGACAATCCCTTTTATATTCCACATTACAACCTATTAAAGTGAATCTTAACCTTTCATAAAGAATTTATAGGTTATATATGTCATAAAAAACATCAATATGTGAAATAGATACATTAAATCATGATATAATGTTTCAAACTCA
Source organism: Torreya grandis (assembly GCA_037957365.1). NCBI lineage: Eukaryota > Viridiplantae > Streptophyta > Pinopsida > Cupressales > Taxaceae > Torreya > Torreya grandis. The sequence continues at coordinate 1,566,379 of JARHVA010004316.1, read as the reverse complement.
TCACTCTTGCTTACACAAAACTACCATTCTACCTTGTGGGCCAATCTACATTTTCAAACACAAATATATAGAGGTCTAATGGAAAATATGGAATGTATATATCAATTTGTTAAACTTACACATTTATTGTTTCATCTTCACTAGATAAGTCATCTTGTGAACAACATTTTAAACATTTTAATGATATAAAAACATTTAATAAATATATACATGCGTTATATGTATTGAAAAAAAAAAACCCATGAAATTTTATCCACTCTTAATCCATGAAAATTCATCCCTAATCTTATTCTCACTTCTACCTAGTTCTAATCACTATCTTCACTATTGGACCTTTTAGTGATAGGCCAAATTTGATGATAGTTTTATCATATTTATGCTATAAAACATACTAAAAAAACTTATGTTAAGAAAATATAAAAGTCGCACACATCATCATCAAATCATTTGTATTTGTTGACCTAGTCAATCATGCCTTCTACAACAAAAATCCAATAAATAATGTGTTTCTTGTAGCTTCTACTCACTCGTATGATAGACCAATGCCTCTAGGAGAAACCTATGATAGTCTTTAACATGTTACAATCATCAAACTAGGTTAACCTAACCATTTTAATGCATTTATAATAAGATATTTCGTATTAGGTCAGTATGAGTATTTTAGGAGAATTTAGACTGCCTTCCATTCTTAACAATCATTCATAAAGCATTTCCACTCAAATACAAAACCAATTCCAATAAATTTAATCTAGGAACCTTCCCAAAATACCATGAGATTTTTGTATCCTCATGAAAATTTTACATATGCTAACGAGCATAATAAAATCCTTCTCAAATTTATAACATCTCATTTTGTGCATAAAAAAAACCTCAACATAAATTTTCATGATTTATCCTTCAGAATTTGACCTCGGACTTGGTAAAAAAACTTTATAAATACTCTCACACCTATAAAAATTCTCTTAAGATCTCTATCACCTTGGGAAATAAACTTGACTCCTCATTAGGCCACACTAATTCTCTTTACACATTTGGCCTTGAACTATCAGCCATACTTAGATCTTATATACACATTTAAACCTCTTTTAATATTCTTGAAACCTCATTATCATGTCATAAAGTATCATACCATGATCATATACTACCAATATTCTTATCTCAAGCCTTAGACTTCTCACCTCAACATGCTGCTAGGCATATGCCTTCTCATTAGGTCTTTCATGTACATGGCTCATAAAATCAACTTCATGCAATGATTAAACCTCAAAATTGATCTTATAAATCTTATATAGGATTCTTTTCCTCATTATTATGTTGGCAAAACTTTATACACTCTCTCATGCTTGTATTGAGACTAATGAAAACACATTCTTATCATGCAACATTTGTTAAGACTCAATAAGTATCCCTGAAGATCTATTCTTCCACAAGCTTATAAAAATAATAATCTTTCAACTCACCTTCACAATATTATCCATCTTGTACTTCTAAGATCATCTTCAAGCTATCAAGCCTTCTCCAAAGGACGTAAAATGATACCAATTTTTTGAAGCACAACCACTAAGAGGGGAGTTGAATTAGTACCCTTAAAAACAATCCCTTTTACTGCAATGTTTCAATTTGTTATCTATCAAATGCACATGTATAACACCCATTCAATTAACATTACATGATCTATTAATATCACAAAGAAATCATACTCATATAAATAATAAAACATGAGAGAACATCAGAATACATCATTTATGTGAGAAACCCTCAAAGAGAATACAACCCACTAAAACATAGCTTGGACAACTTATCATATAAAACTATGAATCAATTAAGTTAAGCACCAACCCAATAAGGAAGTATAAACTCCTTGAATTTATCTAGTACTAACTAGACTTTAACAAGCACACACTTATAAGGAAGATACAACCCCTAGGTCACCAAGCACCAACTCAACCACCTTTTGACCAAGCACCCATTTAGCCAAGAACTCTATTTATACCTTGATATTATTATCTTTTACAACTAATGATGGACACCTTGTAATATTTCTTCTTCAACCACTCTCAAACAACCTCTTTCTCAAGAAAATTTGTCTTATATATAACAGTCATATCAACAACTCTGAATTCTACCCTTACTCAGCTATGATATTCAAACTCATGATCTCAACACATACGTGCCATAATAATTCTTTATAACTCAACATATGATGATATACAACTACATAAAACTCTACTCTTCTACTAAACTCATGCACAACACATGAAGGTCTTCTTGCTCTCTTTCATTTGCAAATAAACTCATTGTTTGATTTCTTCCATCAATCATCATAGAGAATCATCACAAGAATATGTGGAATGGATTGATATCCATTCTTACATCTCTACCCTACCCTTAAAATAAACAAAATATTTAATTCATTTACTCCAATCTCTAGACCAAAGAGGCCTAGAAAACCTTCCTCTTATAATAGTCTTCTTGAACACTCATTTAATTACTCTCTTGTGTTAAACAAAGCATAAAATCAATAAGGTTCATATTTAATTACCCCTTAGAACACATTACACCTAAGGAAAAAACATAACTTGATAGACATTAGGTTAGTCATATTCCTTTAGATTTCAATCTCCTTTTAGGCCTAAATAGACCTAATGAAATTAAGAATGTCCACTAAATGAATAAACAAAGACCCAAAATGGCCCATAAGGCTGTCAAAAATAAACCAAAATCTATTTAAACACATTTATTCCAACCTCTATGAGTCTCCACCATGCATAAAGATCCTCAAACCATTCACTTACACTTAGAATGCACCATTAAGCCTCATATCTTCATTAGGCCTCATGGAGACCTAATTCCAAAAACAAGTACCTTATCTGCTCAACAAAGACCTATTGTTTCAATACAAACATCATAAACAAGAATAAACCATATTTAAACATGGTGAATCAATTCCAATATAAATATTTGTGCATCAATTAACTTGACTTCAAGTTCCACAATCCACCATGACAAAAATCAAAATAAGACATCATCTTAACTAACTTACTATTTAAAACCTTGTTAACAACAACATATAACTTCTATTATCCTCAGTAATTTAAACATATTAATTACATTAAAAACATGAAAAAAAATCCCTTTATGATCTTATAAGGTCATCTTGACATCAAAATAACATTTCAACTCATGACACAACCTCTAAAGAAGCACTACTTCAACATTCTTCAAGATTACTAGAAACTTGTCATGCTACAGGAATGATCATCTTCAAAAAAAAAATTCTATCCTTAAAGGCACAAACAACTTGTAATAACACTATTAGAACCAAATACAAACCATGTATGACATGATCAACACTTTTTACCTTCAAACGCATTAGTCTTATGGACCAATCATCAACTGTCATGCCACTTGTTCTATTTTTGTTACTTAGACATCACCTTGCACTCAAACAAGAATTGAAAACATGATAATTACTCTAGGAAACATTTCAAAAAATCCATATAACACTCCAATGATCTCTATAGGTTAAATCATATCTATTTGCATCAAGAATATTCACATTAGGGTTTATAGATATAAGAATCCTTAAAACCTTCATACCCATGTTCATCATGTATTTGATCTATTTATTCACAATTAGGATCAATCTAACCATTTACAAGCACTAACAATAGATTTAATACCTTAAGAACAAATCCAATCACTTTGATCATCCATCTAAAGATAACAAAATCTCCACACCACTCACCAAGTCACTCATGTCTGTGAAAAACAAAAACTTTAAGTGCAATCCTCTTTCATTGAGATTTTCTTACACAAAGGCACACTTTCAAAACTTCCTCAATGCATGTAACAATACCAAACTTAGTTAAAAACAACATCCAACACTTAAAACACCAATTCAAGACCAATAGAAAGGTTTTAAATCCACTTTAGTCAACTTGGGTTCTCAAAGCAAAAAAATAATCAATGAACTCTGACTTTGACCCATAATAAATGCACATTTATGGACATCTAAATCTCCAAATCTCTTTGAGGATAATGTACGTGAAATATACTTCATCTTTAATTTTTACACAAACATGTTTTGACCTCTTCTATGTATTCTATAGGCAAAACAATGCTCTTAGGTCCCAAAAACTCATGCACAATCATTTGAATTCAAACCCCTATGGCTATATTTTTGAACTCCTAATGACTATTTCTTGAAGCATAAAATTGATGACCTTTGGCATGTTACTTCACATAAGACCAAATTTATAAGCTCATAACTTGAGCTAGAGAATACATCAACCAAAGTTGTAGGGAAGGCTCTTAGCACTATAGAAAAGACTTTTATGGAACCCTTTGACTAAATTTGACTTTTTAGGTACATATATATTATGTACAAATAAACTAGTCTCTTCATACATTCAAGAAATTCAATGATGGTCTAGTTTTTCTTAAGATATAATGGTACTTTTTATCTCTCTAAAGGATCATGAGAAACACTATAACCTCATAAATGCAACTAGGGAACCCTCATAACATCCTTTATCACCTCAATGACTTAATACATGGCATACACTCTCAAATCCATCATGAATACCACTTTTTAATTAATGAGCCATGTACCTCATACTACTTTGATAATAATTATAGCTAAGACTATGCTCAACAATATACATAGCATCACTTTAAGTTATGAGAACCATGTTATTAGAGGTATATATTAGTCATGCTAGGAATACACATCCCCCAATCCTATTTTTTTTCAAAATCATAAAAATATATTACAACTTCATAGGACAATAATTTGCAAGGACCATTCACAAAATAAATTCACCAAAAGGGTTTCAAGGCATAGAAGGTATTGTGTCATGAAGTCATAAGACTTTTTTATGAATAATCGAAGAATAATATACAAGAATTAATGTTTAGAGAGAAATAACCCATGATTGTGGCATAAGTAAGATAATTCCTCACACAAATTGAAAGTTTGGAATAGGAAGAAGAGATTGAGGATTCATCTGAGGTCTTATCATCTCCAAAATGGGTAGGGGCACAATAGATGTCTAAATCCAATTTACTTCCCTTTATCACACAAAATACATAGATATTGGTTATCGAAGAACTAATTGTAATACCTATGAGAAACATTAGTATGGAATTTTATTTTTGAGCCTCTATCAATCTGACACCCTATGTTTGTTTTTTAGATCCTAAACAATACTTGCTCACCTATGACATGAAATGTTAAACCAAAGGAATTTCTAATGATGTAGTAAAGAAGTGAAAACTAATTGAATATTTGTGTGGTTTCACATTAAAATTCATATAAAACCAAAATTTTAATCAATCATATCTATAATAGATAAAAGACATGTTTATCATAGAATTTATTATGATAATGTTCTAGTCAAACCATACATGATTTGAAATAAACATATTAGTGAGAAAAAGAAATCATCTATGAATGTGATCATAGATTCTCCAATGTGATTAATAAGGTAAATTTTTTTTTTAGAATATAAAGATAAATAATCATTATTTTTGGAAGGTATAAGAATAATAATATGGTCTACCATCACATAAAACCAGTTTAATAATAAGGTAAATGTAATGGAAACTATGATTAGGTTTAAACATATTGAATATTATGGTGATGAATTAAACTAAACTAAAAAGATAGAAAACACTCTATAAACATTACTAAGAAGGATGGATCAATATCAATAGGGGAGATAAGCCTATATAATGCTTATAGTGCTTAAAGTATAAGAAGGAAGGGAATCCTAGGAATGAGTTCTCAAGAATCAAAATAGATTTCTATGAAATATGTAGAGTGGTGGGATATATAACGTTTCACTATCATCTTTTACAATAACATTTTAAAACATGAAATATACTAAGAGGGCGGGTGAATCAATATATTATATGTCTTTTACTTAATCTGATTTATTTTCATTAACCACTCAATCACACATTCAAGATATGCAATAAAAATTGAAACAATAATATGTACCACACGAGAGAGAGAGAGAGAGAGAGAGAGAGAGAGAGAGAGAGAGAGAGAGAGAGAGAGAGAGAGAGAGAGAGAGAGAGAGAGAGAGAGAGAGAGAGAGAGAGAGAGAGAGAGGAGAGAGAGAGAGAGAGAGAGAATTTTTACGTGGAAACCCAAAGTGAGAAAAACCATAAAGAACAATCTCAAGTGTATAAATGAGCACCAACTCAAATTACAATGTTCACAAGCACCAACTTAATCACACATTCAAGATATACAATAAAACTTGAAACAATAATATGCACCACATGAGAGAGAGAGAGAGAGAGAGAGAGAGAGAGAGAGAGAGAGAGAGAGAGAGAGAGAGAGAGAGAGAGAGAGAGAGAGAGAGAGAGAGAGAGAGAGAGAGAGAGAGAGAGAGAGAGAGAGATTATTTTTATGTGGAAACCCAAAGTGAGAAAAAACCATAAAGAACAATCTCAAGTATATAAATGAGCACCAACTCTAATTACAAAGTTCACAAGCACCAACTTGTAAGAGTACCAACCCCTTTTCCAAGCACCAACATAGAAAATATTTGTGAGAACTAACTCACAAGAGCTCCAACCCCTTTTAAATATTTATGGGTACCAACCCACAGGAGCACCAACCCCTCTTGTGTATAAAACACAACTATCTCTCAATTTTTCTTGCTCAACAAATGATAGAACTCTACAATATCTCCTAATTTTCTCTCTTTTAAAACAAATACAAACCATGCACACTCTTACATATTACAAATGGATTCTGAAGTCTTTATTTATAGCTTTCCAAGTGACCTTTGGCATTCATCCTTTGTGACCCTTCAATTCCTATGAAAAATGGTGCCAAACTTGCATGACCCCTCGTATCCTTGCATTTGAAAAGCCATATGGTGACCCTTAATAAGTAAATGCATCCTTTCTTTTTTGTCTTTATCTTGGTGACTTTTCATATTCCTCAAAGTGTCCCTTTATGGAAAAATCCACCATACAATCTTTTGTCTTCACATAGTGTCTCTTAGAATTCTTCAAGATGACTCTTCATGATAAAATGCATCCCATTCATCTTTTGTATTTTACCCCATGACTCTTTGACTTCTCCATGGGCCCTCTTTTGACTTATATGCAACCAATAATATATTCACTAATATTAAATAAATATTAACACATATTATCCAAGACATGAATACTAAAAACACCATTAAATGCAATGGGGCCTTTATCACCAATAATGCTAGACCTTTGACATCAATGACAATATTTCCAATAATCTCCCCCATTGTCATTGATGGCAACCTCAAATTGAAACTACCACATCCTAAAACCTACACATACTATCATTTGAAAAACATATAGTAACTCCCCCTTACTATATCAACCTATACTTATTCCCTTTACATGTTCCCTACACCTATTTTTGAACCTATACCTATAATCGTACCTATTCTTATCCACCTTTGACATCAATGGAAAAGGGCCTATCCTCGAGCTAACACTTAGCTCCCCCTCAAATGATGTTGATGATGAATGGTAGGAAGTAAAATAAATTAATCCCAACTTCTCCCGTAGATACTCAAATGTGTCTTTTGGTAGTACCTTTGTTAAAATATCTACAATCTACTCTGTAATACTAAAAAAATCCATCTTAACCTAGTGATCTACAACCTGCTCTCTCAAGAAGTGATATCTCATGGGAATATATTTTGTTCTTGAATGCATCAATATATTATTTTAAATATTAATAGCACTTGTGTTGTCACAAAAAATACAAATAGGTTCATCATATTTTACCTTGATATCTTTCAAAGTAGAATATATTTTACATAATACGGTTGAAATATATTCTACTTCAACTATAGAAAGTGATACCAAATTCTACTTAGCCATGATACTAAGTTATCACCAAGGAATAAAGCTCCTCCACTTGTACTCTTTCTATCATCCAAGCAACCTACTCAATCTAAATCTGTATAAGCAATCAAAGTGAAATCTCTGCCTGTGGTATACCACAATCCATAATCTAGTGTCCCCTTGATATATCTAAATATTCTCTTCACAAAATTAATGTGACTATATTTTGGACCTAATTTATATATTACAACCATACCTACTACATACATGATGTCTAGCCTTGATGCTATCAAATATAAAATACCACTAATCATAGATCTATATAAAAATTGATCTACAACAGGTGAATCTTTATCCTTTCTCACCTTATTTCCTATACACACTGGTGTGCCAACTAGTGCACAGTCCTAAAAAAAATCTATTCAACATTTCCTTGGCATATTTACTTTGAGATATGAAAATTCCTTTTTTTGACTAAAATATTTACAATCTTATGAAAAATAACAATTCTCCAAGCATAGACATCTCAAATTCTTTCTGCATATTATCAAAAAGTTCTTCGGTCTTCTTTTCAATGTTTCCTCCTAAAATGATGTCATCAACATATACGACAATAATCAATTGATTCTCACCTTATATTTTTATGTAGATATTAATGTCATCAAATCCTCTCTTGAAACCTTGATCTTGTAAGAACTTATCAAGTCTCACACACCAAGATTTGGGAGCTTGTTTCAATATATATAGTGCTTTCCTCAATCTACATACATGGCTACTAATATTTTAGAGAATAAGTCTCTCAGATTGCTCAATGTATACCTATTGTTATATATTCCCATTTAGGAAGGTAGATTTGACATTCATCTAAAACACTTTGAAATTTTTAAACACTACATATGCAAGAAACATTTTAATAGCCTCTATCATTGCCACTAGTGAACAAGTTTCTTCAAAGTCTATTTCCTCAATCTGAGCATATCATTTACATACTAATCATGCTTTATTCCTAGTAACTTCTCCATTTTTATTCAACTTATCTCTATAAATCCATTTTGGTCCTATCACATTGTGATCTTTTGGTCTAGGCACTAATACCCAAGTATTATTCTTTTCTATCTAATTTAATTCTTCATCCATTGCCTTAACCCAATGCTTATCATGTATAGCTTTTGAAAAGGTTCTAGGCTAAATTTTGGATAACAAAGATAAATTAACTTGCTCAAATTCACTTACCATCATTCTTTTGGTGTAAATTCCTTCATTGATGTCCCCAATGATGTCACTTTCATTATGATTTATCTGGACATATTTGGATGGGGTTTTGGTGTCCTTTTTCTCCTTCTCATCTTCATCTAATTCTTCAAAATATTCCTCTTCAATGATTTTAGGAATGTCTACTAGATCACTGATTCTTTATGTTTCATCTTCTTCTATCTTGACACTTAACTTTCAACAATTTTCTTAGTTATTTTTTTATAAAATTTAAAAGATTTATTTTTTCAATAATAACCAAGAAATATACATTCATCTACTCTGGATTCAAACTTATCAATTTTTTCATCGATTCTCTTTATGAAGCATCTGCTACCAAAAAATTTTAAATAATCAACTGTTGTTAGTTTGTCTTTCCATAGCTCATAAGGAGTCTTGTCACTATTGACTCTCAATAATGGTCTATTCTAAATATGCACTACTATATAAATTGCCTCTCTCTAATATTTATTTGGTATCTTGGATTCATTTAGCATAGTCTTCACCATCTCTTGAACTGTTCTATTTCTCTGCTCAACTACTCTATTTTGCTATGGAGTTTTGGCTACTTAATAATGTCTCTTTATTCCATGGTCTTCTCAAAACTAAATAAATTGATCTAACATGAATTTTCCTCATTGATATGATCTTAGACACTTAATATTCAAATTGGTTTCATTCTCAACTAATGCTTTGAATGCTTTGAAATGTCTGAAAGCTTTTTATTTTTTCTTTAAAAACATTACCTAAGTCATACATGAAAAATCATCAATAAGCAACATGAAATATTTCTCACTTTGAGTACTATGAGTTATCATAGGTCCACAAAGATTAGTGTGAACAAGCTATAACATCTAAGTGGTTGAGTACTCTTTTGTTTTGAACCACCTTCTAGCCTACTTCCCATGCTAACAAGGTTCACAAAGCATGTCAGATGGCTTTGTAATCTTTGGAAGATTTCTGACTTCTTGCTTCTTGTTGATGTTGACAAGATTGTCAAAATTTATGTGTCCCATTCTTTTGTGCCATATCCAACTTTCTTGAATCTGACTCAAAGAACATCTTTGACCTTTGATGTCTGATAGCATATACAAATTATTACCTATTCTATGAGCATTTGCAACCAACACATCTGAATATTTTCTCCTAATTTTACAACCTTCTACATATAAATTTAGTATGTGCCCCTGATCACACATTTGAATTACACTCAAAAGATTATTATTAAGACCTTCTACATACAAAACATTTTTAGTTTTAGTACTACCATTATCCAAACTTAGTATACCTTTTCCAGTAATTTTGGTAGTAGTATTATCTCTAAATTTCACTATGCTACCATTGATCTTCTTCAAGGTTATGAACTTGATTTTGTCTCCTATCATGTGTCTCAAACATCCACTATCAATGAACCATGGATTTTCTTCATTTCTTAAATGCAAAGTTGTCTACACCAACATAGATTTTTTATGTTGTGTCATCTACCATGAACCTATTTGAATTTTATTCTTGATGAATGGAGCCTTGAAACTCTATTCCTTCTTGACTAACTCAAACATGCCTCTACAATATCAAGATATGTGTCCAAATTTGTTGCACTTGTAACATATTATAGCCTTTTCATTAAATCCTGATAGAGGAGCAAAAGAGTTGTGGCTTCATCTTGATTCTGCATGACTTTCCTTCTCCTTATTTATGAAATTGTTAGCCCTTTTTTAACATTCTATTTTTTATGACCATATCCATTATAATAAAAATAGGACCTATTTATGTATCTCTGACCTGATTACCTTCTGTATCTCTATTATTTCCAGCCTTCTTTGTTTGAGATGTCCTCTATATTCTTAACTTCATCCCTTTTGATTTCCTCTTTAGTAAGAGCTTTAGGATAGATCTTTACTTTTTCCTTGTCTATGAAATTATTGGCCTCCCATTTCTCTTTTTAAAATATGATACCTATCTTATCTGATATTGATATTTGAATTTATCCAGATCATTGATTGCTTTATTTGTTTTCTCAAGATCTGCTTCTAAAGAAGCAATTTCAATAACATACCTTTCACATTATTTACTTACTTTTTGAAACTATGTCATTATATTTTATTCAATCTTCTTGGCTTCTTCAAAGTGTTCTTGTAGATCTTCAATTGTTTCCTTTGACTCCTTTTCATTTTTCTCGATCTAGAGCTTTAATCTTTGATTCTTCTTCTTAAGAGATTTTAACTCTTCTAAGGTATAAATGATTTCTCCTTCTGAATTCACTTTGCCTTCATCTTGTTCTTCTTCTTGATCATCTATACTTTTTCTTCTAGATGCATTTTCATATATGGTCATGAATAGAATCTTTTCTTCTTCTAAATCATTGACTCCACTATCATTGACTAAGTTAGGATCTTTAGAATAAAAACTCTTCTTCTCAAATCCCTTCTTGAATTTTCCTTTGAAATTCTTATTGTATGTAGAATTTCCTTATTCATTGTCACCATCACCCTTATCTAGGCACTTAGCGTCAAAATGTCCAATCTTTCCATAATTAAAACATTTAAAAGGTAATTTTCCTTGATATTTACATGTGCCCTTTTTTGGCTTACAAATTAATAGATCTCCATTGTCATCTTCATCATCACTACAACTGTCACTTGATTCTTAAACCTTAACCTTCTCTTTTTTTGATGTCTTTAAATCAGCTTCTCTCTTTGAGGGTTTCTATTATTCATTCTACATCTCATATTCCATAAGAATACCATGTAGTTCATCCATCTTTAGCTTGGATATATTCTTCATCTCTTCAGTTGCTGAAATGTTTCATCATATCTCAATGGTAGAGATCTCAAATTTTTTTGAACCATAATTAATTCTTATAACTTTTCTTCAAGGCCTTGAATATGATTAACTATTTGATCAACCCGTAAAAGATAACTTGCCATATTTTCTTCCTCTTCCATCTTCAAACTCTCAAACTATCTTATGAAATTCTAAATCTCAGCTTTTTAAAGCTTTCCACCACCTTTGCAAACATTCTCAAGTTGTACCCAAGTTTCATGAGTAGATTTACATTGCATAACTTTAAAAAATTCTAATTCATATAAACCACATAAAATAACATTTAAAAATTTGGTATTATATTCACTTACATTCTTTTCTACCAGAGTAGTTATAAGTGTTTGTGGCTCTTCATATTCTTCCCCCACTACTTGTAAAATGTTTAATCTAAGGGCCATCAAATAAGTCTTCATCATTATGCTCCAAAAATCATAATTTGTCTAATCAAACAAAGGTTTTTTATTTTTATAAAAACCTTCATGTGATCCAACCATTCAAGATGTAATTTTTTTTCAAAAGGAACCTAATATGATACCAATTTTTAAGCATGAAAGATATTGAGAGCGGGGGTGAATCAGTATATTATATATCTTTTACTTAATCTAATTTCTTTTCTTTAACCACTTAATCACACATTCAAGATATGCAATAAAACTTGAAAAAATAATATGCACCACATGAGAGAGAGAGAGAGAGAGAGAAAGAGAGAGAGAGAGAGAGAGAGAGTATATTTTTACATGGAAACCCAAAGTGGGAAAAACCATAGAGAAATATCTCAAGTATATGATCAGTACCAACTTGTAGGAGCACCAAGCCCTTTGCTGAGCACCAACATAGAAACTATTTATAAGCACCAAATCACAATAGCGACAACCCCTTGCAAATATTTATGGGTATGAACTTATAGGAGAACCAACCCCTCTTTTGTATAAAACACAACTATCTCTCAATGTTGCTTACTCAACTAATGATAGAAATCTACAATATCTCCTAATTTTCTCTCTTTTAAAACAAATATAAACCATGCACACTCTTGAATATTAAAAATGGATTCTCAAGTCTTTATTTATAGCTTTCCAAGTGTTCTTTGGCATTCACCCTTTGTGACCCTTCAATCCTCATGGAAAATGGTGCCAAACTTGCATGACCCTTCATATCATTGAATTTGAAAAGTCATATGGTGACCCTTCATAAGAAAATTCACCCTTTCCTCTTTTTTCTTTATCTTTGTGACTTTTTATATTCCTCAAAGTGTCCTTTCATGTGAAAATTTTCCATACCCTCTTTTATCTTTACATGGTGACTCTTAGAATTCCTCAAGATGACTCCTCATGAGAAAATACACCCCATTCCTCTTTTGTCTTTTACCCTGTGACTCTTTAAATTCTCTAAGGGCCCTCTTTTAACTTATTTTCAGCCAAAAATATATTCATTAATATTAAATAAATATTAACACATATTATCCAATATATGAATATTAAAAACACCATTAAATGTAATGGGGCCTTTATCACCAATAATGCTAGACCTTTGACATCAGTGACAATATTTCAAACAAATATGTTAATAACCCATAGAATATGTATTTCAAATTTGTAAAGTCACTTAATTATGATTAAAAAAGGTTATAGATCACTATAAGAGATAAGTAACATTTCAATAGAATGTGTGTGCATTCAATGTGTAGAAAATAATTGAGGTGACATATCAATTCTTAGCTAAAAGTTAGAATGATAAATAGAGTAAAATAAGGTGTGTCATGGGTTTAAAATGTATCCCAACATCAACCTTTTTATGTGGTGGTTTGGACACTACCATCTCAGTAATTGACAACTCCATCCTAAAACAGGACACCTCTAATTCCCTAGGCACAACATACACTTAGGCATCCTCATTCCTTAATATCAATATGATGGGTATGATTACCTATAAAAAAAAATAATGGTGGAATACATAATAATATGCAAGAATATTTGGGCCACAATAGTCAACTAGTTGGCATTTCAAGAAAATAAAGGAAGATATAAAGGGGGATACATAGCAAGATATCGAGGTAGTGTACAAGGAGGTAAGGGAAATAAATTCTAATGACCTCCAATTTAGTTCTAATTATGTGGATAATCTAATCATGAAAAAAGGAAGTTTCCCTCAAGTACTCATTAATAATCCTACCATGCATACTGTAGGGTTTCATATTAACATGACATTAAAGATTGTCTAGTTTTTGAGAAACAACAAATAGAAAATGTAGTAAAGAATGTGAATATGATTAACACATAACCCTGGGAATATGCCTTTGTAAAATTATTCATATGAAAAAAACATGTAGAATAAGGAATATTTCTTCTATAAATTCCAAAATATCATGGGATAATAAAGGCTCACCAAGACAACTATCCTAAACCATTCATAGAGAAAGGATTAATGCAAGAAGCTATTGATATTTTGAAAATAATCCAACACAAAATGCAATTGATTATAATTCTATAGCTATGGATTCATAGATGCATGGGTAGATAATGTGCACTATATGATAAGATGGTGTTGTTTTTTCCATGATGGAGTTAATGAAGTTACTTATCACACTATAAAATGAATTCATCTTGTAGAATATCACTAAATTACTCCATTATGCATTGGAATGTGATTAACAATGTCATCAATGGATGGACAAAATTATATGGTATGTTAAGACTAAGAAACCCTAGGATATTAATTCTAGGATGGATATTAAATTGATAAGGTATTAAATAGCCAATGTAGTATTTGATTTTGGTAGTACTATTAATATGATTCCAACATTAATATGGATAGGTATTGGATGACCTACATTGAGCTATGGCGCTATATCTCTTACTCATATAGACTATGGATGGGTTGAATATTTTTATCACTTGGACAATGTAGAGATCAAATTCATAGAGATGATTTTACAGAGTGACTTTAAATTCATTGATATGAAGAGCGAGAGACTCACTACCCTGTATTGATAGGAAAGAGGTGGATATATTATGTATAAATAAACATCAACATAGTGTTTAATAAATTGAAATCCCATCATGGAGATAAATTAATAGTAATTCCCCTAAATAAATGTGGGTAATGGACATATTACATCCCAAATACATCCCCAAAGAGTCTAATTTACCATATGTTTGTGATGAAACTAGCTAGATGAAAGTGAACATAAAAAATAAATAACAAGCTCTACAAGCTATTGAATGTATCTTTATGTATGATATATCTATCCCACCTATACACTCTCTACACAAGGGAAAGTCACTTTGAAACCAAATGTTAAATCACATAGGGTTCTTGTAGATAGAAATGGAGGATGTGAGATCTATTTATCAGGTCACCAACTATGTCTGACATAGATTTTATCTATTATATTGGTGGACAAGGATTACATAGAGTTGAATTCAAATGAAATCCAACCATGGGACATAAAATTATTTACTAAGTGGGTATTTTGATACACACATTCTCAACCGAGTCAAGGGAGATCATGAGACATGTCTTCTATGGATGGTATTTGTGATGAAGTGCCAAATACGTTAACTAGTTTATTCACAATAGTATGTACCATATGTTGATGATAGGGTGAGTGATATAAATTATGCACTAGAGTGGATTAATTCAAACTAGTGGTTAGTTCACCATGATGATCAACTATGTTGGGATAAATCCTACAATTAATTGTATCGTGATTTTAATTACCTGAGGTTGCTAGAAAAGGCTAAACAATGTTCAACAAAGGAAACTGTATAAAAATTCACATCTACCTATGCATTAAAGTTGAGACTAACAAAATTATGGCCCTAAAGTACTTGGTGCATTTTTTTAAATATAAATTCGATGTCTTCCCAACTACCCCATACATACATCATGATTGTAGGCTATATAAAAAGTAGTAGGTGTAGGTCCAAAGTGAATTCATTCAAATGTTCATCTTTGAAGGTGATAACCACTTGATGCATAAGGAATTTTAGTAGTTCAAAATATTTATATGTCATGGGTGGGTTGAGGAATTAGATAATATAGGTGAGTCATCTTAAAAAACAAATTGCATCCTACAACTTTAATGAAGCCTTATAAATTCATAAAGAAAAGGGGAAGGAGAAAATTTTAGTTCAGGCTTTCCATAGGATATAAGATCATGAGTATGAGACATATAATTTAGACAATGAGGATGACATGGATTTAGTTGATCTGTGTTAACCTAAAGGAGAGATTGAGTCACTTTTAGACCCAATCATAGAGTAGATAAAATAAGAAAGGCTATGACATATCAACATCCCAAAACAATAAGCCCAATATATGTTGTGTGACTCCATTCCTAAGGGAGAAAACAACATCTATCAATAACCTTTGAGGGGATATGTGAAGAACATTGGAGCACAAGACATTCCAAAGCTAGCCCAAATTAGAGATTATTTGTCTCAAGAAGACATATCAAAAGTTATGCAACTCTTAATGGATTACCAAGATCTATTCCCTACCAAATTTATAGAGTTTAAGTCTATAGATCCATCCTTAAGGTAAATGCACATTGATATAAAGGAATGCACATGAATAATTAATAAAATATCATATCAATTGAATCTAAATTTGAAACTTAAAGTGAAAGGTGAGTTGGATCATATGTAATAAGCTTATGTTATCTTTCTAGTAGAGAAAACTGACTAGGTTACCCCTATGGTAGTGCAACCTAAGACAATGGTTTAGATACAAATATGTGTATATTATCACATCTTGAATGAGGGTTATGCCAGTGAGCCATTTATTATTCCATTCATAGATAAAGTTTTAGAACTAGCCACAGGGTATGAGTTGTATTCCTTCATGTATGGCTTCAGTGTATATCACCATACTTGATCAAAGAGAAAGATAGGGACAAAAATACTTTAAAAAATGAATGGGGTTCATTTACATATAAGGTAATTCCATTTGGTTTGAATAATTCACCTAATATTTTATCTAGAGATATAGGCATTACATTTCAATATTTTATCCATGTCTTTTTGGAAGTCTATTTAGATAATTGGTAAGTATTTTCCTTTTTTAAAATTCATTTGTCTAAACTCCTAATTATAATGGAAAGATGTAGAGTTTGTAAATTATGCTCAATTTAAATAAATGTTTATTTTTTACACCATTTGGCGTCTTTATATGACATTTAGTTTCTATTAAAGATATCTTAGTGGATAAAGATAAGATCACAATGATTGTGGGAATGTCTCCACCTACAAGTTCAAAAGAGATGTGATCCTTTTTTCAGACATACATGATATTAATAGAAGTTCATTAAAGGGTGTACATCCATATCAACCCCTTTTGAGAATTTTATACACAAAGGAACATAGTTTGAACTGATAAGTTAATTCTAAGTATCAATCAATGGATTAAAAAAGAGATTAGTGACTATGTTTATCCTAATTTTCCTAGACTAGATAAAACCTTTTCATGTCCATGTAGATGCATGGAAAATCATAGTGAGATAATTATTAGTGTAACCAATATAGGGTGGGTTAGATCACCCTATTCATTTTTCAATCAATAATTGTCTATTATGTATTAAAATTATACATCTAATCAGTGAGAAGCTTTATCTATGGTGTTTTCACTTCAAAAGTTTTGGTACTGCCTTTTGGATACACCTTTTGAGTTATTCACTAATAATCAAGCACTATGATATTTGGTTAATAATCCCATGATATGAGGATGAATTACATGTTAGTTTATGCTCTTATAATAATTTTAATTATGGATAAATATTACGCTAAGTTGAGAAAATGTGGGTTCATAATATTTGGTTAGGATTCTAAATGGAGAGGAACCAGAGGAGATCCTAGATGAGTCTCTAGATGCCCATTTGTTTCATGTGTTTGTGTCCTAGAAAAATTATAACATATCACATAATTTATTGAACAAGTTATATTTCTAAAATAATATGTGGATAAAGATAATAATAAAATTATTACTATAGCCTTGTCATATAGCATTATAAATGGATTTCTTTATCATATGGGCTAAGATGAAGTGGTGCACAGAGTTGTGCTACAACACAAAAGTCCATAATTACTAGAAGAGTCACATCAATGGATTTTATGGGGTAAGTTTTTAGGAGACACAATTATAATGAAGATCTTGAAGAGTGGGACTTGGTGGCCCTATTTGTTTCAATATGTCCATAGAGTGGCATAACATTGTGATGTATGCCAGTCAATAGGCAAGACAAACTAGAGAGATGAAATAATGTTACAACCAATGCTAGCACAATAACCCTTTGACCAATGGGGAATTAATTTTTTATTCCCCATTAATGGACATATTAAATTTATCCATGCTATATATTATGACTGTGAATAAATATTTTACAAAGTGGGTGGAAGCTATTATGATGCCCTGTTTTAGTGCTAAGTATGCAACAAAGTTCCTATATGTAAATATATTTATTAGGTTTTCTTGTCCTATTAAACTAATTATTGATATAGGCATAGATTTATTGAATAAGACTAAATATTCTCACCAATGTGTTTTCTATTTCACACTATAAAAGTATAACATATCATCCCTAGGATAACAACTAAGATGAAACTGAGAATAAGGTTTTGGGTAATGCTTAATAAAATATGTGATGTTTAATGGGATGACTGAGAGGATTGAATTTTTGTAGTGTTATGGGCATACCACAAACATTATAATTGTGAAACAATTTTCATTCTATTTCAGCTATTCTACTATTTGTAAGTGATCATGCCTATGAGTATGTAGTACCTAGTCTATGAATTGTAGTCATAATATGCATGGGTTCATGAGTCATTTAAAACCTATTTATTGGAGATAAATCACATGGGTGAACATAGATACAAAACATTTCAGCCACAATAAGTTCATAATCATAGCCAAAAATATTAGCATGATATGAATCTATGCACCAAATAGTTTCATGTGTATCAACCGATCTTACTTGATGATAGTTGATTTAGAACCTTTTTAAGATGGTTCAACATTAGATAAAAAGGACCATACATCATCCATGAGTTATCAAGACTAGGAATTTTAGTCTTAATGGATTTATAGGGCACCATTTTATGCATAAGGGTGAATGGCAGTATGCTCAAACCCTATTATCAGTGAGTTGTGTACGTAAGTCTAAATAGGAGTAAAATCCCACCACTTTAGCCTATGATTTTCTTTTAATTATGTTGTGTGGTCTTGGTTTGTTTCATTTATTCTATGTGCTTAAACCATAACTGTGTCTAAGTGCCTTTGTATAAGTGGAATAAGAGGCCATATAGAATAGACATCAATATAGAATGAATGGAATAATAAATACATCATGCCAAATAATGGCCAACTACATCAAAAATTAAGTCTGGGGAAGACACAAGAAATAGGATCCTATATGGATAAAGGCTAATGGATATTTGTGGTTGATTATTGGAAAAGTAAGAGTAGATTTCAACAATAAGGAGTTAATAATAAATTATGGTAGTAAAATAGTAACATGACACATCACATCATTTACTAAATTTACCAAAAAGGGAATGCCAAATCAATAAAAAGTACACCAACTTAACAAAAGGTGATATGGCTAATTTAATGACATCCAAAGTAATATCAAGGCATAGAAAATCATATTAAAATATGATGTTGGAAATGGAATTTAAAAACATATAAATATCAAACATTACTAATTAGGTCATAATTTTACACTTAATCAATTTTGAGTTCTTTTTATTTTTTTGAGTTTTCAAGAATTTCATATAAAGTAGAGTGTCTAATATCATCATTATAGTGATGATGGTTGAGTTTAGTCATTCTCAATTTATCAAATGACTCATGATGATACAAAAATAGAATATGAGGATTGGGGAAAATCTATGGCATACAAGTTTCATAGACCTAGATGCCTATGTTTTCATCAATCTTTTAGAAACATGCCTATTTTTTCATGAAGGATCTCAAGGTGCACAACCCTTAAAGGTAACACATTTATATATAATATAAAATATGAACACCAAGTACTTGATACACTTAACTAAATTTGGCCAATTGGGTGACATAATGGAGCTAATATTGGGTAGATATATTGAGGGAAATATTTATTTTTCCTCAGATATAACTATACATGTGAATTAAGCCACAATGGCATCAACCAAAGGAATGGTGATAAAAAGAAGACTTTTGGGTATGTATAAGTCAAAATCACCAATGATCCTACCAAAAACTATGGATTTGTATACCATAAGTAACTGAGGGATCCCCATAGAGGATATCACAGACAAGCTAGTTTACATTCTTGTAAATTGCATCAACAAAATATTCTAGCACATAATGAAGGCCAAAAAGGAGGAAAAAAGGTGTTATTAATATTAACCATTATATGATTCAATGTAGTGAAGATTTCAATTGGTCTGAGTTCCTAGTTTTATAACTCACAAAAAATATTAACAACATACTAGCCTCAATAAAACAAACCTTTAAATATCAATTATTAGTCTTGCTACTAGTATTTACCTACTGGAAATATCTTAAGGGCATAGTGCACCTAAATTTTGACTAGTGGACTAATATAGCATTCACAAACCTCATCTAGAAGTGGGAAGAGAGTACCTAATTTACACATCTTTGGAAGTTTAATATATGGTGGGATGAATTGGAGAGCTCATTATTAGCAACCCTTGTATCCCTCTTGATGTGATGCAATACCTTAGCAAACATGTAGAAGTCACCAAACTATCACAAGATATAACTATTAAAAATCATTAACTTAATAAGATACTCATTATATATTTACCTTTATTTCTTGAAATGGAAACAATGGAGTAAGAAGTTAAAAATCAAAAGACATTATTTACAAGAAGAGTAAAGCCATTACAAAAAATAACACTAGGTGTTCTAGTCCAAACATCCTCATCATCATAGAGACCAATAAAAAAATTAGTGCATGAGACTATAAAAAATTCAAGATCTTAAAAGACCACAAATTTACTTCTCCACCTAGGCAAAATACAAGGAGTTAGAGAACCCAACTAGATGATCCTTATGTTCCTAAGAATGTAGCCCAATGTTAATGAACCAAAATGTAGATAGATGAACAAGAGGTATATAGAATTATGATGGATGATATGGATAGAGACTTATATGAGAGGGAATAAGAGAAGGATTTCTTATTTTATAAATTAGTATGAAATGTCCAAGTGTAGAAGAAGGTACCCTAACATTTGTGGGTGTAACTACATATTTGTCCTCTTTTGATTAGGGTGGATATACTCAGTGATGAGGCCAAAATTTATAAAATTCAAGTAGATATTTCACATAGAGGGGTATTTTAAATTACCTCACACCCACATACATTTTATCTTATACCATAAAGTCCTCTCGAAGTAATTACACACAAGAAATAGACACTATAGTGATACATGCTAAATGCAAAAGATTGAGAGGAACCATCAAATCTTACAACCCCTATGTACGAAGAAGATGAACTTATCTTAGCTTCATAGGACACTCTAAGAATAAAAACATAGCCATAATTTGAATAAACATTATAATTGTATAAATACTGACTACTTAGCACTAGTAAAAGAAATGACTATATTATGAAGCAAATAGTATAGGATGGTTTGATTTCTTCATCATCATCATATTATGATGATCCCATCACTGAAATTGAGGAAGTGGATTTTGATTCTCAAATTAAATAATAACAATAAGTCACACATGAATAAGCAAAGAGGCAATCTCAAATATGATATTGACAAGAGGAAAAACATCATGCCAAGGTTGAGGGTAAGATAAAAATGAAATTTACTCCATAAAATAAATAGGTAGAGAATGTGCAGTGCCAAGATAAGGAGGATGAGACTCAAAAATGGACTGATGACATTGAAGAATTTCATAAGTAAATTGAGGAGCTATAATAAAATTTTTGAGAATGAGGATGCATTTAACAAAATATAAGCACAAAAAGTGAAGAAAAGAGAGGATGTGGAAAAAATATATTAAGGAAGATTAATAAAATGAGGCATAACACAGGAATGCCATAGCCAAACAAGAATAAGAAGAGAATAAGAGGTACATATAATAAGAAGATATGAATAAGAAATCTATATAAATAGAGAATAAGAGGCAAGGAGATGTAGAATGTGAGAAGTGGCAAGCTGACCAAGAGGAAAAGAAGACATAATCAATAGTGCAGAAAAAGAAAAAACACGTGAAGGGTCATCAAAAAATAATAAATTGAAAGAAGAAGTAGAAATAGAAAAAAAAAATAAAGATGAGGATATTAAAAAACAAAAATAATATTAAACCTACAGAAGAATAAATTCATAAAAGAGGAAATGCATAAAAATAAACAACAAAATACTAGTTCTATGAAATAATAAGTGGATTCTTAGGCACAACCAATGCAAAACATTTAGATTTTGGATATCCACACTTGATCCTCCTGATGCAACTCATTCTTTCTACCAATATCTCCATTATAATAGGTACATATGACCATATCATATAAAACATTGGTGCTTGCCCCACCTACCACTGAGACATATTTAGATGTTTCCTAATTAAAACTAGATAAATAGGTCAAAGGAGTAGCCATGTTTCAAGAATAAATCACATAGAAATAAATATCGTTAGATAACAAGGTGTAAAATTATAGGATCAAAACATAGATTTGAGAGACCATACTGATAATGCAAACCTAATCATTGAGGATGTCTATCTAGGGTTATGTGCACAAGTCATTAGGAACCATGTTATTTCTAATCAATAGTAGTTACCACTAATCATTACACAACTTAGACAATATTGGTAGACCATCGAGAAGGTTTGAAACATACAAGTGTAAGGCTAAGCCATCAAAATAGATATTGAGGATATATTTGAGCTAAATACAAAATATCAGTAGGATTTTCATGTTACCTTAGTCCAAGCAACTCAAGTGGTCAATAATATACTTGAATGGATACAACATCTACACACAGTTTAGGAAAGTGCCTAACTTGAATTTGTCATAGTGAGCAAATCCAAGATAACCATAGAGAATTAGGTCACCATGTTTAAGTAAATTGATGTGAAATTACATGAGTATAGTAGTGCAAATAAAATAGTCATGTATCAACTCCAAGAATGATAGAATCAAACATTGTGAAATGCTTTCACTAAAAGCTAAGTGTAGTGACATATTGATAATATCACTAATATTCAGTAAGATATGGATCCAAATATTACTACTACAAATTTTACCTTGATTATTATAGAAGATGATGACATATCATAGTTACATCATGTCAAGATCCACTACGCACTTTGTTGTGCATCATTCAATAATTTTTTCTTGATTGGTAGGATTTTAAGGTAGATGTTACTACTTTTGATAGTATAATCACACCTTTGGTGAAATAATCATAGTTCATCCCTATAATCTAATTACAAAATAGTATTCAATATAAAAATAATGCATCATAACCTTTATCACACACTTCTTCATCTCCAGACACTAAGTGAATTCTACCACCTTCTAGCTAGGTATTGCATTGGTTTCACATTTTGTAAATTTTGGTTGTAGGATACCTTGTTGCACATTATAAGACTAGGCTAACTATAAATATGTAAATGATAGTCACATGGTTATTCTTGCCAACTGAAAACATGTATGGGTGGTAGTATGGTATTCTATTTAATTGAAAACATATTAGGGTGGTTAAAAAATGTGAAACTAGTGAAAATTGGTAAATAACACCCTGAGCAATTTGATAATAATGTGATTCCAAACTATATTTTGTTACCTAGACCTGATACCTCTTAAACATTGTCTTAGGATGAGACAATAATTTAATTCTGAAAAAGTGTTAGTGGGTGAATATGAGTGCCAAACCACTTGGTCAAATATATGTTCCATGTGGATAGAACCATAATTTCCTTCTATTGTATATTTATTATGATTTGTGTGATGTCTAGTTTATTTTGGTCTTGTATTAATTACATAGAGCTACAAGTAAATAAAATATGATTTGTCATGCATGTGCACTAATAATGGATTTATATGTTAAAATGACACAAAATTATGGTTATATATTCCTTTAGATTATAATATAATGGGTTGGTAATTGTATTAATGAATAGATGGATGAACTTCCTTATGGACTAATAAATCTCAAAAAGATTGTAATAGAGGATTGTCCTAGGATCCTATATTTGGTTAAATGTTTTATTAAATTTATTATATAATTGAGATTATATGTGGGTTTTAATGTTATTTCTATATGTATAATATTTTTATTTATAAATATCTATGTATGAGAATGCTTTCCCTTGGTATTTCTATTATTAAAATTATATTTATCATATAAGTAGATGTGATTATTTTGAAAGTATATTCTTCCATGTGAAATATATATGAACTAAATCTAAAAGATGTAATCATGTATTTATTTATTAATTTTGGTAAGCTCTAATTTACATCTCATGGCTATCCATATAAATAACATGTTATGATGAGCCACAAGAACCTATGCTAACACAGATAAAGGCATTTGTCTTACTATGAAAATATATTATCAACGAGGTCATAAAACCATTTTTGAAAAATGATTCAATGATAAATAGATTGACCTTGTGGTTTTAAGTATTGATTAAGGGTGAGATTAAGTGTTTTTATTTGATGAATAATGAATCTAAGTCCAAACATTTGTATTATGGTAGTTAAGGTTTTAATAAGAGTATGATTACTTACCATTATATTGGTCTCATATCTATATTAAATTAAGTTTAAGTCCTTATTAATGAATTATGTCCTATTTAATAATTTCACCATGTTAAGTGTTGGAAAAGGTTCAAACACTTTCCATGATAGACTCAAGTTGATCTTGTTTTATTGTAATTATGAAAACATTCCACTGAATTTAAGTGTTAGGTTTACAAAGCATACCACATAACATTGATATGTTGTCTATGTTACATTATTGATTATTTTGAACATGGAAAAAGTTCATAAAGATAATAAAAACTTTTACATAAAAATCACTTATAATATAAAAATAGATAATATCAAATGGACTTTAAAACCTTACTTAGATTTAACCTTGATAAAGGGGGAAACCAATGTTTAATAGATTGATATTGAATTAGTAAATAATTTTTTAGAAAGGTATTGAATAATGTTTAAGCTAAGGCATAGTGTTAAACAATAACTTGACCCAACCTTTCTAACGTATATAGTTTAGAAAAAAAGTGTTAAATCAAGCCATTAGTAATAATGGCTTGCTAATGGATAAGTAATCATGAAAAATCATGGTGGAAAGATGAAAAATGTGGGAGAAATAATTAAGGGTTTATTAATAGATCATATGGATATGTTTTTATTATTTAAAATTCCATAATTACACTATGATTAGAAAAAAATGAAAATATTGCATCGATAATTGATAAATTTAAGCAAACTATAGACTGTCGATTTTGGAAGCATTAGGTTCTAGGATAAATATTAGTGATGATGGGACTATGAGGAACACACAGTTAAAGTTTTAAAATAAATAAAAACACAAATTACTTCAAGGTGAGACATAATTTTTCTAGGTTTAAAATGAATGCATGACTTTGTTTAATAGGTAAAAACTAGAATAGGATGAAGTTAGGAGGTGATTACATTGCCATTATAATCTCATTCCTATCTTATTTTCCTCTATAAAAAACTTTTAAAAGATTGATTTATGTTTGTTTCCTTCCTATTAAACCCATAATAGTTGAAATTGAAAATGTGTATGCATGTTTTACATGGTGAATTTCTTGGATATGTGGATGTGCAGTCTATGTCATTGCCACAAGATGAACATAGAGTTGTAAATAGACATGTGTTTATGTATGTCATGTTTGTAGAATTTAAATAGTCACAGTATGAATTTGTAATGGATATTAGTTATTTTTACTTAGTTGAATATGATATATACTAATATTTTATTGTGTTTATCATTTAATTATTATTGAAAAGAATATTCATATGATATATTAGATGTAAATATATAATGGGTTTTGGCTTATGATATTCCTAACCATATATTTTATGGTTTTAAAAATGATGAATCATTTATGTGAATGTTATTATATATGGAATATTGGCATGCCAACATTGTCATGACTTAATTTGATTACACAAAAAGTGTAGGTTTAAGATTTACATGAGTCTGGTTTCTCAATTTATACTCTCGAGAGAAAGGAATTTATGATTTTATAGATGAAATAAATGTTATGATTACTTTTTTCAAGTCTTTTATAGGTATTAAGATACTTATATATTATTATAAATCCTTGTATCAGCCATATGCTTAATAATTTTATAGATTTTATGTAGTTTAGTAATGAAAATATGTACTCAAATAACAATTCATTGTTAGATAATTACATCATTATGAACTATTTTGTGGACATATGTGCTAAAAGGACTATTGAAATGTTTATTGACTTGGAAAATAGTTTTTGTCAAACTAAAAAGATAATGAGACACTTAAAATTTATCGAAGTATCTAATTTTTATTTATATCATTTATTTTTAATAAATAATATAGATCAAATATTTATAAGTACGGTTTGTTTGATGTGAATTATCATTATAAATGCTAGAAAGTTAAAAGTAGTCTTATATTTGAGTAGGCCAATTTTAATAACATGTTATGTGACTCTTGATAATTTATGTATGCAATATCTTAATGGGTTTTAAAAACTTATAAAGATGTATAATATTTTGTATCAAAATTTAAGGATGGGATATTATTTTAAAATGTTTAGTAATGCAATATCTGATTTGATTGTTTAAATCTCTACATAAGGAAACATATTGCACTATTAATTATGCATTAGTATATATGGACACTTTTATTCTTAATCATGTTAATAATTAATTATTTATATTATTATTAGTGTAAATCTTGTATAGAAAAATAGTATGTTGTATTTTAATATATGTGATATTAATGATGATCTCTAAAAGTTAATAATTAGGAAACTCCTTTTATCACAATTTTTAATTCCCAAAAACTCTTAAAATAAGGTAATCCTACCTTCTTATAGAAAGTTGTGAAATGTCTAAAATTTTACATGGTGGGGGTAAATTTTATAATTCTTAATGAATATATAATCAATTTGATTTCATGCTGACTATCATATATGATTTTTCCTAATGTGATTGTAAAATAATAATTGTGATGCTTAGTTTAACAATGAAATGAGATCTTATTTTTAATAAAATTATCATGATGTTAATAAGTATGTTCAAACATTAAAACAATGATAATATTATTTTTTAAACAATGATAATTATTAACAAAAAAAATCATTTTGATAAATCTATCTCTACAATTATGGAATGAAAACAAACCTTAGTACTAGTGTTTAGGCATCATACTCTTCAGTACACATGTGATAGTCTTGAGATTGTAAATATTTTTGACAATTTTTTTAGGTATTGACATCAATACTTTGATAATTATAAGAGTAATATTATAGCTTATATAAATTTTTAATTTTTGTTGACCTAATATAAACATATATTTATCTATGACTATTAAAACAATAATCACCTAAAAGTGGTATTTGAGCACTAAGAGTGATAAATGAGACTACCAATCCATAGCTTATCCCTAGACTTATCCTAGAACCTATTATCACACTTATCCAACCTTTATGTCGACCACAAGTTTCCCTAGTTAGCTCAAACATAGTTTGGAACCCTCATTTCCTAATCTTAGCCCTTTGTGCCTAGTATTATTCCAGTTAGACATTAACACCACATTTAGCACACTAGAGACATGTGGTGATAGTGTCCACACAATGGTGCTTATGTCCTTTACCCTATATTTATTGAATTAATATATTTTCTAAGGTAAAATCCTCTTAAGATCACCATAGACATCTTTTATTATCTTCAAAAGCAATAAAATGCTATAAAAACATGATTTTAAACCTTTATATACTCAATGGAAATTAGATGAAAAATACCTATTTAAGCATGAAACAAGTTGAGAAAGATCAAGGTTATTATTGGCATCCTAAGTTGTAACATAAACGATCAGAGGGAAGTGTCTAGGTCCTATTTCCCAAACCTAGTCCAACATGGAAATGAAATTAGGATGTGGGTCACCTATTCCTGGGTCAGACCACTAGATATGGCTGACTTCCTTTTTATGTCTATCACCTGTGTTTAAACCTAAACTAGCTTCTTGTTGGTAAAAGGGGAGAGAGATTGACAATAATCTATGAGAACATGTAAAAGGGGGGTGATGCACCAAATGTTTTTATCCTTATACTCACACAAGACACACTATAGGATGAATTTAAGACTCATAAACGTCACTTCATTCACTCTTTGATCAACTTCACATAAGTGTTTCACAAGAAGGTGTGGACTAGCTATCAACCTAGTATGGAACGGTAGTTTTCCACTTCCAAACTGACCAATAGACTATATATGCACTTAGAATGACTTGTGAGAAATATCAAAACACTATATGAACATGAGAAAACTTAGACAGAGTCACAAAAAGCATACATTCACTTAACCACATAAATGAAGTCATGAAACACACTTCAATTCAGCTTGTAAATGGAAGAATTCAGTCTTTTATTGCATCAAATAGGTTCTATAGTGAAAATATTGGCAGAGTCTAGTCATGCCAAAGAGAAGGATCCTTTTTGAGGCTTATAAGCATGTATTTATACCATAATTGGATGAGATACATGGTGATCATGCATAGAAGGATGGATAAGGGATCATAATGACCAAAAATTCCCATCAATCTTGGCATTGATATAGTTAGAAAAGATCATAATGTCTGAGACTACTTATGGAAAATGCCTAAAACAATCATATTAGTCCCTTTCAATCTATTTATAGCCTACATTGATGCTATTTATGGTTACAATGGTGGGATAAAGTCATTTAAAATATAAACTATAGAATAAAAGTAGTTACAACATCTAGATCAATCTATTATGATCTTGTTCTAGCATGGATTTCTCCTACTAGTTCATCTTTGACAAGTAAGAGTGAATAAAAAGGTCATAATCATGTTGCTAGCTTTGGTGATGAACTTGTCAAAAGTAACATGTCTACCTCCATGGCCTCCCTTTGAAATATTTTCTCTAGTTTGACCTTGAATATATTTGGCTTTGAATTTTGATATTGGCCCTTGATCTTGATCTGGGCTTCTCATATTAAGACACTTGGTAATTTTGTATTGATCCTTAGGATCCTATTGTCATTTTATCTACTTCTATGTTTCTTCCACATGGTTGCCTCATGTTTAATCTAAGATCCATTAACTTATTAACCTTTCTCACACCATTGATCTTTCTATATTACAATGAATGTGAGACATATACCTGTTACCATTTTAACGTGGTTGTGACACCTAGTAACGTCTCATTAGCCTTATGATCCTCTGAATTTTTTAACTGATACTCACCATTGATTTTCTTTGGTATGATTAAATGTGTACCATTGATCATTTTGGGCCTAATGGATTTATCATTCATCACACATCATTATATCTTTCTTTAGGTAACTAATATCTTGACACATACCATTAATGCATTTATGCTGACCTTTTAACTTGATGCTCACCATTAGATCTTAGGTGTACAATCAAATGCATACTATTAGATATTTAGGACCACTAGCTCTATTAGTCACCACTCACCATTAGATTTGATCATATCTCCTGATATTTTGACACTTTTTAGCTTTTCGTTCAACCTTGAAACATTTGAATTTCAATGGATATTTGTCATAGCTTTAAATTGACATCCCCATACACATTTATCAACTTTTAAGGCTTGTAACTTGGGATAGATGGCTTATCAAGACATGAAATTTATAGAGGATGATCTATGAATTAAATACATTGATCTTGTGTGATCCTTTCATTCTGTGTGGCTTCCTAAGCATACTTATAAAATTCACAAGTAAACCAACCTATTTGTTTCTACATGACATGTAAGAGAGTCTAGTTAATTTAGACTTATGCTTGAATTGTTGTTTGAATATTTGAGGCTTGAATGAACTTATGAGTCTTGTAATAACTTGTCCCATGATCCTTACTACATTGATCACCATGAGAGCTTACTTCCTCAAAATTTGACAAACTACACTTTATGTTTACTTAAAGTGTTTCAAAATATTTGTAAGATGAATGTGATCTTTGGACCACACATTCCATCCATAACTCTATTCATCTCATCCATCCAAGTAGAAGTTTTGTATGTAGGCCAAATTACATGAACAATTACCATGACCTATACTACCCTACTTCTACATAATACCATTTACAATATCCTTAATCTTAAGTTTTCCAAATTTCTAATCTCAATCACACTCAAGTCTCTTAGGGCCACTATCATACTAGCATCACTTAAAATTGTAATAGCATTAGGTGGGGAGAACTACATCAATATTAATCCCTCCTTAGAGTATTAGTATAGGTAATCTCTTCATAATAAGGTATTGAGGATGTCTAACTTATCCTAATAATAAATAGACTTTTTAGATCATACCCTAATTTAAAGGAGGATTAGGGTTTGTATCATAAATCAATCATAACAATAAAAATATAGAGTTTCATAATTTAAGCATGTAGGAACATATCCCAAAAACCTAGACATATGTGCACTTAGTAGTTTAGGACAATCTTGTATAAATGACATTAACACTAATATCAACATACTAGAGTCATCTGGCACTACTTTATAACTATAGTGCTATTGTCTAGAAGGGTTGTTAACATAGGAATATAGTTGAAGACACTCAGACTTGCTTTCATCCCAATTTCTAGCATTCAGATCATATGTATCGAGTATTTTCTAGGCAATTCTTTATTTTCTCTAATTATTATTATTTTTAGAAATTTAAAGCTAGTCAAATTTGTAACAAATCAATGGATATTTTATGCATATTATTTACTTAATTTAGTCTACTCATCCTTTTAATAAAACAAAGGATTTATACAATCTAAATTGTAAAAGGTTAAGACATTTGGTGAAGCTGACTTACTTTGAACATTTCTCAAACCCTAACCCTAGATACTTGTAAGGTTTGTATCCTTCATTTTCCTATTTTCATTATCTAGTTTATGTTTTCCAAGTTTCATATATTTTTTAGAATCTCTATTCTGATTTGTTTACTATATGCAATCTAAAAAAGTTATCTCTCTTCAATTAAGAAAAAGTGCTAGGATAAATGGAAATCCTATTGAGCATATTCAAATTCTTACTATTCAAGATTATAACATGGATAAGGGACCTATTATAACTCCTATTTTTGATCCTTCATACCCTGATTATGTGGATTTAAATGATAATGCATATGCAAATGAACAATATAATCAAGAACAAGATGATATATAAATTGTAAATTGGGACACTCTCCCTCCACTAAATAATGATAACATAATTATTGATAAATATGAGGTCCTATATATCTTTAGAGATATAATTTTGGAATATACCCTTGAACATGCATATGTATTACAAGTCATTAGAAATTAAAAAACAATCAAACAATGGTAAATCTTTAACTCTCCTAGCTAATAACATTGTTACATCTACAATGGGGCCAACTTAACTAACACAACTTAAAATTTTAATTCAATAACCTTTAGTGACAACTACACCTCTTTTGGCTAGTTCTTTTCCATATGTACAATCCCTTATGCATAAGGTTCATACTCTATAGGATAAGGTGTTACATCTTGAGAAGGGAGCCACTAGGCCAATACATGCCTTGGATTCTAATATTCTCTTACATACACCATTATCACATCACATTGTGGAAATTCCCTTGTCATTTAGATTAATGTCACCTAATCTTACATTATAAGATGGCAAGAGCAACCTAGATCACCATCTTTGAGCTTTTCACATAACATGTTTTGACTACATGTCCAACGATTGGCTTCTCAGAAAGTTATTTCCTTGTAGTTTAAAGGACTATACCCTATAGTGGTCTTATGACTTAGCAAATCAATCTATCATGAAATTCAATCCTTTTATATACATGATTTTAGCACACTTATTCATCAATATTAGTGACACAATATCATATACCCAAATTTCATAGTTGAACCAAAAGTCAATTAAACCTATTATAGAATACTTCTTACAATAAAAGACTATACTAGATAAATTTCCTAGCCTCATGGTATACAAAGAGATGTAGGACAGATTTAAATATATTATTTTACCATAATTAATGAATCTATCTTATTTAAGAAGTTTCCTACATTCACATATTTGTTCCACACAATAAAGGAAAGAGAGCTCAATATTTTATCAATGGTCAAACTAAAATATACCAATGGATCAAAATTAACTAATAATATTTCAAATAAACTTCCATACAAGGTAAAGGCCATCGATAATAAGAGTGATAAAAAGGCCATAATTAACATAGTTTTTGGGTCATCTCCTCACTTAGTTTTATCATCTCTTTAGCATCGAATCTCCACCAACCTTTGAGAGTCATCAGCATGGGTTTTATAGCATCTATTGGAATCCAATGTAGTATTTTTCCCTCC
This sequence comes from Torreya grandis, assembly GCA_037957365.1. NCBI lineage: Eukaryota > Viridiplantae > Streptophyta > Pinopsida > Cupressales > Taxaceae > Torreya > Torreya grandis. Next base: position 1,533,875 of record JARHVA010004316.1, on the reverse strand, counting down.
CATAAAGAGGTTGATATGACATGGTCTCTTCCAAACCATTATGTCTCTAATGCATTTTGTGAGTACCACAAGGTGACATGCCATACAATACACATATAGATAAGCCTAAAATATAAGATACAAGATTTTATTGAGGCTAAAATTATTTATGTGGCCATACCAATAAAGGCAAAAAAATTACATCAAATAAAAGCTATTGCATTAAATATATTCTCAGATCCATTTTTAAATCACATAAAAAATGAGGTAGGGAGAAATTTAAGTGTTCACTACATATATCAAGCACATCCACTAGTATATTCATATCATAATATTATAGAAGAGGAACACCCATTGCACAACATAATTGGGATGTACCATATTATAGTTTTACCTAGACAACTTATCACCTTCTCAGAGTAGGTGATTGTTGATGATGATACAAATGTACATGTGTTCTTTATACAAGTATACATAGATCATCATCATATCCAATGTGTTATGTTTGACAATGGTTTAAGCATTAACATATACACTATGAAATGTTTACAATATTTGGGGTATTTAAAACAAGATATATTCCCTACAGACATAGTTATTAGTGGTTTTAGTTGTCATGTTCAGAATTACATTAGGGATATTATTCTTCCATTATAGGTTGAACTAGAACATATAGCCACTTATTTATTAGTAATAACTAATGAAAGCATGTTTGATATGCTATTGGGTAGGACATGGATATAGAATCTATGAGCCATCCAATCCACAGTGCATAGATGCCTAAAATACATACATGTAAATGAAGTGGTCAAAGTTTAAAGTCTTCCATATGATTATCCTCTACCTATTCCAAAGTAAGTTACTTCATAATCACCAGTTAAAGTTCTAACATAGTTACTAGATATAGCACATTTATTGGGTAAATCTTAGAGCATAGTTTCTATTAATAGATCATAGAGTTCAATAGAGACAATAGTGCAGGTGAGGTTTATTCCTATAGTATTGACATGTATGCATACTCTCCCATGGAGACCATTATTATAGAGACCCATATGCCATATATATGTCATAGATGCAAGAGGGCCTTCTTCTACTCACTTTTTCTTGAGATCAATATTAATGGGTTCTCAAGGTTCTTAAAATAGGACACCTATGCCAATATAGATTCTTATATCAAATGTGTTCCTAAGACCCCTATAGTTCACAAGACACCACACTCATTACTAAAAATTCATAGCAACACTACATAAAAATATGGATACAAATATAGATCACTTAGTACAATAGATTATTGGATCATAGTTACCATTTGACACAACATAAACAATCATAGTCTTGTTATTTAACTTAGGTCATATGGATAGTGAGTCTCCCATGAGACTCATCAATTGGTATGGTTTCTCTTTTCTTATACATACTTTATTTCTCCCTTTCTCCTTGTACATAGTTCATTTTCATATTACTGCTACATATTTTATTTATAGAAAATAAAAAATAATAAAATACTTTAAAAACACAAAAAAATTCAAATAATTACTCAGAAAACACAAAATTTATAGTTTGTATGCATTACTATGTTTACATTTCTTATATTTTCTAGATACTACATATGTTATCTTAGTATAATTAGTTTTATAATACTACATGTCTCACTTTTTCTTGTCAAGTCCTTATAAATTACATACATGAATCAGGTCCACTACACTAATCTAGACATTCTATTATCTACCAATTGGGATCATATACGCTAATACATCATTCTTCACTTGACACATTCACCCACTCTGTGGCATCTTATACACAGTTTTGATTGCCAATTTTTATCGTTCTATATCTACATCCTAGATTTAGCATTGCTATATATATATATATATATATATATATATATATATATATATATAATCTATATATAGATATATATATCATTACTAATCCTATTCATAGTTTTACCAAATATTACTACTTTACACTAAACAAATGTACATCCTATCTTGTACACATACTTCTATTAAATTTTCAAGTATACTTTCATTTCTATATTTATTAGGTTAGACTTAATTGTATTTCAATGCTTCTTCTATTTGAGGGCATTTGAATATGCCATTATTATTTGACTTTACACCACTTGTATTCATATTATGTATGTCTTGGGCATGTGCTCATGTCCCTTATGTGTTCTTTCATCATTTTTTATGTGGAAATTTGATTATATGTGTCTCTCAGACAAATTGGTTTTTTCTTGTGTATTTTGACATTTAAACATATCCTTGTATGTCTTATTTTCTTAGATTTAGTGACATGTGCCCATGTCCCTTGTATTATGACCCTTTGACTTACTTTTCATGCCTCGTGTTTTTTTAATAAATGATTTATTATATTTTTCATGGCCATGACACTTGTCTTCAATTGTTACACAAACTAGTTTTTGATGTCATGAGGGACCTCATGCATCTACCCTTATTATTTGGGTGTTGTGGTGGACATCATGCCCCATCCCCATAGGTTAAAAATTAGTTATACTTATATTTATTGATACATACATTAATTACATCTATATTGACACCATTTTGTAATTCTATACATGACATACATCTTACATTATATACTTATGCTTAGATTATCCTACATTCTAATCTTATGTATGCACATTGTATTGGATTATCATGTAGTTATCATATAGGATCTGGATAACACACATTTTACATAGATTTTTATTTTGAGGAAATTTATTTCTCAATTTAAACAACTATAATCAAAAAGGGGTAATTTAAGGGTTCATCACAAATATACGGCTCTCATATTGCACTCCCAATACATTTTTCAGCACATACGCTTAGTTTAAAAAAATTAAACACAGGGAAACATAGTGGAAAATATTAAATTAAAAAGTAGTATAGTGACACAAAATTTAGAATAGAAGGACATCATCCCTAGAATGTAGACATTAGTACCACATGGTGATATTTTTCAAGATGTAGCGTTACTTTCTAGTAGCCTGAATTTCATAAAAACTCAAATTGTCTAGAATAGTATAACAAGAATAGTATAGGTTTGCACAGATCTAGTTATACATTTATCATATACACTCAATTTTTTCTTAAATTCATATTCATTTTCTTAGATTGGGGGAATCATGAACTACATGACCATACCCATATATAGTTTATATACTTAGATAAAGTTATTGTAACTCAGTCTATAATCAATATAGTTAGATACTAGATTAGCATCACACATTATTTCCATATGCTCAGTTACACATAACTTGATTAGATGGAATGATATATTCCATGTAATTCTATATGTTATAAAAAATTTACATCATATTCTAGGTTATCACCAATTGCATGCCTTACTCCATCTATAGTGGTTGGCATTCTTGAGTGGCCTAGAGTCACCTAATGTGTTTGAGTGGCTGTAGAGCTAGCATAAATAGTTAAACATAGTTATAAATTTAAATCACTTCACATAGTTTATTTTCATATGCATCTACTACACATGGGTAGGTAATGATGGATTCATATCCTACTTGAGTTCTTAATACACCCACCTGAGAGGGTTGGACACACTATCTATCTAATCCAAGCTATTTAGAGGTCATGATCCACCAAGCAGGGGTGGGAAATGATGAAGTAAAAACTGAATCAATTTCTTGATCCACAATTTATCATAAAAAATTCACCCTTGAGGAGTTTTCTCAAGATTCTTCACTTAAGTGATAGCATGGAAACACCTCTAGGCTATGGTGAGCTTAATCAATGAGGTGAATATTTCGATAGGGCTAGATCCATTGATCTTATCATCCTAAATTACTACTAAATCTAATGATTTCAAGGGAAAGGGTTAGATATAACAAGAAATAACCTAATCTATGGAAGTTATTCACCAAAGTAACATCATCCACTTGACCATCATGCACTAAGAAGATGAACTAGGTTTGAATCTAATCACACTACTCAATAAGTACATGAGTGTTTCAACATAGAGGTCATAAACAATGAATTGAATGAGAGGTCTAGTAAGGGGGTCTAAGAAAGATATTAATGACTAAAATCCACTTTCAAACCATGAAAATCTACCTCAAACTCACCATGTGACCCACATTAAGACATTCCATTTGTAAATGGGTAAGAAAGGACAAATGAGAGAGAGTAAAAGCACTAATATTAGCATTCATCAACAATCACACAAGTACAACAGTTACAAGTATATGATAAGTGTTTTATTCTTTTTAGAAAAATTAAGTGTCGAATTCCTATGTAAATAAAGGGTCTAGACAATATAAATCAGTAAATAGATATGCTTTAATTAACCTAATAATTGGTGTAAATATATAATATTTTGTCTTTTTCTAAATACAATAATATGTGAGATAAACTAGAACTTAGCTTATTCTATTTGATCTGAACTGAGACAAAGTTTGATACTTGAGGAGTAAGACTAAAAAATAGGTTGAAATAGGTTTTTGAACTTCATTTTTGAGCTAGATAGGAGCACGAAAAGTGGACACCCTATTGTCTGGTACTATAGTCATATTTTGACATTGTTGTCTTGAGGTTGAAACCTTTCTATGTTCTATCCAATAGGTCTATGTTACCTTGTCTATGAAATTTTGAGGCCTTAAAGCCTACAGATCTTACTATGTGTTTGATTCAATATTTAAAACCCTTAGGAGCTCTTTGTTCTTGAACATGAATTAAAACTTAGGGAAAGAAGAGAAGGGGTTAGTGTGTAAATGATACGCTAGATGCACTTCACACCTTATGTGTGGGCATAGTACTTAGATAGAAATACTTTGAAGAGGGATCAATGTAATGTATTTATCCCATTGAAATTTTTGGTGTAATAATGCATGATGTATGAAAATAAATGATAAATTAGATGTACTTTAGATGACCAAGGGGTGGTATGAGTGCTTGAATAGGCTTTAAATGATCTTAGAAGGATGTATGCAAATAATAAGGAAGAGTGCTTGAGTGTACTTGCTTGTATTATTTATGATTTCTTATAAATGAGTTATAACCATTATAAATTTACTTTGAATGGCCTTTTATAGGGTAATTAATGATCATGGGTTAGATGAACTTGTACTAGGTTGATAGGGAAAAAGATAAGGATTTGGAGAAATCTGACTGTTTGAGGTAAAAATGAACTTGGACAACAACACCAAAAAAGGACACCTTGAGTTCTATAACTCCTATCCAAGTTGGGTGATATTTTACTAAGGGGATGGGACATGTGGGGATATATCTAGGACTAAAAGGGCTACCTAGGTCTTAAAAATCTTAGTCTAGAAAGGTATGAATGACTGTGAATCAATGAAATACTAATCAAGAAGGGTTGTGTGATCAAGAAAGAGGACCTATAGGTTGGGTGCTATTAGCCATTCCTAAATCATCCAATTTTTCATTTTATATGAATACATTCCCCTGTCCTTTATTCCAGTGATGTAATAAAGTGAAATACTAGGATAAAGGTAAAATAGAAAGCATACCTGAACTTACCTATAAGGGAGAAGCTCATGAAGCTGTGTGATGTTGGATGTGAATAGAGAGAGCATGTTGTGAAGTGTGAATCTAAAAATGAATACATAAAGTAGATTAGTTCTTACTAGTTACACTATATCTAAAATAAAAATGTGCAAAGCCAAGTAAAAATAAGAGAAAGGAATGAATACACCTCATCGAGTACACAAACCAATACAAAACCTATTATGGTTTTGGATTATGTTGAGTATGAGTTGAATCAAGAGTAACATCATGAATAGAGGTAATTGCTCAATTACCTAGAATGTGGCTCAAGAATTTAAAAGGTTGGCCCTTTGGCTCCATCATCACCAACTAAGTGAATTTAAAGAATCATGTGTGTGGTAATCAATGTTTGGAATGTGTATCGATTCCCTCTGAATAGGTGGCTCAAGAATACAAAGGTTATCCATTTGGATCCATCATTTCCCCATGAAGTAAAGATATGAAGTTATACCAGTATAGAATATATGTCATATGAGATGGCTCATGGAGTGTATCGATCTGATATATTTTTTTAAAATGTGTCATGGATAGCTCAATGTGTGTTAGAAACTATGCCACCCTTGGCCATTTCAAAATATGGAGGTTAGGCTTATATGAAATCCACTCTAAATTGATGTAATAGGATTATATGAAAGCCACCTTAGGAACATAGGTAAATATAAATTTAATATTATATGAAAGTTAAATTTGAATTTGATTCTAACCCCATATATATGGATCAAGGTATGTAACTATTGAGAATGATTGGAATAAAATGAAACTCAAAATAAAAGAAGATCAATGTGTCATGCACATTGCCCCTATCATTGATGTCTAGAACATAGATTCTGATTTAAAATCTATACAAACTACCTAATCTAAATTTTAAGTGATAACCATCATATTGTGCATGATAACCCCTTATATCAAAGAAAACTATGTTGAAACTATTGAATCTAACTAATCTAGAAGTGAAAAAATATCCCCAAATACAACTTTTTGCTTGTTTCTGGAAACCCTAATTATTTTTATACCTATAAATGAGTAAAAAAATGTGGACACCCCTATGTTTGGAACTATTTTCCATTTATAGTGCTATTATTTGATGTGAAAACTAACTGTTGATATAAAACTATCACTATTTTTTAACTCTATTTGACTAGTTTGACATTTGAATTTTGTGTTGAGTGTTTAGAATGCTTATTATTTTTACTATTAATAGGTTTGAAATCTATGACAAAACCATTTTTTGATGCCCCCTCTTCTAATGGTAGTAATTATGAACCTATAATGACTACCCTTAGAAGAAATGAGTCAAGTAAGTGTGTTAAGTTATATAAATATATGATATTGCATTTATATTAGACAAGATATCTCTAGATATAACAATGTTTATATTGTGATATTTTTAGATCAATAGGGGTATGACTATATATATATATATATATATATATATATATATATATATAACAATGTGAAATCATGTCCAAAGTAATAAACTAGAAATGTTATATGTTAGTTGTTTGGTTGTTAGTTTTTAGTTGGAGGGATGTATCATGATGTCCATCATGATATATAGGAAAATAAGGTAAATTCATGATATGGATAATTAAATTTCACACAATGAGAATAAAATGAGAAATCAAGAAATAAATAAGAAGAAAGAAGCATACAAAAATGGGCAAAGGGCTATACAAATAAGGGACATGTACACATGTCACTCAAAATGGAAGAAAGGCATGGAAGGCATGTTAAAATGTCACATACACATACAAATAAATAATAAAAGTTGGCACAAGGGTGACATACACATAAAATACTACAAACAAAGGACATTGACAAATGTCCCAAGTCACACACAAATAAAACAAAAAGACATTAGAAAATTTCTGAAGGCACAAGTAGGAGAAAAGCTAAAGTGGGAAATGTAACCACACAAGCCATGTTAAGCAAGAAAATTAAGCATGTAAGAACTAAAAATATACAAGCACATATAACTACTAAAATAAAATGTGAGAGTATGCAAAACATGTGTAGTATAAGACTAGATATATGTTAAGAGATACATAAGTACTAGATACTAGTGAAATGTTGATATAGTATTTTATGTAAGATATAAAGTGATATACATTAGTACAATAACTTAGAGTGTGTGTTGTAAGAATGACATAACCTAGATGGTGTAGTCATGTAGAATATTCCCTAGGATGGTGTGTATAATAATGTATCTCAAATGTATAAGTAGGAATGCCCCCTTAGTGGGTAGAATGAAGCAATCAAGGAGTTGGATGTCACTACACACACTCAAATAAGATAAATTGAAGCATGGTAATGTATAAAATTGACATAAAATATCATGAAATAGTGAATTTAAGTCCTAGCATGATATTAGTAATGTAAAGCATGGATAATTCATACAATCAAAATGTTTTTGGTATTTTTGATATATTTTAATGTTTTTATGTTTTGAAGTTTTGTATTATTTATGTATTTTATTGATATGAGAAATATAAATCAATGAAAGGAATAGTAAATTTTTTAAATAATAAATTCATTTCCATACTCAATGAAAGGATTCATAGCAAGCTAGTCAAGTCTTCATATATAGGATAAATGAAGGAGAAAGAAGAGAGGTGTAGGAGTAAATACAATGAAAAATGTCATAAAATTCAAGTAAGCCACAAGGAAAAATGGATGATTCTAAAAATATTTTCATCCATCTATTTGGCATGTTTTAATCATATTGATGATGAACTTCACCAAGTGGCATATGAGGTCTTATTTGAAGAGTTAAAAGTATTCTTGAAGTAATAGTTACATTTCAAAAAATTGACACATTCCATATTGGCTTCATGAAGTAACCTATAGATCATCCTAAGATTTTAAATTATTATTATCATTTTATGGAGTTAATAGTAAGGTTTCAAGCTTCTTCAAACTAATAAGGTCCTACAAATTTGGTTGAGAAACTTGTTTGATTGAAATGAGGATCACAAAACAAGACCATCTTGACATATTAGACCTAATTCATTATTTAAATATTAATATCATAGCTTTAATATCCTTTATAAAACTTTTATGAGATCATTAAATCATGTATTAATTCTCAATACATCTTCAATATTCAAATATATGTGTATTAGGTTTGATGAGAGCCCTTAATAACATGTTTTCTTACTATTATATGCCTTGAGACCTCAAAATGGTGTTACAGTCACTATAATTTTATTGATTATGAATTATAATCATCCTTACCTATCCTATTTAGATCATATATTTTTCCAACTATTAGGTCTATTTTCATTCAGATTCTATGAAAACCCCCCAAAAATACCTTTTGAAGCCTCAATAGTAACATTTTAGGCCAAATTATTTACAAAATTCCTTCACGTGTGCTAGGAAAGTGAATTTATTAGGTGAATAATGGTATGTATAGGTAATTCAATTATTTTATGTTACATTTAAATTGACTTGGATAACTTAAGAGTTACATCTTCCGTTGGGTCCCTTTGGATGGTTTAAGCAGGGTTTAGGGGAATTTAGGGTCTTAAAGAATATTCATAATGTTTAGGGACCTAAACCAAGAAATAATTATATTAATATAATTTATATAATCCATAAAAATTTCCAAATAATATAATTTTCCCATTCATATTTATTTGAGTTATGACATGCCAAAAGTGCCTCTCGATTAACTAGGTTTACAACTATGAACTAGAGAGAAATAAATTTGCATGGGAATGCACCAAATTGTCTGGTTTGACATTGAATATTTTCATTGTGGTATTTGAAGCATATTATCATGTTTTAAAATTTTATTTTCCATTAATTAATCTTTAAAAATTAGTTCCACCTATGTTAGCTCATAACTAGGGTTTAATTGCAGTTTAGTGAAAATATTCTGAGTAGCATGTGTTTACATTTTTCTCACAATTGAAGGAGTTAAAAGATAAATAAAATTTATTATTGGATTTTTATCACCTTATTAAATTATTTATTCTTCCAATTCACCCTTTAAAAATAAAATTTCCTCGCACCTTTACACATAGGCTTGTGTGTGTAAATTTAGGCCTACTAGACTTAAATAGGGTTCTTTAGCTCCTTTATTTCCTTCAATCACATAAAAATAATATAAATGTAATTTTGGTATATTTAACTTATTTTTATTCATTATTTAAATTATTAACTCTTTATACTTTCACACAATAATCACCTCTCTCTTGTATTCATCTAAATAGGTCTATAGGTGGCAGTTTTAGGTTCTTGACTATCTAGGCTCAAAAATGCCTTATTTTGATTTCTTATTATTATAATTAAAGGTATAAAAACCTATATAATGTTTTAATTTTTTTATTTAAATCCTTATTTACCTAAATTTAAAAATAAAACTTCATATTTATCTATTGTTTTGTGCAAGCATGTCTGGGGTCTTTTAATCAAGCCTCTAAAATGTTATGCTAGAATTATATCCTCATTATAGGCCTCTTTCCACTTGGTGATATTTTTAATATATTGGGAAGTAATTTAATATTTTTAATAACCTAAATACATCCTTATTTAACCTAAATTTCACCTTATACCTATGGTTTTCTTAGTTGGGCCTATGATAGACTTATAGGTCTATATATAAGCTTCACTATTGCACACATGAAGGTCATTTTCCTAATTTGTTTTCTTGGAAATTTGATGATTTTTTACAAAATTTTGGAAAATATTTTATTATTCCTTATCTCACTATCCACCAATTTAAACTTTCATAATTCAACTAAACCTTAAGTCTTCATCTAATACACAAATGGATCTTTCCATAGGTAGGCTTATAGGTGGCCCTTAGGGAAAAATGTTGATTCTTCATTATTTGGTCCTTTTTGAGTTCAGTAAACTTATTTTGAACTTAAGTGGAGATATTTATCATTATTTTGGGTAATTTTCATACATTTTGACATGGTTTAGGTCTCATGTAGCAATTTTTGATCTTTCATTACCTTCTTTTGAAGATCACATAGTCAACTTAGAGCACAGAATCCCTTGAGAGGATTAAGATAATGGGGTATAGAAATTAAAGTATAAAATTATCCATAACTTTTGATAAGGAAAATATACATTGAATTATGTTTACAAAATATCATATACAATCCTAATAGCATTGTTAGGTGCCAACATGGACCTACATGTTTGTACACATGTAGGTTTATGAAACCTCTTTGATCTTGGATTAAAAGAGAGAATTATAAATCATGAATACAATGTATCTAATTTTTTATTATTTTATTTTTGTAATTAATGTTATATGGGATGGTATTTATCCTCAATGGTCTTTAAACACTAAAACATTCCTCTATTTGGCAAGTTTTCTTCATCTTGACTACTACTTCAAATAGTTTTGTTTATGACTTATTTTATTGAAGATAACACATATAAATATGCTTACGTATGTCTAATATTAATTCATATGATTTCATAAATATTTTTACATCTCATTTAATCCATTGGATTCACTCAAAATATCTCATAGTTCCTACAATTTGACTGTGTTACCCAAACTAACAAAACAATGTTATTTGACTTTGTAACAAACATGTTCATGAAGAAACATGGAAGGAAATAGTATTTAAGGGTTATAATATTGATAAATATACCATCTCTAATCACTTTCATCCATAAGATGACCTCTTGGAGTTGTTGTAGATGATGAACTCAATGACTCATCACCTTCCTCCAACCTATAAAAACATGGAAAAGTTTGACAAGATGTTTCATACCCTTATTTACCTAAATTTAGCTAAAAAAATATTCACTTATATGTTCAATAATGATAAATGGTTGTTATAAATGAATTTCAATGTTGAAAATTAGTTACGTAATATATTTGAATGAGGTTTACAGTCATGTACAAGCATTATGTCATCTCCAAGGTGTTAGATGACTTGAAACATCCCTTTTTCCAAAGAAAAAAATTTTATGTTTGGTTTTACCAATAAGTGTCTTATTTATCATTGAAAATCATAATAAGACTAAAGTAATAAGATACATTAATATTATAAAAATTAACTTAAATTATCAAAATAACTTTATAATTAATTTGATCCACTTACTAGTTTTGATTCTTTGATCCAATTGACCAGCTTTAGACCATGATTTCTTCTAGGAATGTCACCACCTTGTCTTCTTGGGCACACCTTCACATTAATTTTATTTCTCACTTACCTTAAATTTTTAAAAATTACCTTAAACAATGATAAACACAACATGAATGCCATAAATAATGACCCCTTGATTACAACATAACACGAATTGACCTAACTACCATCTAAACCATCCTAAATGACCTTTAAGATATTATGGGATACACATTAACTATTAGCTTAAATCATTAATGGCTGACACAAGACATTCATAATGGATATAAACAAATTTAATACCAATTAAGTGAAATCTTTTTAATGATCTTAATTCAAGGTATTTAAATTTTGGCTAACATCTTTCATGACCTCATGGGATTTCATGCATACTATACACTTTAGACTAGCTACCTAGTCCATCCATTGGGCTGTAGAATCACCTCAACTCAAGACAAGACCTGAATTAACCTTCACACTTGAATTCAAACCTCTTGAAATTAATGAAACAATAGATTACCTTCACCAACACTATAAGATAAAAAAAACACACCAAAGCAATATACACACAAAAACAATAAGATAAAACACAATGTGCTACAAAACACTTAGAAGAAAGACAAGAAAAGAACTACTATGTAAAAATAACTTTTTAGAACTAATCCTACTATATAAAAAGCAAAACCCTTAAAATCACCTTCATTTGATGAGAAAGGAAGATGTCTATGTTGTTTATCAAACTTTGTCATTTCTTGACTAGATCCTTTATTATCCACCACCTTGTTGGGCTTGACTTCATATGGGTCTAAAATAGAAAACATATCTCCAACAAAGATAAACTCTTCATGATCTTAAATTCTCAACTAAACCTATTGTCCATCTTTGACAATGTGTGATACTTCCATGTTGGTAACAATTTGACTTGTGAAATCTATAGTTTTATTCACAAAGGCATAATCATTCTCAGCTTCACCTTATATTGAATCCTCAAATTCCATCTCATATTCATCTTAAAGAGTGTCACATTCATCATGCCTTTCTACACCATGGATTTGAACATCTTGGAAATGATTAATAGGATTTGTTAGAAAGTTGGGAACTCTATAATTATCCTACAAAACCTTATTTTGTTTCTCTTGAGGTGTTATCTTACCAAGCTCCTCAAACCCCTTAAACATATCCAAGTAAGACTTACACATATCTCCAAGGTCTCCTTGAAATTATTCATGAGACTTAACAAGGTCATCAAACATGGTGTTATCTTCAAGATATTTCTCAAAAATATCTTGCTCATGCTCATTTAACAAGACAACATTATTAGGACTCTTCTAATGGGATATAAATTCATCATTCCAATTAAAACAAAAATTCTCTAGTTCTTCCAAAAAGCCAACTTCTTCTTCATCACTTGAAATAATAACAATATAAACTTAAATATTCTCATTCTCTTTATGGAAAACATGTTTTTCAAATTATTCACATGATTAAATACAATTGTGACAAGGATACAAGCTTTCTTCTTTAACTTCTATCTTTTGCCCATGAGGTTTAATAATATGAATAGCTAATGTAATTCAAGAAGACTTACCTCATATTGAGTTTTAACCTACTAAACTACTAAAAAGTCATATTTCTCTTCATCAAGGCTCAATCTACGAGAAATATATTGATCTTCTTCTCAATCCATAAAGAATAGAAGCTCATCTCCCCATTCAAGACTCAATTCATCATATCTAAGCTATGTCAAAATTGATGTGTCCTCCTCCTCTAAGAGGAATACAATTTCACAAACTTCATGTTGATGTTTACATTATTTTTAGATATGGCTCACATGATTATCAATCAAGTCAATTTCTTCCATGAAATTGTGGTACAATTGTTCCCATCCTTGATCAAGATCTTCTTCTTCATTATTTTCAATGAAATCGCTTTGGTTAAGGATTATTTCCATATTTATTTGCATTCCACCATCAATAAAATATATATCATCATACTTTCATATATATTTGTTTCTTTATTGATAAATATGAGTAATAATAAATATTTCCTCATCATACACACTAAAAAAATTTATTATCGTATCCTTCTTGAGGATCACTTTTAGCTAATTGATCTTCATTTTCAAGAACTTTCACTTCATCACCTAGGTTTGAAAAACTTTCTTTTACATATGGGCATCCATATTCTCCCCTCAATGGAATTAATTATCTTTCAAAAAGCTAGAGGGTTTGATGTAAATAGACTTCATTATCTTGCCTGAAAACTTTTAGAGTGTCCTAACTTGGGAATTTATGATTATTAGGTTGATTATAATGTTCTTGAAGGGATGGAGAAGAGAATAAAAATTAAGATGTTTTATTCTTATTTTTTCACTCTTCAATTTTTTTTTTAAACTTAGAGGTGTCTTCAACTTCATATATGGTTGAAACCTCATGTTACAGTGTAGGTGAAGAGCTTGAATAACTTGAGAGGTATCTTGAATTGGCTTCCTTACACTTCTCCTTTTCTAGACTTTGGATAGGCATGGGATAAGGCTCTTTCTTAAGAGTAGGCATGACATAATCAGGGGTATTGGTCTAAAAAGGTCTCCAAGATGGAATGATATAAGGCTCTTGATGAAGAGTGGGTGAAGGTAACATTGAAATATACCTCTCTTGATGACATATTAAAACTTGGGTTGAGTTTCGAGGAAAAGAAGGTTGATGAGGAGGAGGATGGGGAATATAGGGTTAGACATATTACATTTTTTTCCTCTCTTCAAGTACTGATCCACTCTTAAGACATTGATTATACCTCTTATTAACATCAAATCTTCTATAGGTATATACTAATTTTCATTCTTAATGGGTACCAACTTATTCTTAATAAACTACAATTTAAAAGGATAAGGATACATATGCCAAGATCCTTTTCTCTATCACTCTCCCTCATCTACATTTCATATTCCAATAGAATTTATTTTAGTTATTAAGTAGGATTATCATAAATTTGACAAGGTTGATTAGAGAAATAAATAATCTACCAAGGAGGCTAAGTTTGATTGAGAGAGGGAATATAAGGCTACTAATAAATTTGGTAATATTGACATGCTAGTACTTGAGAGACACTTGGGTTAAATCCATGAAACCCATAAACCTGATATAGAGAATACAAAGGGATAGAGTATTCATCTTGACCAAAATAATGATTAGGAAACATACCAATTTTTTGATTTTATACACATGATATGATTATGATAGATAAGATAAAATTGGAATCCTAATTGATTATTATATTAATACCTCCAAAGGTTGATATGTTGAAGATAAACATCAATAAATCTTCAATGGGATGCAATCCTTTCCCCATTAGGTGTCTTAAGACTATTATCATCAAAATTTTCACCCTTGAGGAGGTTTCTCAAGTATCCTCACTTAAATGATAGCATGTAGACACCTATAGGATGTGGGTTGCCTAATTAATAAGGTGAATCTCTAGATAGGGCTAGATCCATTGATGTTATCACCCTAAACTACTACTAGACCTATTTATTTTAAGGGAAAGGGTTACAGATAATTTAAAATAATCTAATATAAGGAGGTTATGCACAAACTTAACACCCTTGACTTGACCATCATGTAATAAGAACATTAACCAAGGATAAATCTAATCACATTACTCAAAAAAGATGCTCAAGCATGAGTGTTCCAACATGGAGTTCATAGGCAATACATTAAATTAGAGGGATAGTCAAGAGATCTAATAAGGATAGTAGTGACTAAAAACCACTTTAAAGCCATTAAAATATAACTCAAAATCACCATGTGACATGCAAGAATAAAATCTATTTGAATAAAGGTAAGAGAGGACAAATGAGAGACATTAGAAACACTACTACTAGAATTCGTCAACAATCACACAAATACACTAGTTGAAAGAATATGAGAAGGTAAGAATCAGCTTTAGTCATCATTAAAACACATGCTACAAGTTTATTTTTATTTGGGCTTCTCCATAATTAGTAAAAGGATCCATAACAAGCCATTCAAGGCTGCATATATAGGATATATGAAGGATAGAGTCAAGAGAGGTGTAGGAGTAACTCTATTGACAAGTGTCATCCACTTGAAGTCATCTACAAGGCCAATTGAAATATTTTAAGATCAATTCGATCCATCTCTTTTTCATGTGTTACTCATATTTATGATGAACTTTACCAAGTGGCATAAGATCTCTTATTTTAAGAGTTACAAGTACTTCTTGAAGGATTGGTTACAATTTGGAAACTTGACACATGACATCCTAGATTTTTTTGTTCAAAATTTTGACCTTAGATAATTCAATCAGACCTTCTCAAATTTAAGATAACATGGAACTATCTCTATGTATATGTAGATTACTACAAGAGATAAATCTATAGATTATGGGCTAACTCCCTTAATCTAACTGTTTAGGCTCACATGCTACGTCAGGGTAATCACTTATTGAGGTTGGAAAGAGAATAAGGAAAAATAAAATTAACCTACACTAATGGAGGTGATACATGAAGGATCTCTCCATAAACATACTTGAATTATCACTAAGAAGATAAATTACTAGAACTAATCTTAATTCAAGGTTCTTCTAGCATAAGTGTTTCTACATGGAGGTAGATTGCTATGCATTTTCAAAGGTGGTTAAATATGAGGTCTAATATAAAAAACTACTAATCTCTCTTCACACTTCAAAAAAAACCTAAACAATACTTACACTTCATGAGACCTATTATAAGAAGTATTACTCGCATAGTGCATACAAGATTAGAATGGAAGCAAGGAGAAACAATCATCACTTGTCATCCAAATAGACTAATTGACATAATCATGCAAGAATTTTATAGACTAATTTATTGATGTTGAAAATTGTATCATCAACTAATCAATCCTTTCTCCTATTTTGAAGGTCAAGTTGGAATCTTACTAGTCTAATAGTAGGGTTTTGAATGTTCAATTACATTCCTAAGGATGTAAATTTTTTTAAAATATTCTAGGAAATAATAAATAAGTTATCAAATGTAACATATTCCATTATAATTTCATAAAATCCTCTTTATCTAATAATTAATTAGTTTAAATATGAATACGTAATCTATCCCATCTAATAGAGAAGGCGTATTAATTAGACAATCTCTTGAAGGAAAAAAATATGATTCAATAAAATAATATATGTCAAGTAATATATTATTTCTGCTATGATATCTTCCAAGTAACTTCAAATTAATAAACTAGAAATATAAGTAAGATAGATTTGAGATAATCAAGATAAATATATCCTCAATCAAGTTACTCTTCATATAGAAATTAACCCAAAGAGACATAATAAATAACAAGCAATAATCTAACCAAAGAAGCAAAGAAAAGACAAACAAAAAATAACTAAGTTAAGAAAAGATGACAAACCACTAAGTCTAAATAACTAAGTAAATTAAACAAGAAAATAACTAAAGATCTAAGTAAAGAAATTTCATAACTAAACAACCTAAATTAAAAAAAAAAAAAATACAAAGAAAGAATCTAATATAAGAACTAACAAACTTAACCAATTAAAAAGTCTAAATCTAAAATGAACTTCAAACTAAAAATCTGACTTCTAAATAGATAAAATATCTAATATGAACTAAACTGAATCTACAAATTTAATCTAAGGAAAACTAACAAGTAAGCCTTAAACTATTTTTCAACTAAAGAAGAATTAACCAAAGAAATCAAATTTAACCTAAAGAAAGTAGAAAAAAAGAAAAATCTAAGAGAGTAACTTAAGAAGACAGAAATAAACAAGTAAACTAAACAAATCTAAAGAAACAACAATAAAACTAGATTAATTAAAGATTAATCTAAAATGAAATAATCTATATTAAAATAGAATTGATATAAATTATAATAGAATTTACATGTCTCAAAGGAGAGTCATCTTATCAAAAAGGATATAATTTATTCAATAAACCAACACATATCATTACAAATACTTGAGAGACAACTTTTACAATCAAAATAGATCAATTAAATGTTACAAACAACAAAGTTTTCATCATTATTCATGTCGAATACTTAGATTTTGGACATAGGACTTTAATAGAAATCATCAAAAGATATTAGACTTGAAAAACATTAGATAATATGTTATAAATGATGATAAAAAATAGATATACCTATGTTGCCTAAGCAATTACTCAACCATTAGAAAGAGTATCGTTGGGTCTATCTATAATAGAAAAGTTATATCAGAGAAATTGCATAGAAAAGAAAGAGATGAATGATTCTCTTCACAAATGTATAAGTATTCAATACCTATGTTGTTCCTCCACTTCAAATGAATCCTTTATCTCCTTTTGTGCTTCATACTTAGTTGAAAAATAATTTATAACTAACCTTAGTTAGTTATTAGTTTTTCCTAACTAATTGACTTAAAATTCAATTAGTTATAAATAGTTATTAGTTAATGGTATGTTTAATTAAAACTTAATAGATCTAGTTTTTAAAATATAGATTAGGTACCATCTTAATAGGTGGGGACCCCTATCAATTAATAACAAAATAGAATACAAATATCAATTATCAAATAGATAAATCAAATTTTAATAAACTTTTGTTTATATTAAACCATAATGCATATTCCAAAATTAACTTAGGCATATATATATATATATATATATATATATATATCATAAAATTAAAAGTATGCTATACTTTTCAAAATTCTATCTACAAATATCAAAATTTGAAAGTTCATGTATGAAAACTACAAATAAAAATATTAAGTCTAAAAGCATAGAGTTTTGCTATGTAGATGTTTAATTGAAAATAAAAAATACATCCTGGTGACATCCATAAATCATCTGAATCTGAAAACACTTCAATCACTAGTCTACCTTGTTGATTAACACAATCATTATAGTTTGTTTCAATTGCTAGAGATTGCACCAACTTTGTTCTATAATCATTTGTATTATCATCAATTTCTAACTTGAGTACTCTGACTAGATAATCTTTTATTTGAAGTGCGACACTGAATCTCAATCATACACTTTTTTCTTACTAAAACAAGCTTCTCAAAACTTAGTTTCTTACATCCCAAAATAGGCTCCCTATGAGAAGATGAAGGTTTATTATAAACTGAAGGAATGACAAGATTGACAATGTTTTTGGCATGAGATGTCTAAATATCAAGCTGGGTGGTTCCATAAATAGGTTGTGGTTCAAAGATAGGATTAATTCTTTTAGGAATGGGTGACTGTATTAGCAAATGATGCATATTGATTTATAAATGATTCAAGGAATTGATGTCTGAAGCGGTCCTAGCACTAAATCTATGTCCATAAAATCCTTAGTTTTACCTATTGTTGACTACATTAAAATTTAGATTATTTAGGACATTTCAAATTTTAGGGTCTATTACATCAAAATGAATGGAAATGTTTGCACCTCTATAACATCTAGGGTCAAATCTCTTAGATTGAAAACCACTCCTTGGGGAAATATCTATTAGGGTTTTACTAGTTAACATTATCTAAATTTTGACCCTAGCCTTGATTATCATTACTTTTACTCAACCTAGGGTGATCCCATCTAGACATCTTAAAATAATTTGAAATATATTCAAAGTTGATAATTGAAAATCAACATAAATTCATTCAAAATGAAATAGAATTATAACCTAGAAACATAGTCACACATCAATAAAAATTTTGAACTGATTTATACCAAGTGTTTCTAACATTATTATTTTTATCTCCTTTCATTAAAAAAGACAATATTTCATTGTTCTAACTATATATTTTAAAATAGACTGAGTCTTCAAATAAAACTATAATAACATAATTTTATTTCAAAATATTATGATATATCTTAATGTAGTTTCTATCTTCACTATATCAAATTATTGAAAACCAAATTGAATCAATCTAGAATTGAGATAGGATTTCATAAATTTATTCATGAAAAGTATCTTCTCAAAAACCATCATCTTTTCATTTGTCAAATTTAAAACTAGAAATCAACTTATAAATTTTTGTAATAAAAACAATATACTATCCAAACCTCAAATGGAACCCTAATAAAATTTCACATCAAATTTTACTCAAATTCTTGAATCAAGCCCCAACAAAGTTCTATGATGTGATTCTAGACTAATACTTTTCAAAATGTAACACTACATAATATTTAAAAGTTGAAACCATTTATTCAAAATATACTCATCAAAATTTTCAATTGAGAAGTAACTGACTTCCTAAAATTACTATTATTTTGACATCTAATTTCAAGACAAAATCTAGGATTTTGATTTCGAGATGTAAATCAAACAAAAACTTTATATTTTTTTATCTAGCTCTTTCTTTTAAAGACCAATATTTTAAAATGATACTATCATAAAAAAATTATGGCTTTGAAGTAGTAAGAACAATCATGTTTATATATATTCAACTATATTCACACATAGCCTTTCAACTCATAGTTGATCCCATCATTCAAACCATTCAAAATAATCACATAATAAAATGTAGATTTATTTTCAAGTACTCAAAGTCTCAAAGAACCTTTTTAAACATTTTAAAAATTTCATGGGATATGCATGCAAGGTCTATTTACAAAACTGATGCCTTATGAAATTTTGAAACTAAAAAATAACATGTTTTAACAACACTGCAATCTTCTCATAAAATACCAGGACTAAAGGTATACATGACCAAAAAAAACCTATATATTTTAAGATATCTAACTTAAACTAGAAACCAACACATATTGATTCAAAAAAACAAAACTTCCACAACCCATAATCCTTAAAAAGTCTCTAAAACTAGAAAATGTTCGAAACATCCATATATATCTTGCTCATAAAAAAATGACTATAATATATACTCACTGAAATCATATCAAAATGCATGATAAAAATGTCTCAATATTTTCAAAATATTGTCTAAATCCAAAGAAATAAACATTTAATAGCTTCATCATCTACCAAAATATTTATCACAATCCATGTGCATCAAATTTTCATGAAAAAAATAAGATAATAGACTAACAAAAACTATAGGTTTTCTTTCTAAAATCAACATGTAGAGATCTAAATAATTGACTTCATCATAATACCTAATGTGAAGACAAAAACCATGTTCGTTTATAAAACTATCTAAATAACTCATAAAACTTTTCAACAAATTATTAAACTTGTTCAAAACATACTTGGTAATGCTTTATTTTAATCTTTTCACTCAAAATCATTCTCTATATCTCAAAATCTGCTCAAAATCCAAACCAATAGAGTTTCCTTTCCACGAGAAGCTTTGAAAAATGACCAAAAAGAATGAAAAGAGAACTATTTATATTTTCTATCCTCCATCATAACTGACTTGGCTATGGCTCAATTCCTATTATCTTCTTTTAATAGAGGAGAAACTTATTAATTTCACTAACTTAGTCATTAGCATGATCAAATTTGGCAATGACTAATTACCCTACTAACTTATTACCAACTTCCAAAGAATCAAAGCATGTACGCTTCTTCATAAAGTGTCAAACCACCAAAATTATAGCATGATATTGAAATATCCTATACTATGCATTTGCATTAACTCTAGCTAACTCAATATGCCTTGATGTCTTATTGAATAGACTACCAACTCAGATACCACTTCACCAAGGAAATATCCACATCAAGAAAATTCATTGATTTGACACAAAATCATGCACATCACCTTTAACAAATGTCAACCTTATATCCTTTGAAATGTATGTGATTAATATATTGACCTAGGTAAAAACATTTGAAACCAGCATGTCCTGATAGTTATTATTAATATCATTTCAAGACCTTAGGATATATATCCATAGGTTAGGATCTTTAGAACATATTAATTGATATCATTTTAGAACTTTTACTAGGAAAGATTGACTTAGGAACCTTAATCAAATTTGAAATTAGGATTTATCACTTAGAAATTTTGGATCTTTTGATATTTATATGAAACCAACTTCAATATGTTAATAATTTCAAAGTCTATTATAATAAATGAAAATGATCCCTCAATTTAATCTATAAAAAAACAATTATAGTTGTCTTTGAAAATGAATTGTATTACTTATAAATGATCTTCCTTATGACTAAAATCTACTTGATTGAGGTCTATTTTCAAATTGAGAACTTATATGATTTCTAAAATAAATGAAATGATACATTTAACTACAAATAAGTTATTTTCTCATACTTTAATAATTATGATTTCATAATTTGAAAATTGAACTAACAAGGCTATAAAATAACTAATTATATACCACGTTATCTATTTCAAACCAAGTATCACATTATACATGTATAACAAATGGTTACCATAGACTACTCAATTTGTCACAACTAAAAGTATAATAAAAAATTTGTGATATTACACGTTATTGAGATCAAAAAGATATTTGAAAATATCATAAATATATATGCTTCCAATATAAAATAATACAAAGTGATCTTATTCCAAATTTAAATGCTACTTTATAATCTTATCATGAGCTAAAAATAAGGTAAATAATCATAAACATTCACAATGATAAATATACATGTATATTTTATTCATTAATCCACTATGATTTTCAAAACCACTTGAAATATAAGAATGAATTAATCAATCAATCATCATCAATTCATAATTGAAAATATGCATCCAAATATACTAGTAATTGATCAGGTCCCCAACATAATTTTAAATTGCATGAATGAATCATCTCTATGGTAGAAAAGTATTAGTTAAGGAAAATTGAGGGGTGTGAAAAATAGGCATAACACTAGTGACCTTACTAGCTATTTTTGAGTAATAAAAATGAGTATAAAATGACTACCGATTGATAAAACATATTCTTAAGAGTGTGATCTAGGAAAATCATTTCTCAAGTAGCTATGTATGAACCCCTTTGATAATAAATTTTTGTAAGGGATGAATTGTTTAGCTAGCATGGCATGAAGAAAGGAATGATATAGCAGGGATGTTTGGGATGGATGCACAATCTAATACAAGTTCCTTAAGTAATAATATAAAATTAAATAGTACTTTAACAGCTAGATAAAATTCAAAATATATTATTCATGTATAAATAAAATTTAATTAATGAAGAACAAAATCATAAGATAAATAATACTTATAGTAGATTTATAGAATCCTTACACTTTTCCCTCATAATGTGAAATTTCTCAATTTTTAACCCTCATCGATTATGTCAAATGAAAAAATTCAAAAAAAAAAAACAATAAGCAAAACAACAAATAAAATAAAACAAAGAGGTAGAAAACCAAAAAGAAAGCAAAAAACAATGAAACAAATAATAGAGAATAGATAATCATGGAACAATTTCAAATCATGGTTGTTAATTGAGTAATGCAACCAATTCCCTTCAATATCTTTTGAAAAAAATATATAATTTCCATGTATAGTAGCAATTCTATAATGACTAAGTCATAATGAATCAAATTTGTGATGCTTACTAGGATCTTCGTGAGCCTTATGTCAATATAAAACTAGATAACCCACTTTAAACTTCTTGTTAAAAAACTCTTTATCAAATTTTTTTGAATTTTTGCTTAGCTCTTTCTAATTTTTGCAATGTTGTTGCTTTGTATTCCTCAAGAGATACTAAATCATGTAATATTTGTTAATCAAATTTATATCTTTAGCTACATATTGTAAAGAAGTTCTAGGTAAAGAAATCTAAAGTTCCATTGGCAAGTTGACCTCAAATCTATAAGATAACATAAAAAGTGAATAACTAGTTGTTACCTTAACAATAGTTTTATTAGCCCATAAAGCTTTGAAATATTTAAGATGCCAATTCCTTTTATTACCACAAACTATTTTTTCATGATTGTAATCATATTTTAATTTGTTGACATAGCCTAACGATTACCTTATGGGTAATATTTTGATGAATGACTAGATATAATTGAGTATTTTCCAAAAAATTATATAAATTTATTTGAAACAAATAGAGGTCCATTATAAAAAATGATTTCATATGAAACTCCAAATCTATAAAAAAAAAACTAATATTCTAGAAATGATATTACTTCACCTCTTATATAACTCTTAAGTGCTTTGGCCTCAAGCCATTCAGTGAAATAATATGTGGTTGTTATAATATACATATAACCAGTAGATGAAGGTGGATGAATATATGAAATAAAGTCAATGCCCCATTTCTTAAGTAGTTTTCAAGAATAATAAGATTTAAAGGCATTACAATTAACTTATATCTACTAACAAATAATTGACATGGCATACAAGAATGAACTAAATTATAAGCATCCTGAAATAGAGTATGCCAATAATATCTTAGTCTTAAAATCTTATAAAAAATGGTTTTTATAGCATAATTTCCTTCATGATAGCCTCTAATAAATTTTTTATTTAATCATGCATAAGACATCTTAATAAAACTCCATCTCTATTCTGATAAAATAGAAAATTTTCTAAAAAACATAAATTTAAAGCTTTTAATCTTAAAGAACATCTTTACATTTTATCAAAATTATTAGGATAGGCTTGATTTTGAAAATAATAAACTAAATCATGGTACCAACTATCTTTAGCCAACATATAATCCCATTCATTCATTTCAAGACTAGAATTAATTTTTTTGGAACAAATAAAATTCTTCATGGTCTTTAAATGTAAATTTGCATTTAAATTATCATCAACTAATAAAACTATATCATTAATATTTGAAAAAGCATTTTTAGCTAAGTGTTTTGCCAATTCATTGCCTTTAATCATCTTAGAAGTTTCAAATTCAAGGTCAAACTCTTAAATACATAAAATACACTTAACAAGCCTTCCTTGAATGGTTCTTTATTTCAAGAGATAATACAAAACATGTACATTAGATCACACAAAAAAAATATTTCCCATTAACAAATACTAGAGCTTAATCAAGGAGGAAACTAATGAGAAAATGTTTTTTCAATAAGGGGATATCTACTTTCAACATCTTTTAAAACCTGGCTCATGTAACTTATTGGTTTTTCTTCATTATTTTCAAATTCTTGAGTTATTACATCTCCAATAGAATTTTTGATAACATTAACATAGAATATCAATGCTTTTTTTAGATCATATTTAGAAGTAACTAGAGAACTTACAATGGCATATTTAACATATTTAAAATCTAAGTTAACACCTTCATCCCAATTATATATTTTATCTTACTTTAGTAATAATTGTAAAGGATTAGACTTATCAGCAAAATCTGATATGAATTTTCTAACAAAGTTAATTTTACTAATGAAAGACCTTAAACTAGATTAATATTTGGGAGGAGGTAATTATTTAATTGATTTAACATGTTTAAGATATATAAAAATGTCATGTTTTAAGATAATATTTCCTAACAACTTACCCTCATTAACATCAAAACCTTTTTTTTTTGGATTTAAATATATTCCATACTTTATAAATCTTGTGAAAACTTCACAAAGATGACTAAATGTTTTTTTTGTTTTCTTAGAATGAATGGTGAGGTTATCTATATAAAAATGAATAATAATGACAATCGAATCATCAAAAACAACATGCATAACTCTATGAAACATATCCCCTCCATTTATTAATCTAAAATGCATTTTATTATAGGTGAAAGTTTCTTTATGAGTTTTAAAATTTATCTTATGTCTATCTTCAGGATTTACAAAAAAGTTGATTATAACTAGAAAATCCATCTAATAAAGACATCATTTCTAATCCTATAACTTGTTGTAAAATATGATTTATACTTGGTAGAAGAAAATTATCCTTAATAATAGATTTATTCAAATCTTTAAAATCAACGCATAATCTAATGTCACTATTTTTAATCTTAAATGGTACTAAATTAGCTACCCATTTAGAATATGTTACAGGGAAAATGACATCAACATCAATAATCTTATCTAACTCTTTGCTAATGATGTCTTATAATAAAGGGATAATTCTTCATATTTTATACCTTGCAAGTTTGATACCAAGTTTTATAGGTATGTTAGGTTTAATAATATTATTATCATAACCTTTAATATCTTTATATGTCTAGAAAAAAACATCAATGAATTCTTTAAATAAGTGAATAAAGTTACCCTTCTCACTTGAAGTAGCTTAAATTCCTAAATAAACATATTTTGGATATTATTTAGTACCTAAATTGATGGGAATAGTTTTACCTATGATTCTCCTTGAAGACTCTTTCACTCTAGATATTTTGGGCTGATCATTTGGTGAAAACATAGATTCTAAACTCACTAAATTAAAAGGGAATTTGTTAGTACTTAATTGAAAATAATCTCCATAATTTAGCACACAATCATCATGATCAAAATAATTACCCTTAATGAAAGAATATATGTGTTCATTTCAATTAAAAATAGGCCAACTATCATTTAAATTAAGAATATTAAGATAAAAAATTTCAGCATAAGAAAAATTTGTGGTTGGTTCAATCTCAATTAGAGTTGGGTTAGAGGTAAAAATAGTAAGCTTATTAGCTCTAATATTATATTCTATATGTATATGAGTGATGCTAAAAGCCTCAAAATTTTTAATTAATGACCAAAATTTTATGTGTAATGACGTAAACAAGTTTTATTGGTTTTGTAAATTTTATAACTTGTTTAACAATTAATTCAAAATTTCTAAAGACTTACAAATGCTTAATGTTAAATTCTATGTATTTTACCAATCTGATAAAACTTCAAAATCTATTGTATTATTAGTTTTTTTGAATGATAATTTTAAATAATAATGAAAAATCTTACCTATAAGATAAATTAAACAAATTCCATCTCCAACACCTTGTTGAGAACAAGATCCATCATAATAGGGAGACCATAAAATACTCTTTTCAAAGAATTCTTCATGCTAATTTTCTAATTCATCTAAATCCAACAATTTATAAGTCCTAATTCCAACCTCAACATAAAAAATAGTAGTGGAAGTAGATGACTCAATAGATGAACTAAGCCAATCTTCTCATTTTATGAAAGTAATTTCATTATGAATAGGAGCCCATATAATATCCTTTCCAAGAAAAAGACCAATTACTTCTAACCAATCTCTTCCCAATAGCATATCATAATTTCTAAAAATATCTATCACTTGGAAATTAGTCATACATATTATTTTTTCATATTGAGTAATTTTAATTACTATCATGAAACTTACCACAATGTTTAGTTTATCTAGAATCAAAACCAGTAAGTTTTCTATTATCAGTTTCATATGATATATCTAACTGATTTGTAATGTATTTAGGCATAATATTCTGAGGGACCTATATCCAAGATACAATTATGAATTATCTTGTTATATATTTTAAATGTAACATAAAAAATAAGAATATAATTTGTTGGAGGATCATACCTTTGAGCATAAATAATTGATTTTTCATTACTATCTTCTTTTTGTAAGCCTACATCAGCTTAAGGATTTTTAACAACTTCACTAATCTTATCAAGCTATACTAGAAGACTGGTTTCCTATAATAATGAGAATATAGTTGTGATTGAAGGTAAATCATTAATTATATTATATTTTTAACACCAATTTGTCTAAATTTTTTAGGATTATAGTGTTGATATTGACTATTATTATAGCTAGTTGATAAAAAAATATTTTGAGTACCATTATCAATTGAACTACTTGCATTATTTTGAAATTTTCTCCTTTATCATTAGAAGAAGAATTATTGTTTGTTTTTGTATTATTTTGAGAAGAACCATAATATTTATTTATATTATTCTAGGATAAACATTCTCATTTTCTGATGGATCATCAAGAGTGTTTATATTGTCTACTAGATCTTCATATATACGATCTTTCCCTTGAAGAAACTTCTTGAAGTTATGAATAACAACACATGATTTTAGATCATGATACAATTCACATACATTATAGTAATAAGCAATGCCTAGCTTTTTATTTTCATTATTATTTCTATTTGACAAAGAAGCTTTATCATTAATCTATCTTTTAACAATGACCACCTCATTTTCAAGAATTTGAATAGACTTTAATTTTTTTGAATTATCTAAATTTAGACATGTAAAATACCTTTATTTAAACCTAATGCATTTGATTTTCTTTTCACACTCAATATAGAATGTTATAGTTATATCATATCCTATAATATCTCTATCTTTTAGACTAATTTTATATTTTAAAGGTAAAACATTACAAAGATAAAGTATAGATAATTTTTTAGAATGCCTAAGATCATGTGGGATATTTTGATGAAACTTAGTAAATCTATCAATGAAATGTTAAATGATCTCACCTGGATCAAGAGAAAAATTCACAAGATCATTGATTAAATCAAAATTTTCTTTAGCTTTTATAAAAGATAACATAAGACAATCCTTAATATCTTTCCATGTATCAATAACCTTGGAAATTAGACTAATAATTATTTTTTAATATTTTACCTTAGGTATTTGAGAAAAAAATTAATAAAATGTTTTTATTTATTATTCTAAGAGTGGCACAAAAGAGTCTAAATGCTTCTAAATCATCTTCCCAAGATTCTCCAATACTACCAAAAATATTTGGTATATTTGATGTCTTAAGAGAAGGTAATTTACCAAGATGGTTTCCAATATTAGTTGGATTTATATAAATATTTTTTGTTCTACTTGTACTTCTTCTTTGTATTCACCTTTAGTAAGATCATCTTGATCTCTATTATTTTGTAATTCATGAATTAGATCCTATAGTCTCACTTTTGCTTCTACTTGATCTTCCAATAGAAGTTTCAACAATTTATACCTAAATAAATTGATTATCTTGAACCTGATTAACTTGATTAAATTACATATTTTTAAGGTTCAAAAGGCAAAACAAAATAATCAAATGAAAAATAATTAGAAAGAAAACAAGTTCTAGGCCTAGGATTAGTAGATAAAATTATATCTCTATCTTCCTAAATTATTTTATTTATATTAATAATGTATCATTAAATTTGATGAGTAAGATTATAATACAAATTAATCTCAAATTCTACAATCTCTTCTTCTTCATTTATGACCTAAATGACTTGTTAAATATTTTCAAGATGATTATACCATGCATAACGTGTTAGATTAAAATCAACATCCACTTGATCAAAAATAATATAAATTATATTTTAGATAATATGAGGTTGTTCTCCTCCAAGTATTATGAGAAAGAAGAAAATACAACTTAAAAAAAATCATATTTTGAATGATATCCCCAGCGGAGTCACCAAATTTGTTGACAATGAAAATTATACCATCAACTAATCAACAATTTTTCCTATCACAAAAGGTCAAGTTGGAATCATACAAATATAATAGTAGGGTTGTAATGGTTCATTTATGATCTTAAATATGTGGATGTTTTTAAAATGTTCTAAAAAATAATAAATAAGTTATCAAATGTAACATATATCATTATAATTTCAAAAATCTTTTTTATTTAATAATGAATCAGTTTAAATATGAATATATAATCTATCATATCTCACAGAGAAGGCTTATAAATTAGATAATCTCTTGAAGGAGAGAAATTTGGCTTAGTAAAATAGTATATGTCAAGTAATATCTTGTTTCTACTATGATATATTCCAAGTAACTTCAATATAATAAACCATAAATATAAGTAAGAAAGATTTGACATAATCAAGATAAATATTTCCTTAATCAAGTCAATATTCAAGTAGAAATTAACCCAAAGAGACAAAAAATAATAATAACTAATAAATTAACTAAAGAAACAAAAAAGAGACAAACAAAAAATAACTAAGTTACGAAAAGATGGCAAACCACTAAACCACTAAATCTAAACAACTAAGTAAATTAAACAAGAAAAAAACTAAACATCTAAGTAAATAAAACAATCTAAGAACTAAACAACCTAAATAAATAAATAAAAACTACAAATAGAGAATCTAATCTAATAACTAACAAACATAAAAAATTAAATAGTCTAAATCTAAAATTAACTTCAAACTAACAATGTAACTTATAAACAAGTAAAACACCTAATATGAACTAAATTGAACCTACAAATTTAATTTAATGAAAACTAACAAGTAAACCTTAAACTATTTCTCAACTATAAGAAGAATTAATCAAAGAAAGCAAATTTAACTTAAAGAAAGTGGACAAAAATAAAAATCTAAGAGGGCAGCTTAAGGATATAAACATAAAAAAGTAAACTAAATAAATTTAAACAAATGGAAATAAAACAAGATTAATTAAAGATTAATCTAAAATGAAATATTCTATATTAAAATAGAGTTGATATAAAGTATAATAGAATTTGTGAATCTTAGAGGAGAGTTGTCTTAGTAGAAAAGATAGATTTTATTTGAAAAACCAACATATTTTTTTACAAATACCTGAGAGACAACCTTTAAAATCAAAATAGATCAATGAAATGTCATAGATAGTGAAGTTTTCATCATTATTCAGGTCAAATACTTGGATTCTGCACATATGATTGTAATAACAATCATCAAAAGATATTACACTTGAGAAACATCAGATAATGTATTATACATGGTGATTTATAAATAGGATATACCTATGTTGCCTAAGTAATTACTCAACCTTCAAAAAAATTACCATTAGGTCTATCTACAAAGTCATGCTATCTCAAAGAAGTTGCATAGAAAAGAAATACCTGAATGATTGACTTCACAATTGTATAAATCTTCACTTCAAATCAATCTTTGATCTCCTTTTATGCTTCAAACTTAGTTGAAAAATAATTTATAACTAACCTTAGTTAGTTATTAGTTTATATCTACTAATTTACTTAAAAGTTGATTTGTTATAAACAATTAATAGTTAAGAGTATGTTTAATTAAGATTTAAAAAGTCTTAATAAATACAATTTTTTGAATATAGATCAGGTAATATGTTAATGAGTGGGGACACCTAACAAGTAATAATAAAATAGAATTCATATATCAATTATTGAATAGATAAATCAAAGTTTAATAAAAATTTATTTATATTAAACCATAATGCATACTCCAAAATTAACTTAAAATTAAAAGTCTGCTATACTTTCCATATTAATATCTACAAATATAAAAATTTGAAATTTGATGTATAAAAATTGCCAATCAAAATATCAAGTCTGAAAGCATAGAGTTTTGGTAACTAGAAGTTTAACCAAAAATAAAAAGTTCATCCTGGTGACATCCAAAAATCATCTGAATCTAACAACACTTAAATCATTGGTTTTCCTTTTTCATTAACACATTCGTTTTATTCTATTTCAATTGTTTGAAATCATACCAACTTCATTCTATAATCACTTGTATTGTCATCAATTTCCAACTTGATCTGGTTGAGTACTCTAACCTCAACTAGTGAATCTATATCATTCTAACTAGCTGATATTTTATCTAAAGTGGAAGGATGAATCTCAATCATATGCCTTTTACCTACTAAAATAGGCTTCTCTAAACTCAATTTCCTACATCCCAAAATAGGCTCCCTATGATAAGATGAAGGATCGTTAGAAATTGAAGAAATGATAAGATTGAAATTTTTTTGTTATGGATTATCTCAATCTTATGTTGGGTGGTTCCATGAATAGGTTTTGGTTCAACAAAAGGCTTAATTCTTTTGGGAATGGGTGACTAGATTAGAAAATGATGTAGATTTATTTGTAAATGATGTGAGGAACTATTGTGTGAAGGGGTCTTAGCACCAAACCTAAATCCATAAAATCCTCTATTTCCCTTATTGTTGACTAGATTAAAAGGTATATTATTTAGGAGATTCTAAAATTTAGGCTTTGTTACATCAAAATGAATGGACATCTTAGCACCTCTATGAAATCTAAGGCCAAATTTCTTAGATTGGAAACCACCCCTTGAAAAATTTCTATTAAGGTTATGTTGGTTAACATTATCTAAATTTTGACCCCAGGCTTGATTATCATTACTTCTACTCAACTTAGAATGATCCCATCTAGACATCTTAAAACAATCTAAAATATATTCAATGTTGATAATTGAAAATCAACATAAATTTAATCAAAATGAAACAAAATTATACCTTTAAAACATAGTCACATATCAACAAAAATTCTAAATTTAATTATACTAAGTGTATCTAATATCATTGTTCTATCTCATTTATTTCATCAAAAAAGACAATATTTCATCATTATAACTATATCTTTTAAAATAGACTGAGTCTTCAAATAAAATTATAATAACATAATTTTATTTCAAAATATTCCGATATATCTTAATATAGTTTCTATCTTCACTATATCAAATTATTGAAAACCAAAATGAATCAATGCATAATTAATGTAGGATTTCATAAATTTATTCATGAAAAGTATCTTCTTAGAAGCCATCATCTTTCCATTTGTCAAATTCCAAACTAGAAAGACAAATAGAAATTTTTGAAATATCAAAAATATACTATACAAAATTATAATGAAACCTTGATAAAATTTCACAACAAATTCTGCTCAAATTCTTCAATCAAGCCCCAACATAGTTTAGTGATATGATTCCATACAAATGCTTTTCAAAATGTAACACTACATAATATTTGAAAGAAGAAACCATTTGCTCAAAATATATTCTTCATCAAAATTTTCAACTGAAAAACAACTGACTTCCTCAAATTACTATTATTTCAACATCTAATTTCAAAAAAAAAAACCCTAAGATCTTGGTACTAAGATGTAAATCCAACAGAAACTTCATATTTTTTATCTAACTCTTTCTTTTAAAGACCAAGATTTTAAAATGAGACTATCACTAGAAAACTATGTCTTTGAAATAGTAAGAATTGTCATGTTTATATATATTCAACTATATTAAGACATAATCTTTTAACTCACAACCGACCCCATCATTCAAACCTTTTAAAATTCACATGTAACAACATGCAAAGTTTTTTGCCAAAATTCAAAGTCTCAAAGAACCTTTTAAAAAAAATTAAAATTTCATGGCATATGCATGCAAGGTCTATTTACAAAATTGATGCCTTATGAAAATTTGAAACTAAAAATAACATGTTCTAACAGCACTATAATGTTCTCATATAAAACTAGGACTAAAGATATAATTGAAAAAAAAACAAAAAACCTATATATTTTTAGATATCAAACTTAAACCAGAAACCAACACATGTGCTTCAAAATAACAAAAAGTTCTCAACCCAAAAACCTTAAACAATTCTCTAAAACTAAAAAATGTTTGAAAAATCCATATCTATCTTGCTTATAGAAAATTGACTATAAGATATACTCACTAAAACCATATGAAAATGCATGCTAAAAAAGACTTAATATTTTCAAAATATTATGCCCAAATCCAAAAGAAACAAACATGTTTGAGTTTCATCATCCACCAAAATATTTATCACAATCTATGTGCATCAAATTTTCATGCAAAAAATAGGATTTTAGACTAAAAATACTTGTAGGATTTCTTTCCAAAATCAACATGCAGATATCTAAACTAATGACTTCATCAAAATAACTAACATGCAGACCAAAACCATGTTCCTCTCCAAAAATATATAAATAACTCATAAAAATTTTCACAAATTTATTAAACATGTTCATGGCATACCTGGTAATGCCTTATTATAATCTTTTCGCTCAAAATTCTTCTCTAAAACTCAAAATCATCTCAAAATCCAAACTGACAGAGTTTCCTTTCCATGAGAAGATTTCAAAAATGACTAAACATAATGAAAAGAGAACTATATATATTTTCCATCCCCCAACGTAACTGACTTGGTTATGTGCTCAATTCCTATTATATTGTTTTAATAGATGATAAACTTAGTAATTTTTCTAACTTAGTCATCGACATGATAAAATTTAGCAATGACTAATCCTCCTACTAACTACTTACCAACTTCCCAAAATTGAAGCATATACACCTCTTCATAATGTCTCAAACTACCAAAATCCTATCATGATCTCAAAATATCCTTTAGTATGCATTTGCATTAACTCCTACCAACTCAATCTACCTCAATGTCTTATCTAATAGACTACAAATTTAGATACCAATTCACCAAGTAAACATCCACATCAATCAAAATCATGCGTATCAAATTTAACAAATATCAACCTTATATTTTTTGAAATGTATGTCATTAATATACTAACCTAGGTAAAAACATTCAGAACCACCATGTCCTGATAGTTATTATTAATATCATTTCATGACCTTAGGATAGATTTCCATAGGTTAGAATCTTTAGAACATATGAATTGATATCATTTTAGAACTTAGACTAAGTAACATTGACTTAGGAACCTTAATCAAATTTGAACTTAGGATTTATCACTTAGAACCTTCAGATCTTTTGATATTTATATCAAACCAACTTTAATATGTCAATAATTTCAAAGTCCATTATAATAAATCAAAATGAAACCTCAATTGAATCTATAAAAAAACTATTATATTTGTCTTTCAAAATGAATTTTCTTACTTCTAAATTATCTTCTTTATGACTAAAATCTGCTTTTTTGAGGTCTATTTTCAAATTGAGAACTCATATGATTTCCAAAACAAATGAAATGATGCATTTGACCACAAATATAGTGTTTTCTCAAATTGCAATAATTATGATTTCACAATTCAAAAATTGAATTGACAAGGCTATAAAATAACCAATTACATACTACTTTATCTATTTCAAACCTAATATAACATTATCCACATATACCAAATGGTCACCATAGACTACTCAATTTGTCAAAACTAGAAGTATAATCTAAATTTTTTTGTGATAATCCACATTTTTTAGATCAAAAAGATATTTGAAAATATCATAAATATATATTCTTCAAATTTGAAACCATACAAAGTGATCTTATTCCAAACTAAAATGTTGCTTTATCATCTGATCATGAATTAAAAACCAAGGTAACTAATCATAAACATTAACAGTGATAAATATATAGATGCACAATTTATTCACTAATCCAGTATGGTTTTAAAAACCACTTAAAAATATAAACATGAATTCATCAACCAATCATGATCAATTCATAATTGAAAATATACATCCAAATATACTAATAATTGATTAGGTCCTTGACATAGTTTTAAATTTCATGATCGAGTCATCTCTATGGTATAAAAGTATTAGTTTAGGAAAATTGAGGGGGGTGTGAAAAATAGGCATAACATAAATCATCTTGAGAAAAAATTATTCAAATGCAAAACAAGATGTTAAAAGTAGCAGGCCTTTGTCATTCCAACTATGCATAGTTTACAATGACAAAAGGGATTCAATATATAAAGCATAGGAGAGGAGAGAAAAAGAGTGACATTAAAGAGTTAACATTATAAGTGTCAAGTCTTGAGGACTAGTTATAATGTAAGATAAGGATTTAGAGAATATATCATGAAATTCTCTTAGACAAGTGTCCATATGAAACATGACATCTTCTTTAAGTTGTCATAGGGACACTTCATGTTCTTCCTAAAAATTAATTCTTGATTAGGAGTCCACTTAAATACTTATAACTATATTTGAAGTCAATGAGACATGTTCCTTGACCTAGGATAGTGGAAACATGATTGGTGCAAGTCATTATACACTTCTCCAACTGATGATCTTCCCCTTTCCACTTGTTGTTTCCTTATAGTCACTCATTATCATTCTAAGCCTCAATTCTCACATTTTTCACTATGGTGACTTTTAGACACTTAAGGAGATTCATTTTATATATTTGAGACACCTCATCAAGGCTTATTTGTCCTATGGTCTATGATATAGACTTCAATGAAAACTCAAAATTACACTTCTCATAATCGACTTGATAGTCACCTTGTTTCTCACTATTTTGTCCAATACTACCTACAAAAACCAAATTAAAATAGGGGTTTCCATGCATTAGTTATGTTATAATGAGGTATTAATATTAAAAATACATATTTACATACATTACACCATGAATTTCACTTGTCTATTCCTTTTTTCACCTTCAAATCACCTCAAATATTAAAGAAAACATAGAATTTGATGCATCTGTACAAGTGATGGTAAAAATTAACTAAGTGGTATGGAGATTAAGTGAGTTATAATTATCTAAAAATCAATTTCCAAAATAATTTATCATTTATGGATGCATTTACATTCATATCTTTCTCATCATGCTCTTATCAGGGTTTTAGGAGGGTTTTAGAGTAATTAGGTTCTTAATAATGATTCATAAAGGTTAAGACCTTAAACATTGAACCAATACCACTTAGTTAAATTAAATTACCCCCATCATCTCTCCCTATGTTATAAATATCCCATGCATCTCTTTCATATAGATGTGAGTGAAAGAAGTTGGATTTTGAGTTTTTACTATGTATTCTAGATACCCCTGAGATAAATTTAGGATAAAATGGACAATATGAGTTGTTTTATGAAAAAAACTGAGTCCAATAAACCATCCAATATCCCATGAATTATCTCTCATTACTTTGGGATATCACATGATCCTATGAGTTAAGTTTTGAATCCTAAGGTTCATGTCTAGTTTTTAGACATAGTAGGCATAGATTAGTTTTATGCGTATGTGACCACTTATGAGTGGTGATAGTGACTACAGGAATTTATCAACATTTATTCATCTCCATTTAAACCATATAGATAATATTACAATCATTCAAGGCTCTTTCATTCATCCTTTCACCATCAATGTACTTGGTCTATAAATTGTCTTGCTTATGGAGTGCCTCAGGTCTGAGACAAAATAATGAGCACTTACACTATTATTCTAACCTAAAAAAGACCATGGGAGACTATTACAATTCATGATGAACTTATATATCAATTTTTAATTCTTGACCATGGTTTTTTAAGTTTTAATACCTCAACTTCTCAATACTAGCTTATAGACCTATGACTTTGTGCAAGGTTTTGGTTGACTAAATATGTGGTTTAAAAACCCATTTTAGTTCATATTCACTTTGTTTTTTTTTCCTATGATAATCTCATGGAAATGTGATATTATCAATTTAAGGGTGATTTCTACATGTTTATCCATCTTACACCTCTACCTACCAACCAAATCTACACTTCCATTAGCTTAGGCTAGTCTGGAGTCCTTAATTCAAACTGTAGGTGTTCATTAAGCAATATAAGGGATTATTATTGGTGGTGATATTTTCTTGAGAACTTTGTTTGTTTTTTTAGTTTATCCTAAGGTCACTATGATAGTTTCATACCTAGATAGACTCATTTTTTCATTCAGATGCTATCATCTCTCTATCACCAACGCACTATAGGTGTATAAGTTGCATTTCTCCAAGTTCATTTTGGAATAATGGAACTTTACTTATCTAAGTGTTTCCACTAGAAACTTCAATGAGTTCAAAACCATTCAACCATACATATATCTTGACCTAGCAACTTCCTCTTATGTCAAGATGTGACCTCTCAATCTAGGCTACAAAATTGAAATTATTAGGCTTGCCTAATCCTAATAGACCTTCACCATAAGATGACACTATATGGAACAAAGTCTCTTTTTAGATAATTTAAATTAAATGTTCCCATTTTACAATGTTTCCTCAATTTTTTAAACATGGATCTCAGGTGTTTGATATTTAACCCAATCTTGGATTATCACCCTTGAAATATTATCAGCACAAACCTTCAATGGAGAAAATAACTACCATAATCTGTGAAGTTGAAAAAAGTGTATTAGACTTGACCTAAAGCCACTCGTAAGAGAATAAACTTTTCAACTAATAAAATATTATTCTCAGCTCTTAATGGTGTTCACTTCTATCACAAAAATGATTCTTCTTATCCTTTCATGACCACACATGCCAAACCATATTTAACCCAATATTAAATGTGTGTATATGCTTTATAATTCTATGTACAGTACTTGGTTCACATATACTAAACACAAAAATGTAACCAGATGATAAAAAATAAGATGTGGTTATACAGATAGATTAAAGGTACTAAAAATAATAATTATTGTTAATAAAACACATACTACCAATATTGAAACTATAACCATGAAATGGAAGCACATAAGGAACCCTAACATCCACCAAGTGCACTCAATCCAACTCTTCTTCTCATGTCTATACCAAAGGAAAATTGTTGACCTAATTTGACTTATCCAAGAGAGCGCTAGGAGAGAGGAATTGTTTTTCACCAATTTTGGATCTATTGAATCCACTTGAGTCTAAAAAATACCTTTGGGTATCTAAATATACCTTATTGAATCTTTCACACTAGTAAATGAGTCACTTCATTTTGTATAACTACCTAAAACTAACCTTTTTTAGATGATCTTTTTACATTGAACCTACAATGTTTTAGTTTCAAAACCCTCCTCTAACATTATATAACATGTGGTAAATTATCTTAATCTTTTAAATTTTTCCTTTTGATTAAATTTATGTACAACTCGTTAGAATGACCAAAAGGTAGCATACAATGACATTAAGATAAGTAGATAAATGTGATAAAGGTTAAAATATATTATATAACCTTCAAGGTGTGACTTGAGCTCACTTAGGACCATGGTGACCATTTTAAAACCTGTATGACCTTATGAAATTTTTGAATATGGAGGGGGGTTAACCTAATCTGACCTAGGGTGAAATTTTGGTTAACATTTTCATGCTTTCCATGGGTAGTATGCCTACTATGCTAAGGACTAGTTGCCTTCTCCTATCCTTGGGAAATTGAGTCACTCATATACTAAAATTAACATTGATATTATTGTGAAAATACTAGAAACTCACATCATAAATAATATGAAACAAACACACACAAAAATACAACAAAACACACTCATGTGATTTCTAAGCACTTAGGTAAAATGCACAAACAACTAACACCAAATAATTCCCAACACTTATGGAAAACACACACCTATAATAATATATAAATTACTTTAGAAAACTTGAGGTGAAGGAAATATATTCATTGATTTAACCAGGGTTAAAGATAATGCTTCTAGAATCACTACTGCTCCATGAAAATAAACCATCATAGAATGAATGTTTATCAATGAAAAATTATTTATGGAGATAATAAAATGACTTACCATTTTTGGAGATCATAATAAATATAAGTGTATCACTTGAGATAGTTATAAACACTCCATCTATATTTACAAGAGGCTTGTTTGACTTTTCAACTTGCTTAACCTTTATCATGCCCACTTGGCACTCTTCAATTTCATCATTAGGATTCATGAAACTCCTCCTAACTTCAAATCTATTTGAATCATGATATGTCTACTATTGGAAGTCATCAAGGTTTTCTTCTAGTTTAACATGAAGTTCATGTTCTACTGAAGTTATTTGATACTTGATAGAGACCCCACACTCTTCTTTGTGTTCATTAGATACATGCTTTGCCTAATCATCAGGTATATATTCATTTGGAAGAGATGAGAACTTGATTATATCCTACAAATCATGTACTATGGCATTGAATTGTTTCCAAAAATCATCCACCTCTTCTTGAGGTTCATGCTCATGAGTGTTCTCTTCTTTATAAACTAAAAATAATTACTCACTAAGACAGTCATGTTTTGTTATAGTTGGGATATTAACATCATCATCTATGTGTAACATATAGTTTCCTCATGCAACTTATTATAGACTGTCATCAAAATTTTCCTCTAGAGATCCATCACATTATTCATGGAGGATGTATTTACCAATACCTATTTATTTAACATGTTCAAATGGATCAAATACATACTTGTCAACTCACCATTCATCAAGGTACAATTTAACTATGCCATCAAGAAGTGTTAGAGGTTTTTTATCACTAGGATGATTTTATTCATCACTGATATTGAAATTAATGTTACACATATAATTCACATATGTATCTACATGAAAACTAGATAGAGGTTCAAATTTGATTGACACTTTATCACCATACCTAGTCCTAAATGCCATATAAGATGAATCTAAATTAAAATATCATCCAATCTTAGTAGTAAAATATCTTGACAAGTAAAGGGAAAGTGAAGTGGAACATCTACAACCACAACATCTTGAGGAATATTGAAATTAGGAAAATCATGAAGAATTAGTTGCAAACCTTTGATTATTTGAATTTTATTGGTAGCTAACCCATCTCTTTATAAGAATCCTTTAAAATGAGGCTCATACTTTAAATTCAAATTGTTATCCTCTTTATTGGGCATGACTAAATTAATTTATCCACTATCAATTAAATAATTGTGAATGAAAGCATATCCAACAATGAGAGACAAATAGAATGGAGGAGGTTTATCCACTTTGTCAACTTTGTTTGGCTATCCTTCACTATGCTTTAATGTGTTTATCAAGGCTACCTCTTTCCCACAAGGATGTTTGGTTTCTAAACTGAGTTTGGATATCTCTTCTTGGATTAGGTTTGATTTTATAAGTATTTAAATTTTATCCCACATTGATACATTTGCATGATCCTTATTCATTTACTCTATAATGTTAGTGAAAGAGTCACTAACCTTAGCTTGTCTACTAATAGGAATAGTGTTGCCTATACCTTGATAATTTTGAATTGTGAAAGAGTTATTCACATTATAAATTATTTAATCTACTTGTGATTTTGGGACTAAATTAGACATATATTCCCTTTTGTATGTTTGAACACTCATTGATGAACCATTGCTAGATCCTTGAACCTCTTCAATTGACTTTCTCTTTGTGCTTGTGTTTGTATATATAGGACTTAAATATTTTCTTTATTTTCATTGGTCATATTGATACCAATTGACTAAATTAGACCCCACTTTAGTACTCTTTCCATTGGTATCTCCTCCATTAATTACCTCATCTTGAGTCATGGCTATAATTGTTCCCAAATTTACCATGAAAGATTGATTGAAGGACTCATTGGCATAGGTAGATGGATCATGACATTGATCCCATGGAGGTTGAACCTCATGATCTTGAGAAAGATTTTTTTGAGTTGAAACTACTTTTGTTAAGGTGGAGGAATAATTGATATTATATCCATTTATGACTTTTCTTGAATTAGCTACCCTTAACCTTGACTATGGCCTTAGAAGGGTGATCTATTACCTTGATAGTTGTAGTGATTATGATGATAGTGGATTTGAAAATCTCTCACTTGATACTTTTATATAATCCTCTTGAGACATAAAATTTATTTCCCAAGAGTCTTCACTCTTTTTCCTCATTAGACTTACTTGACTGACTAGGGGAAGTTGGCTTATATTTTAGTGTAGGTATGGGAGAAACAATAGGGGCAGGGTTTTGTAAATTAGGGAATAAGGGCATAGGGGGTCTTAGATAAATATTCCCAACCTAAATCAAAAAATTCTCAGCCATAATGGTCACTTTATAGGCATTAGGAAAAGTGTTCCATCCCATAGATTGTACCATCATAGAAATATCGCCATCAAAAACCTAAAGATAATAAAGGAAAACATGATGTACAATAGGTATTACCAAAATTGGGATCATATCCCATGTCTTCTAAAACCTTATGTTAAAGCCTTAAATATCTTGTTGAGGTAATCTCCTTATTTTGGTCATTTTCTTAGTCAATGATA
Organism: Torreya grandis; assembly: GCA_037957365.1. Lineage (NCBI taxonomy): Eukaryota > Viridiplantae > Streptophyta > Pinopsida > Cupressales > Taxaceae > Torreya > Torreya grandis. Next base: position 1,492,719 of record JARHVA010004316.1, on the reverse strand, counting down.
AGTTGTCACTCTTGTCTTCAAACCCTCTCCTCAAAGCATCTCCCAATTCATCCCATGTGGTGATAGATTCAGGAGCCAAAGTACCATATCAATCAAGAGCTCCACATTCTAAAGAGATAGCCAACAAACTTATTACTATGTTATCATTAATTATGTGATGTATATTCATAATATAGAAATGTTTCTAATATGTTTAATATGGGTAAAGGTAGTCTCACTAGTATATGAAGGGATAATTTTTAGGTTAGATATAGTAATGTCATCATAATTGGTAAGTCTTAGAGGACTATATCCATTAAAATTAAAAAAAATTAGGTTCATTTCCATGTTAGATTTAATATTTTGTATAATTAGGCTAACCCATAACTTTTAGATAGTTTTATGAGTAAGGTATGATATTTTTCGGTAAGGATGGATGTTAGTAAATATATATGCTTTGACTTGATAATGAGGAAGCTCTTGAAAATAAAAAATAATGCTTTTAATATGAGATTTTATGATTACCTTAGGAATGAAACAATACACTATCCTGCTACCAAGATTCAATTATTGGAGTTGATAGATACTAAAAAAAGTAGATTATTATAACCTCTTATTGTCAAGACTAGCATCCACCTTGAATAACCTTCTTGTACTTCATGTCCCACTAGGTGTGATACAAATGTTATAACCCACATTTTCAACATAGAGAATTCAATTAGACCTTCTCAAATTTGGGATAACATGGAACTATCTTTAAGTATATGTATATTTCTATAAGATATAGATCTCTATATTATGGGCTAACTCCCTAGATCTAATTATTTATAGTCACACACTACATTAGGATAATCACTTGTTGGTGTTGAAAAAAGAATAAGGAAACATAGAAGTAACCTACACTAATTGATGTGATACACCAAGTATATCTCAAAAAAAACATACTTGAGTTCTTACTAAGAATATATATTACTAGAATTGATCTCAACTCAAATTTATTATAGAATAAGTGTTTCTACATGGAGGTAGAATGCTATGAATTTCCAAATGTGGGTGAATAGGAGGTCTAATATTAGACACTACTAATCTCTCTTCACACTTCAAATAACACATAATAAATATCTATACTTCATGATACCTATTAGAAGAATTATGACTCATGTAATGCATACAAGAGCATAAAAGATGCAAGGATAAACAATCACCACTTATCATCTAAATATAATACTTGACATACTTAGGTGATAATTTCAAAGACTAAACTAATTTGAGAAAATTTTATTGGAAGGCAAAACAAGATGTCAAAACCATTAGGGCTTTGCCATACCAATTCTGGATAGTTTACAATGGAAAATTGGATTTAATATAAAGGAACATAGGAGAGGAGAAAGAAAGAGTGACATTAAAGAGTCACCATACCAAATTTTAAGTATTGAAGATCAATTACAATGCAATATAAGGAGATAGATAACACATCAAGAAGTTATCTTAGAAAATTTTCCATCTAAAACATGACATCTTCTTGAAGTTGTCATAGGAACACTTTATGTCCTTCTTGAAACTACTTTCTTGATGATGAGTCCATTTAACTACTTAGAAATATATTGAAAGTCATTGACGCATGTGCCCTAACCTAGGAAGGTGGAAACATGATTAGTTTAGTTCATTATAAACTTCTCTAACTAATGATCTCCCATTTACCACTTGTTGTTACTTCCTTACAGTCAATCATTAGCATTTTAGGCCTCAATTCTGACACTTATCACTCTTGTGACTTACACACACTAAAGGATGTTTGTTTTAAATATTTGAGAGACCTCATAGATACTTATTTGTCCTTTCAAATATCATATAGACTTTAATGAAAGATTAAAATCACCTTTGTCATAATCAACTTGATATTCACCTTATTCCTCACTATTCTATCCAAGATTGCCTACAATAACTAACTTAGCAAAGGGGTTTCATACATGACTAAGGTGAGAATGAGGTATGAAGAGTCAGAATGCATATATACACACCTTCCACCATGAATTTAACTTTTATATTCCTTCCTTCACCTTTAAACCACCTCAAATATTATAAAAAACACATAATTTGACTCATATGTATAAGTGATAGAATATAACAACTGAGTGGTAAGGATCTTGAGAGAGTGCCTAGTATGTCCAAATCACTTTCCATGACAAAATATTTTCAATATTTTATTGATTACTAACACTTTGTGTCTTACAAGAACCCATCGAGTCTTAATCTCTCTATTTCATGCCTTAAGGGGTGCATTGAGAAAGGGGTGGGTAGACCATTGGCACTTTATAAAAAAAATTTATCCTTTTTTCACTTGTTATCTACACACTTATCTCATGAAAACAATATTCCTAAGTCTGTTATTCTCTATTGTACCCTTTCAAGTCATTTGCTAAATTTTATACTCATTTTCCTCACCTTAATCCCATTTTGTCTGTTGGTTTTACCAGGAGTATTGGGTCGATCTTGTATATTTTTGGGTGATTTTCACTTAGGAACTAGTTTGGCTCTTAGCTGACCTAGCTCATGACCTAGGTAATAATTATCCAAAATTGTGTTAGGTTGACTAGGTTAACCCTGTCAGCTTGGATTTTTACAAGGTTTTAGGGTAAAATCCACCTATATATATAATTTCATTTCACCATTATTTAGAGAAGAGAATAATAAGTAAGATATATTTCACATCTACTTATTAACCATTCTACTTGATTTAGATATACAGATCTTATATTATGGATAAGTATTTTGGATGAATTAATAGGTTATTTATCCTATAGATAGTTTATCCTTTTCATCTTTAAATACCATAATAACCTCTTACGAAGCACCTTGGCGAAGGGAGAGACTGAGGCTCAGTGGATTCATCTTCAAAGGTAAGTATTCCTAACTTTGTTTCTCCTTTGTAATAGTAGATAGATATGCATTTATACTACTCTTCCATGTATTAATATTCCATATACATTAATTTAATAATATGTATTTTATGCATGTTTAAATATATTGTTTATAACTCCCACTTTATGCCATTATCTTTGGTGAGCACTAGATTATATTTACTTTACTTGTTAATGTAGTCAGATATCAAAACATAGGACCCCCTTAGGGTTATTGAATGACTTTTCTTGAATGGAGGATTTGGAACCCTCCTTATCATGGTGTATTATAATAAGAGATCCCCTAATCAGGGCTAATGGATACCGCATATTTTTCATGTTCCCACTTAACACATGTCCTCAATCAAAAGTGTATGGTATGATTTATCTTCTTCAAATTAAGATTGATTTATAGACATGATGCATATCTAATTGCATACATTCTAGTTAACCTAATGTGAACCTAAATCTTGTAGGTTTCATTTCACTTATTTAATTATTTTATCATTTTATTATCATATATTTGTGATACTAGGTTAACTATATTGACACAATACTAACTTTTTTACGTAGGTTTAACATATATTTATATTAATACAACTCTGTTCTATCAGTGTAGCATTTTTACCAGGTTGAAGCTACTTGGTTAACCCAGTGAACATAGTACAAGTTTTTATAATTTTGAACATCAAGTTTAGGCTACTAGCTTGACCTAGTTGACCCTATACTTTTTAAGTCTATTAACAAATAGGATATGTAAAGCTAGGTCAACCTAGTCGACATGGTTAGCATAATTTTCAAGTATTAATCAAGGTTATTCAAAAAAAATCTAAATTATTTTCATCCTCCAACCCACAGATGTTCCTTTATATCCTTTGTTTTCATTTATATCATTTGTTACAATCCTCTTTTTCATAATTTGCAATCTTTAAAACTACCCCTATATAATCAACTAGGTTAACCATGTCCACATAGTTCTATATTTTATATTTTATCTAGAAATATAGGTCAACCATGTCGACATAGTTAATTTTTAGACCTTTTCATCCATAGTATAGAGGAAATGCTATTAACCCTATTATGTATTATCTTCATACATTCTCAATTGTAATGACATTGTACTAATGTTTCAAAGTTATAACTAACCCTTATATGCTAGTAATTAGCTCACGCTTTAATTTTTTGTTACTTGTATGCTTAGAAAAGATCACAAGGTATAATTAGGTGGTTTTTTATATACCATTTAGTTTTATTATTTTCTCTTTTATGCACACACTACCAAATCAAAAAATCTTACAAACCATTTTAACAATTATCTACCCAAGGCCTACCTACTTGGATTTCACCACCAAGGGGGAAGCCAAGTTGGTTTTTTGGCCAATTATAAACAAGTGGTTAATGGTATATATATTATAAGCACCCAACACCCTCATAACTATGGTGTGTGAAGTGAGGGGGTAGGTCCTAATACCAAAATGATACCATTTAGCCCAAACATCCTGAAACCATCCTTAGATTACTTTCTAGCTCCTTGCTTACAACTAAATTCCTATCACATCTAAAATTACATTATAATAATCTAAAAACATTCAAATTGACCACTTAGTTAGCTTTTAATTTCTAAGATGGATACTTGTTATTTTCTCAATTGTATGTTGTATTGCAAAAAAATTCATTAGCTATTATTGGCACAAGGTTTTATGATGTGTGCCTCAATTGGATTAACCTGATTGATTCAATTTATTATGTGTTTCATTTCATTTCTTAATTTCCTAAAGTACATAAAAAATTATTATTATTTCAATAAACAATAATTTCTATTGACATATTCTCTTATAGGTTGTCGATTTTTCCCTTCCTCTTATACTAGATCAACCCAGTTGACCTTTTACACTTTTTATACATCTATTTATTGTACTAGATCAACCCAATTGACTCTATAAAAATTTTAGGCCCTATTTTTTGTACTAGGTTGACCTATTTGAATCTATACTATTTTTATAGCTTCTTATCTCCTTATTCTTTACATTTCTCTTATTTTGTTTAGTATTTTTTATTCATCCAAAACTTTCTATTTGAAGATAATACCGAGTTGAATTCAATAGACATGATTATTTTTACCAAAACTCATAGGGTCTCCCATAAACAGGGATCCTCTCTTGCATGAGAGTAATTTTCATATAGACACTCACACAATTAACTATGGAACTCTTCCTCATTCCTCTTTGTAGCATAATCCTCTATTCTCCCTTGAAGATCAACTTGAATTAGAGTATACCCATAAAATGCTCTTCTTTATCTCTAAATTTTCTTAACATTGAGGAAAGGATCCCTTTACCATTTACATCTCATTATTACTAGTTAATCTAAAGATCCTCATTCACCTTCTCCCACATTCTCACATGGATTTGGGGGTACTATTTTTTTTAATTCTCAACCTCTTCCCTCTAGTATAACCCCTTTTCATAACATGAACTCTTATTTTTTAATTTCTTCTACCTCCATGCCTAGTATATCCACTAACATGGTAGGTTCTAAATCTAGTGGGCCTCTCCTAAGACCCACTATTCTTAATTCATCCACTAGTGTATCATTTACCACCTAATATAATCATGCTTCTAGTGCTTCCTCTTTTTATCCCTTCACAAGTCCATCTTTTTCCACACAAGAAAATTTTTCCACTAGTGCCTCACATTATAATAGTTCCTCTCAAGCTCTTACCAATACCAACAGTGTTACCCAAGCCACTAATACCAACTTTAATTCTTCAAATAATGCTAATAATACAAATCAAACCCACCAAATTTTATTATAAACACTTAATAAACTAAATAATTGTTAGGCTCATAATAAAAATCAATGATGAGAATGCAAAATCACCTTCTCCATCTTCAAACTCATCCTCAAACAACATCTTGGGGCATGCATAATAAAAGTTTTCCCCCACCTCCTCTTTGAGATTCCCAAGGAAATATCATCCCTCAAACTCCTTTGGTCAATAAAACCATTAAGCATATTCAAAATGAACCTCTTACCACTCAAATTCCTAATAGTGATATAGGAGGTATCACCCCTACCATTTCTTATAATGGATCAACTGATCCTACCCTTCATCTCAAAACATTTGGAAATATTTATAAGGATTGGGTCAAATTAAACACCTTTTCCACTACCAAGATCCTAGATAAAACCTTCACAGGTGATTCTTTAGATTGGTAAAACCAACTTAAAAATCATTCTATTACTAATTTAGAATATTTAGTAAATGCTTTAGTCAAATATTTCCAAACTAGTGATCTTCCTAAGAATAACTTACTCAACTTTATAAACTGTAAACAACATAAAAATGAAATTGACCAAGCTTTTGTTAAAAGATGGAAAACATTATCCAATAAATATGAACCTAATATGGCTGATGATAACCTTTTAAATCTCTTTACCAATTCTCTTCTTCCCAAATTGTAATATCAATTCCACACACTCTCTCCATATACCTTGGAGGAGGCCATCAATCAAGCAAAAAAATAAGATTTACTTATGTGTTAATTCAAGCCATACCAACCTTCTGTGGGTCCTCATATCTTACTTAAAAACAAAAATCATAATTATACCAATGATGGTGTCATATAATCTTATGATATCATTCACATTATTCAAGATATCATTCCTAATCAATCTTTGGAACCAACTCCCCCTTCTCAATAGTTCACCAATCCTCATTTATCTTCACCTAATACCATGAATATTCAAAAACCTCTATCCTCAGTTGAACTACTAAAACATTTACATAGAAATCTACCATGATAACTTGATCCCACTCATCTTATGAAATCTTAGTATGATCCCAATAAGTTTTTCTGGGTTTCACACAAGTTAGGGTCATTCTCATGAGACATGTAGGTAGGTTCATAATTTAGCAATGGATTTTATTCTTGGTCCTAATTTTTATCATGATTCAATCATTTAAAAGCATTAACAAACCTATGACATTTTTTTTAAGGTATATGAAACACATACTAAATATCAAGCCTTGAATCAATCCAATGCTCATTTGACTATCTATAAAGACCCTCTCCCAAATCACCAACCTAACCAATACAACCAAGACAAGTCATCCCCTTCCACAAACAATGTAAAGAGTCTTGTTGACCTAACTCCTAAAGTGAATGTGGTTAATATGATTAATATGCAAAGGGTGGTTGCTTTTGTTTATGCTCAACCTATCTACACTCCTCCATTATCTTACACATTCTATATTATCTAGGATTCTTCTCCAACTCACTTAAATGAGTTGGGAAAAGATTAACTTATACATTTTTATGATCCAATTCAAATTTATTTCATGGATAACACTTCCCATTATATTTATACCATCCCTCCATCATATTTATCTAACACTAATGATAATCAAGTTTCTATCAACACTTCTTTTACTAATTCTCAAGACCAACCTAAACCAATTTCTTCATATTCACAACATAATTTACCAAATTGTTTTAAACCTTGTCCTTATTATCAACAAAAATTCTAATTCACTTCAAATCCACCTTATGAGGACCTGCTTGAACATTATGAACTTATTTATAACAATCTTCTTATGGGCTATGATGAGTGGGATCCCATCATAGAACACACTAATCTCCCATCTCAATTTCAATTCCTTTAGCTTATGAGGACATCTCTACATAATCACAAAAATCTCATGCAACTATTTTTATAAATAAACATCTCTCATCCTCCCTTAGTATGAAATGAAGCAACCCTATCTAGATCTGAAGATAGAAAATTACAACAATGTCAAGAGATGTCCATCCATGTTGATAAAATAATGGACACATCTTTTTCCTTAAAATTTCCTATCACTTTCATGATTTTTGATGAGATTTGGCTTCATGTAGATGATCATCCTCTATTCATTATTGTCCAAATTAGAAATATCCAAGCCAATCATGCCTTAATAGATGAGGGTTTTGCCACTTGTGTTTTCTTCCATGATTTTATCAAAACCCTTGGATATTTTGAAAGTAATCTCAAGTCAACACACAAAACAGGTCAAAGATATGATCAAATTAAAATACCTCCTTTAGGTTGTGTGTGGCTTCCCATTACCACCCCACCTATCACCATTCATGTGAAGGTGATGATATTTAACAATCCTTGATCTTATAACATCTTGCTTGGTAGGTCATGGACTCATAGTATAAGATTTGTTGCTTTTTTCGCTTGATAATGCGCTAAATTTCCTCACAATAGATCCATGTATAGGATTATGGGTAACACTAAACCTTATAATTTTGAACAATTCTAAGACTATGGTGTCTTTAAGATTCCTAATTTTTAACCTTTTCCCATTGTTCCATTTTGTGAGTCTTAATGATGTAACATTCCCATCAATTCCACTCGAGGTTATAATAGTAATCCAAAAATCATTAGGAACATTAATCCTAAACTCTTAGATTTTGATGATTATGAGATTGATGAGATAAACCTAAAAATTAAAACTTCTAATTTCTCACCTCATCTCATCTCTCAACTTCTTACTTCTTTACAGCCACATTCTTGTAAACCTCATTGTGATGATATTCTCATTATCTTGACTAAGACTTGGAATTATAATCATCACACTTCATTAGATGATAATGTCATCCCTACGTGTATCATTCATCTTCATATACCTAACTATGATGATGATTATTCCTTATATGATCCATTATTAGGTAGTCTTTTTCAGGTCTATGATGTTGAACTATCCATTATTGTTCTTTTTTATTTTAGGCTTTTTGTGTACCTTCCCATGCTACATCATTTATAGTTCCTGATTTTAGTATTTTTCCTCTTTATCACAAGGAAGATATGGTTATTAAACATTTATTTTTCTAGGAACCTCATAGGAGTATGCTCATGGATCATGCTATGACTGGGCCTTAACACTTTACTAGATATTTTGACCCCTATAACTTGCTTATCCCTAATATGCATGCAACCCTTCTTTAGCCTTATGTAGACCCCACCCCTCCCTCAATTGATCCCACTATATTTGATCCCACTTATACTCCCACTATAGTCGATCATTTTATTTCTCCCACTTTAGTTGAGTCTCTCCCTACTTCTAATCTAAGTGTTCCTTCCATTGGGCTTAGTCCAGTCCCTTCACTAACACTACCTTATTTTGGTGATGGTTTACTTATTTTACCTGAAATGGATCTATTACCCACAAATGGACCAATGAGCCTTCTCGAGATCCTTCCATTCTTGTTACAATTCCTCATATGAGTACTTATACTAATCCTACTCATAAACATGTATGTTGATTCCACAACACATATAATCATTCATCCATGAATTATTGCAATTGGTGAAAATATATTATTACTTTTAGTCTTTATCCCTAAGTTCTCAAATAAATCCATACCTCCCCCAAAAATACTACCTAAGTATATGCCTAAATATGTAGAGGTATATTAACTTTGGAACTAATGTGGGACCAATCACATCAATCACTACTACTTCCTTTAATAACACCTTAAATCTCAACTTCTAACTATTCCTAAACATTCTACAATTATGCTCATAGGTTATTATCACAAGGAGGCTTCCCTTTCTTCTCCCATGGATCCACATCTTGTGGTTTTATCCCCTCCTATGGTCCCCTTTTCACCTCTTGTTTCTCCACCCATGAATTGTTCACCAATGGGCCTTCCCTCACTTGTGAATCCTTCTCCACCTATGATTCCCTCCCTTATGGATGCTTCCCCATTAGTGATTCCTGCATCTCCCATAGAGTCCACTCCCATTCATTCTTCTAATAATCCCTTACTTGATAGACATCCTCAACATAATTCATAAATCATTCATACCTTTTCTATTAAAGAGATTACATGATAAGTATTTTCCAAATTTTCATTGAAGAATGATGAGATATTAGTAGTTATTCAACTCCAACATCATAAATATCTATAAGATTTTATGGATAATGTGTGTGGGTAAATATATTAGTATTTATGAAATCGTACATGGTGTTATTTAAATTTTCATTTGGATTGTATGTGTGCTCCAATCTTATTTTTATCTTACTTTTATATCATTTGACATTGTGTCAAATTCTTATTTATCTTACATGGTGACTTTTTTTTTGCACTTTATATTGCTTATAATGTCATTTATGTTTACTTATGTATATATTATTTATCATTTCATTATTTTTATTCTTGATTTTATTTCTTAAAAACTCCTTGTGATTTTTTATTTTATTATCTCTATATACATGAATAATTGTCATTGTGACTTGGTTATACAAACCTAGTTCCCTTTAGTCATTCCCTCTTTACCATGTTATCTGTTAGCAAGTAATTAATCTCATTATAATATATTTTCACCTATCCAATTTGGATCTCCTTTATTCCCTTTATTTTCTTTTCATAAACTAAGCATATACATGGTTGAGACTTCAAATAACATGTTGGTTCATCATTAAGTCTAGGTGTTTTAGTTAGTTTTGTATTTGGTCACTTAGCTTCTTTTAACATAAGACTATAGCTCATTCATGTGTATCATTATATCTCTCATGATTAGTCATTATAAGTTTGTATGGAGGAGGAATCTTAAAAATCCTTAAAAATATTCAAAATCCAAATCATTTAATTAAAGTCAATGATACAGAAGGCAAAAACATTCCAAAAATATTGAAATTCAAATCATACTAAAAGGCATGATTCAAATCACATCTCATTTTTCTAGTTTAAGCTCAAACTTCACATTTGGCATCATGATAGAGATGAGGTCCATTGGAGTATGGTAGGCTATAATATTAGAAAAGGAGAATAAAAAAATCTTTTAGTGCTCCCCATGACATGATCCCCATTCTTTAGGACCCCTTATAGAGCCATCGTGGTACCCTATATTTGTAGTACATCGATGGTTCTATAAGGGGTCCTAAAGAATGGGGATCATGTCATGGGAAGGTAGGAACATTTTAATTCTCTTGTACCAATATACCATAATTATTTAATCTTATTATAATGCTTATTTTCCTACAAAGCTTTATGTTTATAGTGAATAGGTTTCCTTTGAACATTGATGGTCACTAGTCACTTACTATCTTTTCATGTCCTTAATATGCCTTTTGTCTCTTAAGGTTTTCTCATTATATTCCTAAGTTATTATTTTTATATTCCCTTTTTCATTCATTATTTTCCTCATATTTCCTCTTGAGAAATATTGTTTAGTTCACTCATTACTCCCCTTATGATTCTATTTGTAAGTTGCATTGTGAGACCTTGGATAAGACCTAACTTTCTTCAAAAATTACCATAATTTCACATTACTATTACCAAAAACCTTTGTTACCATATTTTCACATTTATACCGCCTAATTGGTGTTACCTTTGTGATTTACAGTGTAAGACCATAGATAGGAATTTGTCTTCCTCAAAAAAATTTACAATAATCTATGTCATAATCACAATTACATGTATCAAATATGATATATGAAGTGATAGATTATGATGTTACATTTCATTGACATGCTTCCCAACTTAATTTAGTATGTTTTATGATTAATTTATCTTTCACTTTTATCTTCTTATTTTCCTATTTAATGTAAAAATCCAACCATTTATTGAATTTTTCATACTTCCCAACTTGAATTAGTCTGATAAATTTAAGACCAAATTTTACCAATTTTGTTTTTCTTTCATACTTCCAAACATGATTTAGTATGATTGAATAACTTAATTGATTTTTTTCTAAAATCTTTCCTTTCACATTTTTTCCACTTTATTACATTACTTTCATACTTCCCCAACATGATTTAGTGTGATTTTACTTGTTTTAATTTTGTGCCAATCTTTGGTTTGAAAACAAACTTTTTACCATATTATTTTACCAACTTTTTGTTTCATTATACTTAGTCATTTTTGTTGTCATTACACATTTCCCAACTTGAAATAGTGTGTAGTACATTTTTTATTAGTTATATTTTACCAAGTCATTTTTGTTTAAATACAAAAATGTAATAAGCATGGATATAGAAGATATTTAATGAACAAAGCATAACATAATGGGCCTAGATGAAAAGAAAAAATACAAGTAAATATCCTGGGGAAACATCAAAGAGGTAATTTACCTAGTAAAGTGATATTCAATATTGAGAAACAACAATAAACCCAATACATTAATTCTTCTTCATCTAACTCTTCAGATAAATTATTCACAAGTTTGTCTTACACAAGTATTTTCCACATTCAAAAATACTTGCATATTTTTCAGTGTTAATTGTATTTACAAAAGGGGTAAGACCCTATTTATAATTATTCATGATGGGTTGTGATTTTATTAAAAATAACATGTCCATCCAACTTGATAAATCTAATTAATAAACATTTGGTAAATATTAAATTACTATAATAAGATTATTTATTTTTTTGAAGTCTACACCTGAAGTAAATAAATAATATATTATTATTTATTTAATTACTTACCAATGTAACCGAAGGGTTAATAATAACCACTTAGACATTAATTATTCTAACACTCCACATTAATTCTAAGTGGGGATAAAAAGCCATAGTCACCATACGTGAATTATACTGTGTGCAAATTATGAAGGATTTAAAAACCTTCATCATTAAAAAAATCACCTTTTAACACTAGGAATTATAATCCATAAACTAATAAAAATTAAGTTTAGGCTATCATGATTTTGAGATTACATATCATTATTTATTATGAATAATCATTAAGCATATTTGGAGTCTTTTATAACATAAGGACCTTCATTACAAATTATGCTTTCAAATGTATTTGGGTATAAAAGTAAAAATTACACACAAAGTTTACTCAAATCACATAACTTCAAAATGAATATTACAATGATTTATAATGAGAATATGTATAGATAAGAATAAAAAAACACATGACCATTATTAAGTGGAATTGTCATGTATATTCCTCTTTAATGGAAACTTTGAGAGGCCTAGTATTGCATGAAACTGACAAAACTTGGTAGGACTGAGTGGTTTTGTGAAGATATCTACCACTTGTTCATCCATAGGATATAATTTTAGATAAATATAACCATTTATGACTTTATCTTACATAAAATTCACATGAAATTCAATATGTTTAGTTATTTGGTGTTATATTAGATTTTTCACTAGAGCTTTAAAAATTTAGTTATAAATGATGGTACTCTGAGAAAAATCTAAATGAATTTATCCCAATAACCTTAATTTTCATATGGATTATTTAGAAACTTTTATATCACTTTTTTACTCATATTTTTTAGAAGAGAGAGTGAGAGAGTAGGTTGCTTCTTGCTGATCCAAGTGATAACACCTGCACCAGATTTAAACACATATCTAGAAGTAGATTTGAAATCTAAATTATTACCAGCATGGTTAGCATCAAAATAACCATATAATTTAGCATTATAAATGGAATAATAAAATAAACCATAATTAATAGTTCTAAATAATACTTTTAGCTAATTTTTAATGATTCAAATAAGGATCCTACACAAATCTAGAAGCAACACTAATAACATATGAAATATCTTGCTTGGTAATGGTTAGATAAATTAAAATTCCAATAATCTATCTATAAAAATTAGGGTTAGTTTTCTTACATGCAATTTTAGGATCAATTTTAATACCAACTTCAATAAAAGTAGTCGTAGATTCACAATCAAGCATGTTAAACTTAACAAGAAGATTATGTGCATACTGAGATTGTGATACAACAATTGAATTTTTATCTTAAAATATATCCATTCCTAAAAAATAATTTATAATTCCTAAATAAGTCATTTCAAACATTTAACTTAGTTTATCCTCATATTTATGAATTAAACTAGTTAGATCACCAGTGATCAACAAATCATCAACATATAATAAAATGAGAATCAAATGACCATTTTAAACTTTAACAAAGAGATCATTATTTGAATAGAAATCAAAAAGACATAATTATTTAAAAAAGGATGTAATATTAGAATAAAAAACTCAAGGATCTTGTTTTAAACCCTACAAACATTTTTGTAACTTGCATACATAATGTTCTCTATTAGGATCAGTAAAACATTTATATTAAGTCATATATATATTTTTATTTTAGATCACCATTAAAAAATGTATTATTAACATCCATTTTGTGGATAATAAAACCATTTTTAGTTACAAGATCAATAATAAGTCTAAAAGTACTCATTTTTGCTACAGGGGGAAAGGTTTCAACATAGTCAATCATAGATTTTTGAGTAAAACTACAAATAACTAATCTAGCTTTAAACTAGTCAATTTTACCAATTGAATTATATTTGATCTTATAAAGCTACCTACAAATGATATTTTACCTTTTAGGTAGAGGAGGAATAAGATCCCACATCTAATTTAAATTAAGGCATTATATTTAGCTTGTATAACAACATTCCATCTATCACGTTGAGTGGCTTCCTCAAATAATTGAGGTTCACATTCATACACAGTCATTAAATGATGATAGGAATGTTGAATTATAGTTAATTTATTAAGGTTATCAATGTTAGAAAATTGAACTAGATATTCTTCTCATTTAGGTCTTTTAGATTGAACATGAAACTTAGGGGGTTCCTTAGACTCTAAGTTACCAATAATTGGATAAAATTCCACAAGGACATCTATTTCATCACAAGGAGAAACATGAGATTTAGGTTCATAAATAGATTAACATTGAGGAGAATCCATAGAGGGTTCACAAAAATATTTTTTAAAAACAAGAAGATTCTTATTCTCAATAATCTATCATTTATAGGGATCATACACTCATAAACCTTTTATCTTACCTCCATATCCTAAAAAAATGCATGAATAGGAAGTGGGTTCAAGCTTATTCCTCTTAAATTTAGGGATAAATATAGAAACAAGACTACTAAAAATCTTGAGATGAGCCATAGTAAGTTTCTATTTAGTACACATTTCTAAAGGGGTAGAAATATTTAAGGCTTTGGTAGGGACATTATTAAGAATATGAATAGTAGTGTTCATGGATTTGGCCAATAAAGAACATAGGAAAATGTGTATATTATAAAATTATTCTATCTATTTCTATGATGGTGCAGGTTTTCATTTCATCATCACTATGAATTAATTTAAAAGGATGTGAGGAATTTACATCATGACTATTGTCAAAGGGGTTAGTATGTTGATTACCACATAAGAGACCATCATGAGTTTCATGATGAGAGGGGATACAAGGAAGTTCAACAACATGATTATTTATAGACACATCGTGTCCTAATATTTCATGACATAATTGAGATTCATTTTTATTATGTGATAAAACAAAACATGCAAAAGGAGAAAAGATATATAAACCACTCTTATAAACATCTTCAAAAATCAATAATCCAGATTGATTTTTAATAGACAAACTATCTTTAAGGAAATTTGCAATTAAATTATCATTTGTAAGTTGAGAATAAGATAGTAAATTCATATTAATCTAAGGTACATAGAAAACATATTTAATAATAATATTTGAAAATTTTGCTTTTCCCTATTTAGTTGCTTCTAAAAAATAATTATCTCCTAAGTAAATTCTTTCAGAGATATATCTAAAATCACATAAAATAACAGTTAAGTATGTCATATGGTGCAATGCACCACTATCTAAAATCCATTCATTTTCATTTGAATCACATAAAGTAACATATAAAGAAGTAAAATTTGAATCTTTATTATTATTCTGATTAGGGTTTTGATTCTTCTAGTTGTTTTGATTAGATTTATTTAATTTTTTATTTTTAGAAGTTTGATTGTTATTTTTATCTTTATTTTTATAACAGGTTTCCCTTCTATGACCAAATTTACCACAGAGATTGTAATTTCCATTAAACTTAGGTGTATGATTTTTATTACTAGATTTATTATTACCATATTTGCCTTTTGTAGTATTATGGTTAGATTTGTATTTTGTAGTGTTATTAGAAAAATTATTAAGAGTGAGAAGTGCCTGAGTATAATTATCCTTATAATCAAAATTTATAATAAATTTCTCTTCCTAAATCAGGAGAGTAGACAAGGTGGTAATGTCAGGGATATCTTGCTCACTTTGATATATATAATTCAAATTTGAAATAATTTTTTTAATTTTTTAATGAACATTTAACTAAATGATAAAATAAATAAATGAATCTTTAATCAAATTATAATTACATCCATTTAACTAAGCTTTAATGTTTTTAAGTTTACCAAGAAATTTTAACTAATTCATCACCCTTCATGGTGTAGTTAGCAATTCAAGGATTAATTTAATGATCTTTGAAAGGTGAGTGCCTTCATGCATGGATTCAAGGAGTTTCTAATCTTTGTTATAAGACTTTTTATTACCAACGTGGATAAGGAATTCATCTTTAAACTTTGTAAGATAATGGACATAGCTTCTTATGATTTCATTTGAAATGCGTTGGTAAGCTCAGGGGTCATATATCCTCTAAAAGTGGATTTATTAGTTCCAACAAAAATATTCCAAAATTTTTAGGCCATAAATTTAGTTTTAACATGAATTTTCCATATATTGTAATTATTTCCATTAAGCATTTGAGATTTATCTAAGGAAAAATGAGGTGAAACCATAGCTTCCCTTTAAACAAGATAGTAAACAAATGTATAAAATGAAAATCTTTTAATGTGAATTTAACTTATTTTTCTTTAGATGCTAAATAATGCAAAAATTTGAATTAAAATTGCATAAATTTAAGTGTCAAAAGAGTCACACTCAAGGAGACCACTTAGGCACTAAAATTTAAAAGGTTTTAAAAACAATGATAGGAGGCTTAAAAAAAGCATGGATCACTCCAATGTGTCTGCAATGTGCTAAAACCTTAATATCAACTAGTTGGATGACTATACTTATCTAGGTTTAGATTATATCTACTATCAAAAGAAGTACTAGTCGATAGGTTAGGGGGTTTTCACATGAGAAGGAAGACACACAAACCAAAAAATATAATTTAAATGAAATCAATTTTAAATTAATTTTTACTAAAGTCAACAAAAATATAAAAATAAAAAGGCTAGTGACAATTCAACACTAGAGTTATCTTTTACAAATTTTTACCAATAAATTATACTTGTTTTTTTAACTTTTTGGTGAAATAATTTAATAAAAGGTAAATCAAATTTGTAAACATTAAATATCTGAAAAAACATTATACTTACCTAAATATTTATTGTAGGTGGAAATGGTGCAAGTCTGGGAGCAGAGGAAAAGCTTGAGAGAGATAGAGGCCTTCCCAAGTCTTCAAATTTTGTAAATCTTCCTAAAATCCTACCACAATGCTAACAAGTCTTTCAAAAAATAATTGGTACCAAAAACAATTTTTTACAACCTGCAAGGTTCTATGAGTATGTTAATGGAGGGGAGATAAATTTGAATACGTTGATCTAGGGCTTTTCAGGCCTTAAAAAATTGCATGGGTCCTTATTTTTACAAAACTAAATGAGTAAAAAATTTAGAATGTAATTTAATGCATAAAAAATTGAGTTTCAATGTAAAATGCCCAAGCCATACAATGGCATCCAATTGCCTAGGATTTGAATAAATTGAAATATCAATTCAATATTCTATATTCTTGTTGATCAAAATCCTCTCCACTAACTCTGATAGCATGTTAAAATAAATAAATGTAATAAACATTGATCTAGAAGAGAATTAATGAGAAAATTATAACATAATGAACCTAGATCAATAAAACACAACACATGTATTTGTCTTGTGAAAACCTCAAAGGGGTAAAAGATACAACAAAGTGATATTCAATATTGAGAAGCACTAATAAACCCAATACATTAAATCTTATTCATCTCACTCCTCAGATAAATTATTCACAAGTTTGTCTCATACAAGTATTACCTTATGCAAGAATACTTGAATATATTTTTTTGTTTGATATATTTACAATAGGGGTAAAACCCTATTTATAATGATTTATGATGGGATGTGACCATTGTGAAAATAACAGGTCCACCCACTCTGATAAATCTAATTAATAAAAATTTAGAAAATATTAAATAACTATAATAAGATTATTTATTTTCTTGAAGTTTACACCTCAAGTAAATAAATAATATATTATTATTTATTTAATTACTTACTAATGTATGACAAGGGATAATAATAACCACTTGGATATTAATTATTCTAACACTTTTTTCCTATTTTTTTTAACCATGCATGTGTCCTACATAATGCTAGAAAATAAACCAAAACTCATATATATACTATAGCATATACAACAAAATCTAAATACATGTGATAGAAAGAAATATATCCAAGCATCCATAACCATAACCATAATACAAACACATACAATCAACAATCCAAATCCCAAAATGAAACATCTCTATGTATATCATGAGTTTTCATATAATAATACAACCATATAAATAGCTCTAGCTCCATGTATGGGTCCCATCCTACCCATCTAGTGGCCTAACCACTCTACCCATTAATACCTTAGTATATATCCTCTAAAAACACATTATAAAAATGTTTTATGATATCTTAGTCCTAATACCTACCCTTATACATGAGCCACCTAAGCCTATACCTATGACAAATAGGCTAGGTTGGCTAGATGTATCACTCTCCTACTCTTATACCTATGTCATATGGGTCAGGGACACTACATGTATTACTCTCTCTTACTCTTGTACTTGTGTCATGTGGGAGAAGGTTTCTAGAAGTGTGTCTCTATCTTAGGCCTGTACATATCCCATCTAAGTCAAGGTCACTATATGTTTATCTCTTTCCTTTGAAAGATCCTACCATGCCTGTGCCTCTCCTACACTCACCCTTACTAGTGTATGCATCCCTCTTTGTGCACTTGCAACTACCTTTTAGCCTCTCCATCTAATCTAAACTAGCTCAACTGAGCTAGGGTAGATGGTACCCTGGGATCCTTTAGGATAGTGGGGTTGTATGACATTAACACCTCATCTAGGATATCATCAAGTGCTCCCCTCACTAGGGACCCCCATTTCGTCTCCTCATCCTCTACCACACCTATAAAAACCAAACCATATAGATATTAGATCACTAATTTATCTCAAAATCTATCTATGTTTAGTCTATATCAAAAAAACTTAAATAAAAATTTGACCATCTTCTGTGTCCTATCTATGTATCAACCACTATTATCTCAACATCTATGTGCCCACTGAGAATGGTATCTTCATTAGTGCATCCTCTAAGAAACTCATCTATAAGTCACCACCTAAAAACAAACCCTAGATCCACCACTCATACTCATCTTAAGATATTGTTGAGTGGTATCTCTATATCCCAACTCTAACCTAGCCTATCTAATGGGTCATCTAATATGTCTAATGTCTTTACTCTCTCCTGATCCTACTACCTTCATTGATACCATATCCATGGTGGTCACTTCTCCTCTTATTATGGTACTAATAGTGGTACCTCTTATACTCTTACTTCTACATCCATCTCCTTTCACTCTGCTACCTATCATGCTTAACTAATCCATGGTCTCTCATGACATGGTCTGAGATATGGCCTAATAACTAATGGCCCTAGTCCTCCTCTCCTGCATAGCTCTCTCACATTCTAAGACCAAAATATGGGCACCACTATCAATTTCAACAAGTGAGGCAATATCATCTACCTTGGTACACATGCCACCATATGTAGCTCCATCTACTAGGTATAGTGCCATGTTACCTCTATTAGTGTTAAAGCTAGTGTAGTTTTCTCCCAACCAGGCCATATCATAGTGATGTCCATATGGCTAATTTTTAATATCCACTCATCTCACCATCTACAATACTAGAATGTGGGACATGAACCACACTACTTGATCCTATTTTCATATCTAAACTTGAGGTAACCTATCATCAACCACATGGGGTAACCCAACTAGCTAATACATGGGGAACCACTTGTATATCCATGTAATCAATAATGTAATTGGTCCCATAGACTTATACCCTCTAGATAACACTCCATACATGTCATTCATGAGCTATACTCAGATGATAGATCCAAACTCATATAACACCCTATTCTCTAATATCCTCTCACTCAAGCCTATCATAAATAGTGGCACCTTATCATCTAACTTGTGGTACATCACCCATGATATCATAGGTCCTATCATAGCCTTGTGGATATCCAAAATCAATGATGTATATACATTAAACATGTTCACCCTCAATCCAAGTTGTATCATCTCTAAATTTGTCATCCATATGGCTAAGGATCTCCTCTCCTCATCACTATCTGGTACCCCCATGACCATAGGTATACATATTATGGGTAATACTAGGATGGTATACACATCCTCCAAGGTGATAACCTAAAGGTGTTAAGTCAACCATTCCTAGGCTCCCAGGAACATGACTAACAAATTTTAACTAAGTGGTATCTTGCAAATGTCTACTATGCCTCTTAGGCATAATGAGATAAATCTAGCTCTATCCTTAATAGATAAGCACTCTAATATGTTTGGAAGCCATGATGCATCCACCAAGTACCAAAATCTAGGATTCCATTAAAACCATAAAATAATAAAAGATGTATTAGATCTTCCTTATCATGTCTATTTAAAATACTTTCTTTTCAAATTTTAACCAAAACAAGCTTAATTTACTTTAATTTATTCATTTTTAATCAATTCAACCTATTTTTAGCCTACTCAGCCCTTCTACTCCTCAGTCAATCATTATGGGATATTCTAACACTATTTTGGATTTTTCATGCATTTATGTACTATTTTGGTCCCTTGGTCAAACACTAGTTTGACCAAAATTTCCCTATTTTGACTTGGTTGACTTAAAAAACTTAGTCAACCCCTATATGATTCCCCTCTTATTGTTGAGTTATCATAGTGATTTTTTCATACTAGGTCAGTAATAATGTACTAGGTTAGCAATCTGGAAAACAATGTACATTAGCACATACCTATTAGGTCAACATTATGGATTTTACCAATTTTTAGCCTACTAGGTCAACTAGGTCTACCTAGTTTTTTTACCTATCAATCTCTTACATTTTGCAAAATAAATGCCTTATAGTAGTTATTTCCCTAAACCCTTCCAACACATTTACCTAAATTGTTTTCCCAAAGCTTAGCATCTATTTTGGGTTAATTTTAATGTCTAGAAACTCATTAAATTACAAAGTTATAAAATACACTTAATTTTAATACAATATATAAAAACTAGCTTGAGATTCTCAGTTGCCTACCTATAATACACCCGATCCTATTGCTAGGGTGGCCTTTCATTTAGCCTATTATCTCCTTGCCATCTTAGCTCATTTAGTCTTCCAGAACTATTTTTTTCTACTTCACAAGTTAAAAATACCAAATGACTTCCCTTTGAACTTATTTAAACATACTTTTCAAGAAAAAATAATCTTTCAAATATTTTTTTGTCAGATTCCTTGTTTTGCCTATATCATTATTTTTACTATATTTTTCAAACTAGAAAATGTTCTAGAATCATGATAATGTAGAGAATATTTTCCACTACTATATTAATATCTTCCAAAACTTTCAATTTTGGCTATTTTTTGCACTAACTTCTACAAGTTCTCCTAATGTTCTTCACATTCGACACCTTCACTTTTCTAGCAATCTACTTATTTATCTATAACACTAAGGTAAGTAAGGGTATGAATTTTTAAATTCTATCCTTTAATTTATATTATTTTCTTCCTACTATAATTGGCATCAACATTATGTGTTATCATGTTCTATTTCCCAAAGCACCATCCCATATTGCACTCATGTGACACATAATGAGCTTCAAGTGGGGCACATGTATACACATAATATTTTTAATATTTTAATTATTAATAAAACTTTTTATCTTGTAAGAAACTATTGAGTCTAAATATCTCTGAGTGCATGCCTTAAGGGGTGCACCAAGAAAGGGGCGAGTAAGCCATTAGTGCTTCACATGACTGTTTCCCCATTTACCACTTGTTATCTACACACTTGTCTCCTAAAAAAATTATCCCTAAGCTTGTTCTTCTCTATTATACCCTTTCCAAGTCATATGCTACATTTTATCCTCATTTTCCTCACCTTAATTACATTTTCTTAGTCAATTGTACTAGGTCAACTGGGTCTACCCTGTATAATTTTAGGTGATTTTCACTTAGGAACTAGTTTGGCTCTTAACCATCCTAGCTCATGACCTAGTGATTAATTGTCCAAAATTATGCTAGTTTGACTAGGTTAACCCTATCATATGATATTTTTGGAAGGTTTTATGTTCAAATCCATGTATATATATAATTTCATTTTACCATTATTTATAAAAAATAAGTAAGATACATTATACATCTACTTATTGACCATTATACTTGAGAAGAAAGCTTAGAGTTTCATAATTTATTTAAACATACATATATTTTGTTGTGGATAAGTATTTTAGATGAATTGATAGCTCTATTTAACATAGAGCTAATTTATCCTTATCATCCTTACATACCACAATAACCTCTTGTGAAGCACCATGGCCAAGGTAGAGATTGAGGCTCAGTAGGTTCATCTTCAAAGGTAAGTATTCATAACTTTGTTTCTCCTTTATAAGAGTAGATAGATATGCATATTTAATTATATTTCATGTATTAGGATTATGTATACATTGACATGTGTATATGTCTTCTATGCATGTTTACTTTTATTGTTTCTAACCCCCACTTTGTGCCACAAGATTTGGTGAGCACTATATTAGATTTAATTTACTTGTTGGTTTAGTCAGATATCAAAATTTAGGACCCCCTTAGGGTTATTTCATTATTTTTCTTGACCAAATAATTTGGAACTTTCCATAGCATGGTGTATTGAAACAATATATCCCCTAATTGGGTCTAGCAAATCCTCATATTGGTCATGTTCATGCTTAAAAAATGTGTCCCCAATCAGAAGTGTATGGTATGATCTATCTTCTCCAAATTAAGATTGATTTATAAACATGATGCATTTATAATTTTATAAAAATAGGAAGTCTAATCATAGACACTACCAATCTCTCTTCAAACTTTAAAAAATAAACTAAGAAATAACTGCACTTCATGATACCTGTTAGAAGAAGTGTTACTCACATAATGTGTACAAGAGCATAAATGAAGCAAGGAGATACAATCATCACATGTTATCCAAATAGAATACTTAACATACTTAGGTAATAAATTAAAATTCTAAACAAGATGTCAAAACAATCAGGGCTTTGACATACTAGATTCTGATCATTTACAATGGAAAAATGGATTTAATATATATAGAATAGGAGAGGAGAGAGAAAGAATGACACTGAAGAGTCACCATACCAAGTGTTGAGTCTTAAAGACCAGTTACAATGCAAGAGAAGGAGTTAGAGAATAGATCAAAAAGTTTTGTTAGACAAGTGTCTATATAAAACATGACATCTTCTTGAAGTTGGCATAAGGACACTTCATGTCCTTATTAAAACTACTTTCTTGATGAGGAGTCCACTTAACTAATTAAAACTATCTTAGAATTTATTGACACATGTTCCCTAACTTTAAAATCTAGAAAAATGATTAGTGTAGGTCATTATACACTATTCTAACTAATTATTTTCCCCTTGCCACTTATTGTTACTTCCTTGTAGTCAATCATTAGCCTTCTAGGCTTCAATTATCACACTTGTCACTATGGTAACTTACACACACTCAAAAAAATTCATTTAATATATGTGATACACCTCATAAAGACTTATTTTTACTATAGTATATCATATAGAATTCAATGAAAACTCAAAATCACACTTATCACAATCAACTTGATAGTCACCTTGTTTCTCATTGTTCCATCTAAGAATGCCTAAAACAAACAACTTAGCAAAGGGGTTTCCATGCATGATTGAGATGAGAATGAGGTATGAAGATTCATAATATATATCTATAAACCTTCCACCATGAATTTAATTTATCTATTCCTTCACCTTCAAATCACCTCAAATCTTGTAAAAAACACATGGTCAACCAACACCATGCACACAATCATAGGCCTATAAGCTAGTGTGTAGAAAACCCAATTTAATTCATCTTCACTTTTATTATTTACATTTTAGAATCTCATGTAAATGTGATATTATCACTTTGAGGGTGATTTCTATGTGATCATCCATATTACACCTCTACCTACAAACCAAACCTACACTTTCATTAGCTCAGGCTAGTTTCTAGTACTTAATTTAAACTATAGGTGTTCATTCAGGAATATAATGGATTATTGTAGGTGGTGATATATTATTGATCATTGTATTTCCACTTTTAGTTTCCCATGACATCACTAGGACCATTTCATACATAGATATACTCATTTTTGCCTTCACATGATATCATCTCTTTATCACCAATGTACTATAGGTGTATAAGTTGCATTTTTATACATTCATTTTTGCCTAATGACACTGTAGTTATCTAAGTGTTTTCATCATAATCTTAATTTAGTTTAAAACCATTCAACCATCAGTCTCTCTTGATCTAGAAACTTTCTCTTATGTCAAGATGTGAACTCTCCATATAGGCTACAAAACTAAAACTATTAAGTTTTCCTAATCTTCATAGACCTTCACCATAATATGACACTATATGCAACAAATTCCATTTTTATATAAGTTAAGGTAAACATTCCCATTTTGTAACTTTTCTTCAATTTTATGAACATGGAACTAAAGTGTTTGATAGTTAACCCAATATTAGACTATCACTCTTGAAATATTCTCAACAAAACCTTCAATGTAGAAACTAACTACCATTCTTTTTGAAGTTGAAAACAAATGTATTATCCTTGAATTTAATCCACTCACAAGATAATAAAATCTAAACTTGATAAAACACTATTCTCAGCTCTTAATGATGTTTACTTCTAGCATAAGGATGATTTTCCATGTCCTTTCATGAACACATGTGCCAAACCATATTGATGCTAGTATTAAATGTGTGGATGTGCTATTTAAGTCTATGTATAATACTTTGTTCACATAGAACAATCAACAAAATGCAACTAGATGAGAAAAATCAATATGTTTGGGTTGAACAAGTAGTTTGAAGGTACAAATAATCTTAATGTTTGTTCATATAACATAGATCAAAAAATTAGATACTATAACCATGAAATATAATTACAAAAATGCCCCTAATATCCACCAAGTTTACTCACTCCAACTCCTCTTCTCTTATCTATACCAAATGAAAACTGTTGACCCTTTTTGACTTTTCCAAGAGATCAATAGGAGAGGAACCAATTTTCACCAATTTTGGATCTATTGAAGCCACCTTAGCTTATAAATGACCTTTGGGGATCTCAAGACACCTTAAATAATCTTTCACTCCTATAAATGAGTCACTTTAGTCTATAAATTTGCCTTAAACTAACCTTTTTTAGATCATCTTCTTTCTACATTGAACTTTTAATTTTATAGTTTCACAACCTTCCCCTAACATTATATGACATGTGGTATATTATCCTTATCTTTTAAATTTTTCCTTTCGATGATATTTACTTACAACTCCTTAAAATGACCAAAAAGTTGAATAAAGGACATTAAGATAAGTAGATAAATGTGACAAAGCTTAAAACATACTTTTTGACCTTTAAGGTGTGACTTTAACTCACTTAGGACCATGGTGACCATTTTTAAACCTAGAATACCTTATGAAAAGTTTGAATTTATATGGGGGTTGACTAAATTTGACCCAAGGTGAAATTTTGGTCAACAAGATTCATGAAGCAACCATGACACCATATCAGGCCTTTTAATGCTTTTTATCAATTGGGTAGAGTTAATAATTAGATTTCAATCTTCTTAAAAATGATAAGGACCTACAAATTTGGTTGAGAAACTTGTTTTGTTGAAATGAGGATCCCAAAATAAGTCCATCTTGCCATCTTAGGCCTAATTACTTATTTGAATATTAATATCACATATTTAATAACATTTAAACACCTTTTAGTAAATAATTCCATCCTTATTCATTATCAACACATCTTCAAGATTGAATTAGATGTACATTAGGTTTGTTGAAAGCCCTTGATAGCATGTTTTCTTACCATTAGATGTCTTGAGGCCTCAAAATGTTGTTACAATCATTCTTGGATTATTAATGAGGAATTAAAATCGCCATCACATATATTATTCAGATCATATATGGTTCCAAGATACTCCATTATGTCTATTTTTAGTAAAATTCTATGAAAATCTTCCACAACTACCTTTTGAAGTCTCAATAGTCAAATTTTAGGCTAAATTTCATAAAACAGTCCTTTACACACACTAGGAAAGTGAATTGATAAAGTGTTTATGGGTGTGTATTATTAATTAAAGTATTTTTTAGGTTATTTAAATCAACTTGTATCACTTAATAGGTCCATCTCTTCCATTGTGTCCTTTTAGACGGTTTAAGTAGGGTTTAGGGACATTTGGGAACTTAAAGATTGTTCATAAAGTTCAAGGACCTAACCCAAGAAATAGTTCCATAAATATAATTTATATAACCCCCTTAAATTTTTAAAATAATCTTAGGTTCCCATGCATCTTCTCAGGTAGGTTTTCACATGCCAAAAGTGCTTCTCAAGTGAATAGGTTTATAACTGTGAACTTGAGAGAGGGAGAAATTTGCATGGGAATGCACCAAATTATTTGGTTTGAATTTGAAACATTTTACTATGGTATATGACACATATAATGATGTTTTAAAATTTTTTTATCCATAAATTAATCCTTAAAACTTAGTGCCACCTATGTTAGCTCATAGCTAAGGTTTAATGGAAGTTTAGTGCAAATAACCCTAGTAGCCTATGGTTACCTTTTTATCACCATTGAAGGATTAAAAAGATACATAAAATATTTTATTGGAGTATTTATAAACTTATTAAATTATTGATTCTTACACCTCACATTCAACAAATAAACTTTCCTCATAACTTTACACATAGGCATGTGTGTGCAGATTTAGGCCTATTAGATCTAAATAGGCTTCTTTAGCTCTTTTCATGCCTTAAATAAAATTAACACCATATTAATGTCATATTTGTATATTTAAATTATTTTTATTAATTATATACATTATTACCACTTTATATTTTTTCATAATAATCACCTCTCTTGCATTCATCTAAATAGGCATGTAGGTGGCAATTTTAGGTTCTTGACTATCTAAGCTCAAGAATGTCTTATTTTTAGTACTTATTATTATTATCATAAAAGGAATAAACACATTTAAAATGTTTTAATTTATGTATTTAAGTCATTTTTTACCTCAATATCAAGACAAACCTACATATTTATCTATTATTTTGGGCAAGAAAGTTTGGGGTTTTTAATTAAGCTTATAAATTGCCATGTTAGAGTTGCATCCTCATTATAGGCCTATTTCTACTTGGTGATCTTTGGAAAATATCAAGAAGTCATTTTATATTTATCTTAACCTACTTATATCCTTATTTATCCTCAATCTCGCCTTATACCTATGTTTTTCTCATTAAGGCCTATGGCAGACCTATAGATCTAAATATAAGCTTCATGACTAAACATGTGAAGGTCATTTTCCTCATTTATTATTTTTTAAATTTTATTATGTTGTAAAATTTTTGTATAATATATTATTTATCCTTATATCTAACTATTCACACCTTTAAAATCTCACAAATTAGATGTTATTTGTTAATTATTGAGTTAAATAAACTAATGGTTAATTTAATAGGAGATATGTATAAAAAAAAGTATTTCTTCCCTACATTTTTTCTTGGTTTAGATCTCACCAAGAAACTTTTGATCTTTCACTACCTTGTTTTCAAGCTCACACAGTCACCTTGGAGTATATAGTCCTTTGATATGATGAAGTGAGTAGAGTATAGATATTTAGGTATAAAATGACTCATAAATTTTGATGATTAAAATATAAATTTAATTATATTTCCAAAATTTCATAAACACTCCTAAGATTAGGTATTAGGTGTTAATAGGGACCTATAAGTGTATAGACATGTAGGTCTAAAAAACCTATTTGATCTTAGCTTAAAATAGAGAATTGTAAATAATGAATCCAATTTATTATATGTTTATCCTATTTTATATTGGTAATTAATTTCATATTGTATTTTAATTATGCTCAATTGTCTTTGAACACTAAAACATCCATCCATTAGGAATGTTTTCTTCATCTCGACTACCAGTTCAAAAAGTTTAGTTCATGAGCACATAATCCATATTTTATTGAATATCATGCCTAAAAATATGAATAAATATGTATAATATTAATTTAATAGACTGGATAAATATTTTATAATCTCATTTCATCCATTTTATGTGCTTAAAACATCTCACAGTTCCTACAATTTTACTATGTTACACAAATTAGTAAAACAAGGTTATATGACCATGTACCAAATATGATCATGAATAAACATGAAGTTTAATTGTATTTTATGGTTATAATATTTATAAATATACCATAGATAATAATTTTCATCCATTCATATGACCTCATAACTCCATACTTGAGGAAAACTAACCCTAATGGTGTTTGAAGCCTCTTTTTTACCCATTCACTTCTTAACAATTGTTAATAAATTTAAGTGGATTAAAAAAGAAAAAAATGACATAAATTAAAAGGTAATTTGGTCCCATAATAACTCTAATATATGGGAATGAAATTCTCTCTCTCTCTCTCTCTCTCTCTCTCTCTCTCTCTCTCTCTCTCTCTCTCTCTCTCTCTCTCTCTCTCTCTCTCTCTCTCTCTCTCTCTCTCTCTCTCTCTCTCTCTCTCTCTCTCTCTCTCTCTCTCTCTCTCTCTCACACACACACACACACACACACACACACACACACACACACCAAATGAAAACATATTACTTGTTTTGAGATGCCAAGAAGGCTGATGGATAAATGGGATGTGTTTTTACACTTTGGAT
The DNA here is from genome assembly GCA_037957365.1 of Torreya grandis. Lineage (NCBI taxonomy): Eukaryota > Viridiplantae > Streptophyta > Pinopsida > Cupressales > Taxaceae > Torreya > Torreya grandis. The sequence goes on along the minus strand of JARHVA010004316.1, from coordinate 1,463,892 downwards.
TTACACCAATTTTTTCATGGGTTTGGGAATAATAAGACCATGGGGACCCAAATAAGATATTTCACCTTGGAAACCATTAGAAGCCCTCTAGAAAAGACCACCAAAATCATACTTTTCTCAATATTCTGACTGCTCTAGCCCTTAGAGCTACTCAAGATGATAAAATAAATGAATCTACACCTTATTATAACTTTTATGGATGTAGAAAAGGATTCAAAGATATTTCATACCATTATTTCCTATAGTTCTCTTTAAAACTCTTCACTTCTACATTGGAGAATGATAAACCATTGTTACAAATGAATTTTAACATTGAAAATCAATTACTTAAGAATTTTTAAGGAGGTATATATTCATGTATAAGAATGATTTCATCACTAAGGTGTTAGATAACTTGAAACATAACTTTTCCCAAAGACAAAACCTTTATATTTTATTTTACTAGTAAGTGTCCTCTTTATCATTGAAAATATTAATAATACTAAAGTAACAAGATTCCTTAACCTTATTAAAATTATGTTAAATTATCCACATATATTTATAAATAATGTGATTTACTTAGTCATTCTAATTATTTGACCCATTTGAATAACTTTATACTATGTTTTCTCCTATAAATGCCACCACCTTGTATTATTGGCCCTTCCTTCACATTAAATTAATCTCTCACTTACCTCAACTACATAAAATTTACCTTAAAAAATGTTAAACACAACATGAAGACCATAAATAATAACTAATTGATGACAAGATAACATGGCTTGACCTAACTACCAACTAGACCATCCTAAATAACCTTGTGAGATGAAAAAGGAGACACATTACCTATCAAATTAGATCATTAGTGGATGAACAAGACCTTAATAATGGCTATCAACAAAGTTAATACCAATTAAGTGAAAAGGTTTGAATGATCCTCATTCAAAGAAGATAAATTTTGGCTAACACCACCCACACATGAGGATTGAGAAAGTTATCGTCCTAGTAAAAGATACTCATCAATTGATCACTATATACATACACACAATAATTTTATCACTATATTATTACATTGGTTCATGTAACCAATGAGGTGTATTCATTCATTTCATCTTTATCATTTTTTTAATCAATTTTACTTAGTTACTTCTTTACTCAGCATAGTCTTTTGATTTTTATATCTCTTAAGGACTTATTTATTCATGTTTCATTTGTAGAACATGATTTGAATCATGAATCACATATGCAAACCCAACTTCATATACTCAAATTTAGCTTCACGAGCTTCACTTCCTAAGTAAGTCAATGTAATATTATTTTTCCTTTATACTATTCATTTCACTTTGCTACATTTCTATCATAAGGGGTGAAAATGTAATCACCTAAAAGTGGTATTTGAGTGATACTTGAGAATACCTATCCATATTATCACTAGACCTATCTTAGAAGCTATTATCACACTTATCCCACTATTATATGGGACATAAACATCCCTAGTTAGCTTAAATGTAGTTTTAGACCCTCATTTCCTCATCTTGGCCCTTTATGCCCAGTGTTCTACCATGTAGACATTAGCACCACATGGAATTTGCATCCCCAAAATGGAACCTATGTAATTTACCTTAGCTTTCCTGAATGAATATATTTTCAAAGGTGAAAACATCTTAAGATTGGCCTAGACATATTTTATTATCTATAAAAAAACATAATACTATAAATACATGATCTTTAACCCTTTATCCATTAGATGGAAATTAGATGCAAAATACCTATTCAATAATGAAACAAGTTGAGTAATAACAAGGCTATAAATCCTTATTCTTCCTTACTTATATATAATACCATCTACAATAACCTTAAGCTTCTTTTTTTTATATTTCCAATCTCAATCACACTCAAGGCACTCATGGCCACTTTCACACTAGAATCACTTTCACTTGAACTATAACTTAGGTGGGGAGAATTACATCAATATTGATCCCTCCTCAGAGTATTAGTATGTAGGAAATTCTCTTCACATTGGGTGTTGAGGATATCTAACCTATCCTAATAAAAAACACACTTTTCATCTCATACCCTACATGCAAGGAGGATTAGGGTTTTCATCATAAATCAATCATAATAGGAACAATATAGAGTTATATAATTCATTCACAAGATAATGGAACCCAAAAACATAGACATAGGTGAACTCATAAGTTGAGGATAGTCCACCATAGAGGACATTAGCACTAATATAAGGACACTAGAGCTACATGGTGCTACTTTCTAAATGTGGTGTTATTATTTGTATGCAAATGGAAATATAAATGATCTATAAATTAATCCTATCTTAAAGATGATAAATCCTACTTACATTTTTCATTATTGATACATTATATATTTGGGGTCATGACCAATAAAGATCTAGTAGACCTATACAAGGGATCTATTACCACAATAATATCACTAGGGAGGATTCCAAATCCTCTTATCAATCAAAACTATTGAATAAACCTAACTAAGGCTTATTTTATCATTTTCACAAAAGTAAATTACAAGAGCAAAGTGAGATATAATCTAGTTCCCACCAAAGCTTATGGCACAATTTGGGGGTAATAAACATTAAAATTAAACATTTAGATAATAAATATACTGATGTCAATGTATACAAAATTCCAATGCATGATAAAGAAGTACAAATGGTAATCTATCTACTCTTTCAAAGAAATAACAAATCTCAGAATACTTACTTTTGAGAACAAATACACTGAGCCTCAACCTCTCTCTCTCTTGGCCAAGGTACTTCTTAAGAGGTTGTTATGGTATGTAAGGATAAAAGGACAAATATGATATAGGACACAAAACCTATCTATACATCCAAAAGACTTCTCTAAACAAATAATATTTGTATCTCTAAAGAAAGTATGAAACCCTAAGCTATGATCCACAAATAAAATGGAGGATAATCAGATGTTGAATAAATATAATATATATGTCTTCATCTTCTCTTCCTTTATAAATTATTAAATGAATATGTGTATATTTTTTTAATTGAACCCTAAACCTTTCCAAAATTTTAGCCTACAGGGTTGGCCCAATCGACTCTCTATCATTGTTGATAAAAAATTAAGTCTTGCTCTAGGTCAATCAGGAACTAACAAAGACCCTAAATGATTTTTTTAAATTAAAGTATAGAGTTGATGGGGTTGACATTATATTGTAAACTATCAAAAAGGAGTTCAAGCTAGGGAAGGGAAAATGGAGGCAAAAAATAACTAAAAGACGGTAAAATATAGGAAGTAAAGCTTAGGGGAATATTTTTAGGAGATGGTTGTGTATATATAAAGTGGTAGTAAAGGGAAAATAATCCTATGAAATATAAATGGTCTACCCACCCCTTTCCCAGTACAACCTTTAAGGCATACACTTAAAGAGATTGAGAGTTGATGGGTTTCTATAAGAGAGAAAGCATCAATAATTAATAAAGTTTTAAAATATTATGTATATACATATGACCCACTTGAATCTCATAGCATGACACTTAGGTGAAACACGAGATGGTGCTTTGAGAAAGAACATATAAACACACAATGCTAAATATTAATAAATTATAGTAAGGAGCAAGTAAGATAAATGAATAGACAAAATAAAAAAATGCATACCTTTACTTACATTAGTGATATATATAAATAAGGTGATGCAAGAAATATGAATGTGTCCAATGAGGGAAAAGTAGGCTAACTTATAAAAATGAGTGAAAAAGAGTGAAAATTTGATAATTTTGCAACAAAAACATATAATAGGCAAAAATATTGTATAAAATGTCAAGATTTTAGAACATTTTATGGTTTGGAAAAATAACTAGTAGAAAGAAATATCTAATAAAAAAATATAGAATCTAGTGGTAAATATTTAAAAGTTAGATAATTTGGAATAGTAAATATAAATAGGGTGAAAAATAATTCATTTGTTATTTTTACAATTCTAAAAACACAGTTGTGAGAAACCTAGTGTGAGACAAAAGAGCCATCATTATGAGAAGATGAAAATTGAGATGTGGAGGATGAATAGTAGCCATAGTGAGGCAACATAGGTAAATAATTTAAAATTTCAATTTTTTTATATATTTTTTTGAAATTAGGATAAAAAAACTAATTGGTAGGCAAATTATAGGCACTAGAATCAAACCTAGGATTTTTTTTTATAAACTAGGGTAGAATGGGGTATTGGGTAAGAATAAATTAAACTATTAAATTCCCAAGGAATTTATGGTAAATTATAAAAAATTCACCACTATGGAAGAACATAGTCATCCGAGTCGACTTAGTTTACAAGGCAAGAAAAAAAGATAGGGATGACTATGTAGTAGTATGCCAATTTAGTATGATAATGGGTGAATGAATGCATATAAATAAGCTTTATTGGTAGAGAGGACAAGATGAACTACATATAATATGGCTCATATAGTCTTTTAGATAGTGTTGATGTAGTATCACAAAATAAGGTGGATTGTATATAATAGGGATACCATAGTACTACAAAGTAAAAAGATGGATGATCTAGTATTGAAATGGCTAATCTAGTTAAAAAAGGGAGAATATGATTGAATATTTAGAAATAAAATATAGGGCTGATTTAGTATTAAATATGTTATTTTTTTATAAATTTGAAAAAAATCAAACTAGTTGATAAAAGTAGGTAATTTGTCAAAATTTAAGAATGCATTTCCATTATTTATGATAAGGAGATCTAAATACTTTATTTTTATATATTTTATAGAGACACTAGAGGTATTGGTACATGATATATGCATTGTGGCTTTCAAACCTATTAGATTGATTGAATGATGTGGATAGAGTGAGATTAATCAAACTGGTCTTTGTAGGTATCATGAAGATGAGTTGTGTCCCGCTTAATTTTGATCTCATTATCATGTTACTTGGAGCATGGAATGATTGACAAACATTTTTAAATGGGTGGTAGATGGGTATATTATTGAGGTGGATATCACACTAGAGGATGTCCATGCATTATTAGGACTACCCATAGGAGGGACACCAGTGATCACTGATACACTAAATGATCTAGAAGATAGGTGAATAATATCCTAATGCGTGACATGATTAGATAGGACATATCTAGGATTTAGGGTGAGTTTGTTTAAAATATATATTTCAAATATTTGAGACACTTCAAATTCTATGATAGGACTTGTGATAGCGTGAGTGCTCTATCTTAAGTCAAATGACAAAGTACCATACATGATAGACTTGTGTAAGTCCATATTAGATCAGGGGGCACTCTATGACTTTGGGGCTATCATCTAGGTTTAGATCATATATGATATGTATGGTATGTTTTCTATATGGTATAAAACCATGTGGTTTATCATTTTGTTGAATTATTAGATATATGAAAGCTTGCCCATGGATCAACCAGTTGGGTTTCCCCATGTGGTTGATGACATGTTACCTTATGTCATGGAATGGAGGTAGGAGCACATATATCAGGTCATACCCAATATGCCAACATTATATAATATTATATGAGGAGAGATCACATGGCATCCCTAGACACATATTAATATTGTATGTCTTAGTTGGTCAACCTTTGTAATAGTTTTGGCTTGTGTGTAGATCACAGGCCATTATAAATAATGGGTAGAGCCATATCGAGTTCCATTATTTCCAAGGTAGTTCATCCCACACCTAGTGACCCCTCTAGTAGTTCCTAATTATTGGGCATAACATACTAGCAAGTCAAGGGGGAGAGGTGGAGGAGTAATAGTGGAGATACCTTTGATTAGGCCGTAGTGTGATAGACTATGGACTAGTCGAACATGATAATAGGAAATAGTGGGAGGATATGACATGTATGTGGATAAATGTATATAATAGGCACCAAAATAGGCATTAAAGTATCAAAAACAATAGTGACCATCCCAACCACACCTTAGATGAAGGCACCACCAACAAGAGTAGGCATAAGTGAGTGTTATAGTTTTGGAAGATCCAACAACTGCTCTAAGACATATTTGGTCTATAGAGACACCTCTTAGGAGAGGATCATGTAATTCTCAAGTGGTGACTTTTATTTTTTCATTGGTAGAGAGGTGACCTATGGAGGAGGCTCTTAGTGGCTGAGTGGATGGAGAAACCATGTTCGAATGATGAGTATATAGGGAGATAGTGTTTGGTGACACCAAAAATAATGAGATATTTTGTAATTTTATTTTAAGATTTGATATAGAACACTAGTTTTATGTGATTATAGTATATAGATATATTTTGAGATGTGTGTGTGTGTGTGTGTGTGTGTGTGTGTGTGATATATATATATATATATATATATATATATATATATATATATATATATATATATATATATATATATATATATATATATATATATATATAATGTTTATCTATTTTAGGTTTTGAAAATCCTATGATGGAAGAGATTGGATAGGCATCTCTAGTTATGATTATGTACCATGACATTTTGGACAAGGTGTTGGTTCCATATAACTCCACCACACTAGATGATCAGATTATTCCATCTTCCCTATCCTAAGAAATCTAGTTTATACTAGTGGGGGAGGCCATGATTTATTTGAAGTCACATATATATGGATTATAGCCACTAGGAGGGGTGGGGTATGGAGAGGCATAAGACTAGTAGGTCTTAGCTTAGGATAAAGTAGAACACATGGCTATCACTATCTAGCTCAAATAGGTGTAAGCCTAGGTAGCTAATCTATAGGGATAGGTAACAAGTTTGAGATATATAAATACCTCATTATATCATACCATTCATAGGGGATAGTCCCAAACATATATGGGTAGCATGGAAAGACCATAGGATAGCCATGATGGATCCCAACCTTAGAGTTAGGGTGATTTTAATTTTTAGTTTGTATTGTATAAAACATAAGATATATATAGTGATTTTTATAATTGAATTTGATCTTATGATTTGTACTTGGTTGTGGATGTTTATGCATGGATATATTTCTTTCTATCACATGTATTTATCTTTTTTTGTATATACTATGGGAAAATATGTGGAGTGTTTATTTTTTAGCCTTATGTGATGCACATGCATGGTTAAAAAAAAAAAAAATGACTTATAAAAGTATAAGTAATAAAAAATAAATGCAATACACACTATATCATGATGGTAAATGTGTAATAACAAAATATGACTAAATATAATTAACCAAAGATGGTAAAAAGAGTAAAAAATGTTTTAAAACCATGTAAAAGATTTTCACCAAGTTAAAACAAGTAAAATCACACTATATCACATTGGTAATATGAAATAATATAGTAAAGTGGATAGCACATGAAAACCAAAAGGTATAAAAATAAAATAATTAAGCCAATCAATCATACTAAATCATGTTGGGAAGTATAAAAGAGAAATAAATTTGGAAAAGTGAACTTAAATTCATTACACTAATTCAAGTTGGGAGTATGAAAATTTTAAGAAATTTTTTGTAATCATACATGCAATCATAAAATAAGAAGATAAAAGTAAAATATAAATTTAATAATCATAAAAAAAATACTATATTAAGATGGGAATCATGTCAATGGCATCTAACTCATAATCAATCACTACTTATCTGAAATTTGACACATGTAATTCTATTGTGACTTGGGTATTCGACTATTTTGTGAGGAAGGACTCATCCTATCCATGGTATAACACTAAAAAACACAAAGGTAACACCAATTAGGTTTAAATAATGGTGATAATTAATTTAAAAGTAATGTTTATAATTTGGTATTTTTTTATGAATGGCTAGTCCTACCCATGGTCTTACAATGCAACTCACAAATGGAATCCCTAGGGGGATGATCACTAAATAAATGATATTTATTAATGGAAAATATTATGAGTGGTGCAAATGAAAAAGGGAATGTAAATAACACAATATAGGCATCTATGATAAGACCTTAGAAAACATGAGGCACACTAAGGACACAAAAAAGACACTAACTGGCTACTGACCATCAATATATAAAGGATACATGTTCTCAATAAGCACAAAGATGTATATGGAATAAGTGAGATATTAAGATTGAATCATTTTTATTGGGTGAAAAAGAAAATTATAATGGACCTACGTTCCCAAAATGTGTTCCCCATTCCTCAGGACCTCATATAGAGCTATTGGTCTACTGTGAAGATTGGGTAGTTCTATGAGAGAGTAATAGCACTAAAATATTTTTTTATTCTTATTTTCCAATCTAATCACCTAGCACACCACAATAGACCTTGAATATATCATGATTTTACCTATGGATTTTTATATTCAATTACAAAAGAGAGATGTGCTTTGAATCACATCTTTTAGTGTGATTTGACTTTTTGAATTTTAATGTTTCCTTTTATATCATTTCTTTTTGTTAAATGATTTAGATTTTAAAATTTTATGGATTTTAATACATAATCCATATGGATTTGTAATAACCAATATGAGGGATAAAAGTGATACGCATGAATGAGATTTAGACTTTGGCTAAAAGAATATAAGTATCTAGGGACATGATTGACTAAAACACTTAGGCTTACCTATGAATCAATATGTTATCTCAAGTTACAACCATGTGTATGATTAGTTTATGAAAGGAAATAAGGGGAATACATTGAAATCAAAATTGGATGGGTAAAATAGGTTTACAATGAGAGGACTTGTTTTCTAACTTATCACATGATGAAGAAGGATTTACTAAGGGTAGAAAGGTTTATATAACCAAGTCATAATTAAAATTATCTATGTTATGGAGATAAGGTATCAAAAAAACATGAGAAAAGATAAATAAATCCATGAAAATAAATAAATGTATAAAGATAAGCATGTGAACATGAAAATAATCCATAATTGATCATAATAATAGGAAATGAAACCATAGACAACACATTATTTGATATATAAAGATCCATGTAAGATAGATAAATGAAACACAATTTGACATAGATTTAAGTGATATAAAGTAGAAAGATATAAAAGTGGAGTTCACACACCTAATCCAAAAACATAATAAGAAGAAAGTGAAATAACACCACTTTATGTTCATAAATAGTTGTAAATTTTTCCACAAACATTATCAATAACATATGATATATATTTGTGAATATGGATCCTAACTATAGTGAGGGTCTCATTGATATTGAGTGAAATATTTGAAAATACCTCTCATCAAATCCTCTCTATATAAAATATAGTTATAGATGAAGGATCATGCTCATGATATTCATCATGGATAGAATACTTAGGAAAAGGAATAGGAGTAAGATTCGTGGGATAGGAAGGATTCACCAGTGGAGAAAGGAACATAAATGAATAAGGATCCATGGGTGGAGAGGGAAACATAGGTGGAGATTCCATGTGTAAATAGGGAACCATAAGTAGAAGAGAGTTTATGGGTGGAGGAATCATAGGTGGAGAAAGGACCACAAGTGGAGGAACCAAGGGGGAAGAAGGGAGAATAGGTGAAGAAAGGACCATATATGGAGGAACGAGAATGGAAGAAGGAGATTTATTATGTGGGAGACCTATGGGAGGAGGAATAAAAGGTGTAGGAATTGTTAGAAGGTGATCTTAAAGATGCTACTAAAGGATGTGGTAAAGGTCAATGTGATGGGTACCACACTGGTTTCATAGACAATATACCTATCCATATTTGGAAATATACCTAGCTAATAATTTGGGAGCAGGTATATCCTTATCTATAGGCTAAGGAAGGGTACGACATAATGTGTTGATACAAAATTTAATATTTTGATAATATATGGAGGAATTATTATCTATATTATAAAATCAATATATATTATTGTTAGTAGACTTTATGGGTTTCTTAATAAAGCGAGGAAAAGAAAGAGTTATGGAAGGATGTTATAGTTGATAGTCTCTATTCCAATGAATGGTATCTCTATGAATGTCACAGTAAGGCTAATCAGCCCATTGGGTGGGCAAGGGATAAAGTTGCAATAAATGAAGTAGGCCATCACCAATGGGAGGCATAACTAGTGGATAGATTAGGAGAGGATAATTTTGATGATAAATAAAATCAAATACAAAGAGAGGCTTAGATAAAGGTAGAGAAGGATCATGATCTAGATTAGGCTCAATTGAGGGAGGAGTAGGAATCACAAAGGGCTTAAGGATGGTATAAATAATATTTATGGGAAGAAGGATATATGGATCTTAGTATCTAGAAAAATTATAGGGATCAATTATACCCTAATCAATAAGCATGATCCTAAGAGGCTCTTTATAAACTAGAGGTGTGCCATATAAAAGTTCTATATCTATCTTATGAATAAGAGGAATAGTAATAAAATTAGGAACTATATAAGATGGAAAATGATAAGCTATATGAAAAGACAAAAATAAAAAAGAATGATAATGAAGGATCTCAACATCTATATCTTTCACAAGACCTCCTAGAAATGTATCATCTAAAGTATAACCATAATTATAATCACATGTATGAAGGTTAATGGTGTAGGTAGGTATGGCCTTCTCATCATAGGTTGTGTGATGAATAGAATGTTGAGTTTTAATTAGGACCATAGGTATATTATTGAAAGGTGGTTGGTGGGAGCATGAATTCAAGGATGGTGGAAGTTAGTCAATGAGATGAGTAGACAAATTTTAATTTTTGATCTTGAGCTTGATCTTGTTTGGATCATCATCATAAAATTCGAAGAGGTTAGGTGGTATGTTACCGATGAGTTTGGGGTGACCATGATAACATCAAGTAGAGTCGATAAGGAAATTGAAACATTGATATTACTAGAATGGAATTATCAACAAGGGTTCAAGGGTTAGAATTTTAAATACACTACAATCATAGAATTATTCAAAATTCCTAGGGTTGGTATCTACTTGCATCCTATAGATAGAATCATTGTGGGTAAAATTGACACATTGTCAAGTAGAAAAGGAGACAAACCACATGTGATGATTCCAAGTCATGCCAAACAATATATTTTAACAAAGGGGGAAGTTATATGTCATAACACTCACTCAAACAATGATATGTAAGATGGGAATAGGGAACCACACACAACCTAAAGGAGGCATTTTCCTTCAATCATAACCATGACACATGTTATGGGTGGATTTAAGATTACATTTAGAATATCTAAGGTTTTTAATGAAGTTGAGTGAGGAAACACAAGTACCTAAACCCTCATTAATAAAATCACACTTGATTTGGATATCACCAATTTGGATGCTTATAAATATTGGGGGATCATTTATGTGAAGTAGAATCTCATCTAGGATTATATAAGCAATAGGAAACCTGAGTGAAAAAGAAGTGTCCATTATTTTGTCAACGTCTATAAACATCTCTTTGCATTGTTTCAATAAACTCTATTATGACACAGATAAGGTAGCTTCACATCCTTCTAGGGGAGGTCATGGGATGTTCATTTCAAATAAGAGTTGAATAAGGTGGTTTTGATGTAGAGAAGTCTGCATGAGTTTAAGAAAGGGAATTTGAGATGAGAGATTGATAAGCTTTACAATAGGATCCCATTTATCATAACCCATGGGTGGACTGTTGGATAGAGTTGAACAATATTAGAAGAGCTCCTATGAAGGAGGATTATAAGTACATATAAAATTATGTTGATAAATGTGGTTAGTTTAGTCTGGGGTTAAGTTAGTTTATTATCATTAGATGATGGGGTAGTTTATTTAGGTTTTCCTTGTGATTGATTTGAAGGAGGGGTATTACAAGATTAAATAATGTTGTCTATAGATATAGAGGTTGTGGAGCTTGTATAAATAGTATGAGAGGTGTTATCTAATGGAGGTGTTTGATTTTTTTATTCAAAAGAGATAAGATCCTCTTACCCCAAATTTTTTAAGTGAGTTAGGGAAGAATCTAAGATAACACAAAAAGTTTGACATGATTGGTGTGTGTGTGTGTAGGATGAGAATCAATGTAAGTGACTACCCTTCACTTATTAGTCATATTTACCACATTCACTTTAGTAGATTGGTCTATTAGACTTTCAACATTACTTTTGGAAGGAATAGGCTTGTCATTATTGTCTTAATGATTAGGCAGAGGGTTTTTGAAGATGTCCAAATGAGCATTAGCCTAGTTCAAATATTGATTTTTTATTTTGTGTTTCATGATATTTGAAGGTAATGTCATAGGCTTATTGGAATTTATGAATTAGGGAATCATGAATGAAATTTAGACCAATGAGTAAATATATAGATAAATTATGCAATTGCATACAAATTTTAAGAGAGTGACCACAACTAGCATGAAACCAATAGAATTTATTTGGATCATATCATGATTTCATAGGGTGTGTTCTTTCAAGTTCTCATGGAAGAGGCCTTGATAGATGTTTTTCATTTTTACAAAGGATAATGGCTTATGAATACTGATGTTGTTTATTTGATAAAATTGAGGATTAGGGGTGTGGTTTAAAGGGGAAGCTTATTCTAAAGGATGAATTGGACTAGTATATTAAATTTTATGAATGGTATCATATGAATTAGTGAAACCATCATTGGTATCATGACATTTTTTAATTTTTGATGAGCATGCAAGTTCCCACTTGAGGTTAGGATGGCTCAAACTAACACATGAGAAAATCTTGGAACTTGGCTTGGTCAAGGGCCTCTTCCAAAGTTTATGGAGAGAGAGAGTCCTAACCCAATATTACAAATTGGGATAAAGAGTATTAGTTAATAGATGAAATAGATTATCATCCACTATGTTATAATCACACTTATTAGACAAAGTCTTCCACTATTTGATTAAATTTTTTGTGGTTTAGGTTTCAAGTTACTTACAATTGATAAAATGAGCCAAAGTATTCTCAGGGAGGTCACTAGTTTGAAACTCTTATACTAGAGAATTAGCTAGATATTAAAAACTAGTGATAGAATGGGACTTAAGTTGATTTTACCGATTTAAAACATATCTATAGACTATTTTTGCTATTATCTTGGTAGCATAAAAAATGTTTTAACTTGACCCAATCTTTTTAAAGACTGCCAAACATTTTTAAATATAAGGTAGGATCAATTTACCCATTATAACTAATGGTATGTATGATACTTCCTATATCTATATTATAAACCTGAGGCATAAGAGGTTCAATTTAAGGATGTTTAATCATTTTGTTATAAAGGGGTGGTTTGGGAATGAGGCATCCATGAGAATACCTAAGGGGGGTAGAGGGGGGAGGGGGAATTTTGATTGTGTACTCCCCATGTAACATATTGAGGTTGATTTTGAAGATGAATAAGGTGAATTTAACATGTGAAACGTTTAGTTGGCACTATTAGCTTAGAAATCATTCATTTGTTTAGAAGTTTGTAATAAGAGTTGATGGGTTTGAGTGGTATTTTGAATAGGTTACATGGCATGTGAGGCATTAACATTGGTATTAGTGGTATGCACAACACTAGTGGCTTGAGAATAATTATTAGAAAAGGAGGCACTAGTAGAGTGATTGGCATTATAATAAAATAAAGCACTAGTGGAATGATTACCATTTGTATAAATGATGCACTAGTGGGGGGATTGAGAAGGGGGGTCTTAGAAAAGGCCCACTATATGTTGAACCTACCATGTCAATATAAATAATTGTCATGGAGGTGGAAGAAATTAATGAGTAAGATGTCATAGTACAAGAAGGAGTCAAAATAGAAAGGAGAGGTTGAGAAGCAAAGAAGGTATCACCCCAAATCTATGACAGAATGTGGTGGAAGGTGAATGGGGTTCTTCTAATTGACCACTTATCAGAAGGTTGTAAATAGTGGAAGGGTATTTTCTAATATGTTGAGGAAACTCATTAATGAAGAAAAGCATCTCTAAAGTATACTCTAATTTAGGATGATCTTCTAAAGAGAAAAGAGGGTTATGAAATAACTATGAATGAGGAGGAGTCCCATAATTTATATTTTGAGTGGAAACATGCACATGACTTTCATTTAAAGTGGAATCCAAAAGCTATTTATAAGGAAACTATTGGGACTAGTAAATCTCATCATATATGTTGATTTCAACTTTTTGTTTTCCTCAAATAGGAAGTTCATGATGAATTAAAGGATCTAAAAGGATTATGTAAAGACAAAATTAGAAAATAGGATATAGAGTCAAATTGGTCAACTATGTTCTATAATCTAGGGAAGGAAATAAAAGGATAAGAATACATAGTCATTTAGGTTGATTATGCATTACAGATAGGAAGGCTAAATAAGATTATAAGAATACATAATAATGTAGGCTTATTGTGTACCATTGAACAAAGAACTAAATAGGATGATAATAAGACACAATCATGCAAGTTGATTGTGTACTATTGGTAAGAAGTTGGAATATTCTATAAGAGACTTTATCGACCAATATAACAATGTTCTAAAATAAGATAAAAATTTTCAAGATAATTTGAATCAATAATGAAAGTAAACATACGATCAATTAGATCAAGTGACTGATCTAATAAGAACACAAAAAATAAACCTTACACCAACACTATCCAATTCAATTTATTAAATACAACATATATTGATCAAAGAGAAAGTATAACTAAAAAGTAAAGGTTAACTAATTGGTCACCATAAGTGTTATTAGATAATAAGAAAGTTGGTTGAAAATAGGGAACTAGAAAGTAATCTAAGGTTTGCTTAAGGATGTTTGGCCTAGAAGGGATCTATATTGGAAATGGTACTATCTTGGTATTGGGGCCTACCCATTCAATTCAAAATCTCACAATGATAAGGGTGTAGGTTGATTTGCCAATTTATACCACTAACCATGTATTTATAATTAGCTGGAAAACCAAGTTGACTTCCCCATTGGTGATGAAATCCAAGTAGGTAGGCCTTGGGAAGATAAATGTTTAATGATTTTTGAATGTAAAGTTATTTGGTAGTGTGTGAAAAAGAGTAAAACAGTGTAACTAAAATGGTAATTTTAAAAACTACATATTTTGACAATGTGAGTTAATCTAAGCATGTAAACAATTAAACAACAAATTATGAATTAATTACTAACAAATATATGTTAATTCATTTATTGAGAATAGTATAGAGTTAGTTCAAGTGACACTGCATGAAAATAATATAGAATAGAGTTGACTAGGTTGATTCTATTCTATAGAATCAAGGTCTTTAAGAGCAAAGTTGAATAGGTTGACTATGTCTCTTAGATAGAAGATAAACTATAGAACTAAGTTCACTAGGTCAAGATAGTTAGCTATAACATTATAATATTGTAGATTGTAAACTTGTAAAAATTAAAACTAAAATTATAGATGGCTTGGTGGGCTTGAAGATGATTTAGATTTCAATATTTTGTGTTATGGTTCTTAATTACTGCTTTCAAATTTTGTCAATTGGGTCGACTGGTTTGACCAAGTTTGCAAAACACTATGTGATAAAGAATAAATTACAAACATAATTGACCTATTAAACAATTTTTATTGACCTATATATTTAATGAATAAATTTTTAGATAGAGTCAAGCTATTTGATTATGTATGCTAGTATAGGCCTTAATAATAATAATGTGTTGAACTACTTGATCCAATAACTTGTAATTGATGAATACCTACACAAATATAACTATAAAAAATGGTTTGATATAGTACTAAAAATATAAATATGAATATAGAAATGATGGCATGAAATAAAACCTACAAGGGTTTGATTCATATCAAGTTCACTAGAATGTATGAAAAGGGAAATGGAACTGATCTATAATTCAATATTATCTTGGAGAAGATAAATCCTACTTACACTTTAAATTGTTGATACATTAGATATTTAAGGTCATGACAAATATGGATCTTTGTGACTTAGCCAAGGGATATATTACCATAATAATATCACTATGGAGTGTGACAAATCCTCAAGTCAGACAAAAATTTGCAATAAACCTAAGTCCTATGTTTTCATGTTCAAAAAATTAAAGGAAAAGATGAAATTAAAATCAAATATAGTGCTCACCAAAGCTTTTAGAATAAAGTGGAGTTAATAAAAATTAAAATTAAACATGCATAAACGACCTATACTCACGTCAATGCATACAAAATTGTAATTCATGGGAGATAAGCATAAATGTTAAATATCTACTCCTAAAAAGGAGGAACAAACTTAGGAATAATTACCTTTGAATATGAACCCACCGAGACTTAATATCTCCCTTTTCCAAGGTGATTCATAAAATTTTGGTGTAGTATATAAGGATGAAAAGGATAAATCAGCTCTATGATACACAACCTATCTATGCATCTAAAATAATTCTCCACAAGACAAGATCCATATCTTCAAAAAAAAGTATGAAAACCTAGGATATGATCCTCAAGTAGTATGGTGGATAAGTAGATGTGTAATATAAATCTCTTCTTCTTCTCTTCCTTAATAAATGATGAAATGAATGTGTATATATAACTGGATCTAACCCTAAACCTTTACAAAATTTTAGTTGATAAGGTCAACCAAATCAACTATTTATCATTATTAATATAAAAAAATTAGATCTTGGTCTAGGTCAACCAAGAGCCAAACTAGACCCTAAATGAGTTTTTTCAATTAGAGTACAAGGTTGATGGGGCCAACATTATATCATAAACCATTAGTAAAGATTTTAGGCTAGGGAAGAGTTAATGAAGGAAGAAAATGACTAGAAGAGGGTAAAATATAGGAGACAAAGCTTAGGGAAATGTTTTTAGGAGATGGTTATGTAGATAAAAAGTGGTAGTAAAGGGACAATAATCCTACAAAATACCAATGGTCTGACCACCCCTTTCTTGGTGTACCCTTTAAGGCATGTACTTACAAATATTGAGACTTGATGGGTTATTACAAGAGAAAATGAATCATTACTTGATAAAGTTTGAAAATATTATGTATACACAATATATGAGTGGTTCTGACATAGGGATCTAGTTAATGACACTCAAATTTGATTTCATCTCAATTTTCAACACTTAGATCTTCTATATTAGGTGTTTACTAGATAAATATTTATTTGCACTAATTTTTATTACTTTTATAAAGTCAAAGATAGTCAAATATATATTAATTCAATGGCTATTTTATACATATTATTTCACTGATATAGTTTACTCATCCCTTGAATAAAAAAAATGATTTACATAAGATAAAACCTAAAAGGTAAAAATATAAACCTAAGTATATTAATAAATTTCTAATGTTATGCATACATACTTTGAAGGATATTTATATGCCACTTTGGGTAAAACATAGTATAAAAATGTCAACTTTAGTTTAGATCATTTTGAATAGATTTTTTACTAATTTAAAATGATAGTAATGTTTAAAAATAATATTGAGATTTCATTTCATTAAATTTATGGTTTCAAGGAGGTTTTTGATCTTTTCAAATTAAGTGTTCAACTTATAATGTTTAGAGGCACTCAAGAAAACCTTAGTTGGTGGAAAAATTAGATGATGTTTAAACAAAATGGCAAGGAGGTTAGAAATGCCACTAATTTCATTTTTTTAAAAATCAAAATCAAAATTTGGTAGAAAATTTGAAACATTATCATTATTTGATAACCATTAAATGTGTTAAGGGAGTAAAAAACCATTTGGAAACCACCCCAACATTAAATGTAGTTTAAAAACTAGGTATAAGTTATATATATTTTTATTTCTTTGGTAATTGAAATTCTTACAAAAATTTATCTATAAAATATGATTTCTATAATTATTAATTTTATGTTTTATATTCAAAATATAAAATTAATTTACCTTTTATTTATAATTTTTAAACTATTGGTGAGCTAGTAAACATGTTTTGTGAGGTTTTCAGGACATTTTGGTAATTTTACAAATGTATGGACTCAAGTTTTCTCATAATATATATATTTTTTGAATTTTAAATAAACATTTAAATATATATTTTATGTTTTCATTGTCCATATTCAAAATCTTAGGCAATGTCAAAATCATAAAAATGGGTATTTTATTTTTCAGCTAAGAAATTTTCAATGTGTTTTGATCTTTATTCACTTTATATGCAATGGATTCAATCCTTAAAATTTTATCTTTTTTAAGTTTAGTACTTAGATTTTTATATGAATTGTATGCATGCATACTTATTTTAATATTCATTTTCATTTGTGTTCATGGTTTTGGTAAAGTAGTTACATATATTAGTCTGATACAGTTTCTTTCAAGATAATATATAAATGTGTTCTGAAGTTTGTTTTGTTTGTAGATGTATTATATAATAATTTTTATGTATGAAATTATTAATAAAAATATTAAACGTCATAAATGTGTTTTGGGTCATTATTTTAAATGGATTTTTTGAAACAACTATAGTATGTCATTTAGTTGGTCTACAAATAAATATTTTAAAATCTTTTTAATTGGTTTTACTTTTGGATCTTATGAATACATTCAATTTTTCAAATAAAGGTTGATAATTTTATTTGAATAATATTAATTATCAGTGCCTATGGTTGGATTTTTTTATAAATATTGTCTCGATATTTTATGGATATAATTTTAACATATGAAAAGGAAAGAAAAATAATATTAAAGCATCTTATGTATATTTGGTTTGATTCTACATGATATATGGCTTTGATTTTTGTTTTATTGATATTTTAACGTATCCTAATCTAAATCCACATGTGATTTTAAACTTAAATAGATATCTATAGACTTGTTTGCATACAAATAGAATGTAATGAACATATACATGTAATTATTTCAATTTGAAAGAGTCTTGGTTTGAAATATATAAATTATGTTTCCATGCACTATATTTAAATTCAAATTATCCAAATCAATATTATTCTAATGGAATGATCATTGTGTATTTTATATTTTGAAAAACTTTGAATGAAAATAATTTGATAAAAGTTGTACATAGTTTTTCAAAAAATTGAAGTAACATAAGTTGATCCATGGTCATTTTATAAATTTGGAAAGTTTTAATTAATTATAAAAAATATACATATGTGTGTATTATGTATGAAATACTTTACAACACTTTTATTAAGTATTTTTTAATTGAAAAGTTTGTTTTAAAATAAATTCAATAGTAATAAGCATTTTGAATAATGAACTTTCGCTTATTGAAAATTTTGAATACAAGACTGGAAGTTTCATTTATAAATATCACATAGTTTTGAAATTTCATTTGTAATCTAACTCAAATTTTATTTCAAAACAATGAAAATTTTTAATATTATTTGTGATAATTGGCCTCTAAATTAGTTTTCTATTTTACTAGTCTTCATACAAATGTTTCATGCAAAAATACGTTACTCTAACTACACATGGTATTCAAATGGGTTTGGATCATTAAATGTATTTTATTATAATAATAATTTCATAAAGGTTATGAATGTATAGTAATGTTGTAAAATTATATTTTATTATATATATTTATTTCTCATTATAAAGAGAAGATGTCTAGTTGAAGTCATAGATCTCACATTTTGGATAGAAATAATACATGATCTAGAAGTAGACAATAACAATATAATGAGTTGCCTTTTCAAGGTAATTATTGAAGTAGATATTTTAGGTAAAAAAGGGTGTTAGTGTATTTACACAATATATCAATTGTAACATCATGTTTATGTACACTTTAATGCTTCAAACCTTAATTTTTGGGATTTGTTGAATATGGTGCCTAGACATAATTTTACTCTTTATGGTAGGAGGGGTCACTGAAGAGGAAATTGGTAGTATTATCCGATTAGAAGTTTTTCTCAATCCACATCTTCCAAAATTTTTAGTAAACATAATGAGATAGATGTATAAATTGACTTTGTACCATAAAATATTGAAATACCCAATTACAATACTACTCAAACCCTTGTCATTTCTCTCAATAATGTTGCTTCTTCTAGTCATAGCCTCACTATTAACCCTTCACGCTTTCCTTTAGTAACACATTTTATAAAAAATATAATTTTAGTGCTATAAAAATATTCATGGAGAACCTTTGATAGATTTAAGTTTAGATTCTGAGTAGTATTATGCTTGTTGTTTATTGATATTTTAATTTTTAGACTATGGTTATTTTTTGTTTTAGTAAGATTATTTGTAGCATATTGTGTTACTTTCCATTGGTATTTTTATTTTAAAATGGATAATTATTGTCATATAATTCATGTGTATTTTGGATTTGTTTCATTTATTTCTATTTTATATGATATATCAATTTTAAGTGGTTTAATAACTTGTAGAAAATGTATGATTTTCAGTATTAGTCTAGTAATAAAAAATGTTTGATATATTAATGAATAATAAGTGTTTAAATTGTTGTTTTATCATTTATTGAAGATATAAATTGATAATCTATCAAGATTATTAAATTTAAATTAGTCACTTCTGATATTTTGACTTGCATAATGATTTCTAATTATGAATAATTAAATTTTTATAAGTTTGGCCTCCCACATCCATTAGATAATTATTTTTTCTTATTAATTATAGATTATAAATTATTAATAAAGTTCAATTTATATCTTAAACAAGTTCACATTCAGAACTTATTATTTAACAGGTTATAAATAAATAGTTAAATTTAATAAAATTAGTTAATTAAAGGTTGGTTATAACATAAAATAATAAATATCTTCTAAATCAAGACCTTAAAAGAGTCAAAGGACATAATTCAAAGTGAGAAACGTACATAGGTACATGATATTTCTAATTCAACTATCATATTGTGTTTTCTCTTCTAGAATAAATCTATAAGATCAAGTCTTACTTATAGGAAAACCAATTAATACATTCTCTAATGGTTAAGTGTATTTCTTGATATAGTCATGCATATCTAAGTTGATTATTTTATGTATAAAATAATTATCTGAATATGACTAAGATTAGTAGCATGTTGATGATTGTAGAATAATACATCCTTATGCAAGGATTACGTTTATACTTTTCTAGAATAATGAAGAATATTTCGACTTAGTGTGATAATTTACCAAGTATTCATTATTTATCACTTTATATTCCAATAAATTTTGAAAATAAATTATGAAGTTTGTTACTTCTCAATAAAATTAGTTTATTTTCAAGTATGAGTTGACTTTCTACATATTGTAGTTTTCTCTTATTTTTATATGTTTAGTTTATTTTCTATCACAATAGTTTTATTTAGTTTTTATTTTATATTAATTAGATTAATCTATTCTATTTCATATTCTTTCTTAAGTCCCTAGTTTATTTATCATTTCTGTTTTCATTAATAAAGTTAGTTCTCTACCTTTCTATATGTTTCAAGTTATTTTAGTTTACTTTCATTAATACAATTAGTTCTCTACCTTTCTATATGTTTCAAGTTATTTTAGTTTACATCCTTTAGTTTTAGTTGTAGATTTAAAATTTCAATAATTTAATAATTGATTATCTTATAATTCATTATTTTAAAATTTTAAACTAAACTCTAACCTTTATTTAGTTTTATTTCTATAATTTTTTTAATCTTTGAGTTTCCTTAGTTTTTTGTTTTTATTTCCTTTTGATTCTTGGTTCTTGTTTGTTTTATGAATTTCTTCTTGCGAATAATATATAAAATGTTTTTTTAATAAATAAAGTGATCATAAAAAAATTTATCACAAAGAAAAATGTGATTCATTTATTCAAAAAATTTAATCCTTCAAGAGATTTACTTCTCAATAGGATTTACTTTGGTAGATATGATTGATAATATAAGATAAATTCTGAAATCCAATATCTGGGTACTTAAATTTTAAAGATTGATTATTAATGTAACTTTATAGTGATTCACTTAACTATTTTATTGTGATGATCCAATTTGAAATCTATGGTGTCTTGGAAATTTTTACAATATCTTAATTTATTTAAATAATATTAAATCTACATAAGTTGGAAATTTTTTGAATGTTCTTTAAATGTTTTTAAAATTCCCTTTCCTAAATTTTGAACTAATATTCAATTTTAATTCTATATGATTTGATTAGTACAATTCCACCTTGACTTTTATAAAAGTAAAATAGGGAGATTAGTTGACATTAGATTTTCAACTATCAATGAATTTGGCAACTCCCATGCAGATCATTTTAATTGATTTATTACAATATTTTTTCATATTTTTTTAGGTTTGCATCTTTCTTATGACCATTACAAAAAATTATCTTTTTATCTAACTTCGTATTAACATTATTGATGAACAAGATAATATTAATTTTGAAATAATCTATTTCAATTGGTATAATAAACTATAAAACATATATCAAATTATTTTTATTATTAATTTGAGAAGTAAAAACCTTTTAACTTTAATAATTCACTATATTTTCACTTAAAAATCAACACCATATTAGTCAAATTGACCAATGTAATTAAAGATAAAAAATTATAGATGCAAATCATCAACCCTTTATCATATTTCTTTTTGATAAATCTCCTAAAGATTATTAAGTTTATTTAAAATGGTTAATAAAAATACAAATAAAATTAGAGATGTCATTCCTAGTTTAAAATAACATAGGGAACATGATGAACTAACTGATGATGAATCAATTTTTTTTTCTTTGGTTTAAAATGAACAATGAGTCAATTATTAGATGCATGGAAATTTTATTTATATTGGAAATTGTCCTGCAAAACTTCCTTCATTAAAATTATTAAACATGGTAAATGTTTTAGGTAATTCATAAAAATCTTTGGAATATCATATTGATGCTTTGAAAGTGATTTTGTGAAACTATTGGAATTATTAATTAAAAATTATCTCTTAGGTTATTTTCTCAAATATTAAAAATTAAATCCTTTCAATTATTTATTATTTTACTTACTAATTTTTTTACATGAATGTAAATATATAAAACATTGGCTTGAATTATGATTTGAAAAACCTAAATAAGATATATAAGTAGTCAATGAACTTATGAATATCTCTGTTTATGCTAGTGAAAGTACTTATAGTTTCACAACTAAATTTATCAAAATCATACAAAAAATTAAATTTGGTGTAAGACCTTCTCATAAGTTGGAAATATTTTACTATTTCAAAAATATAAAATGGAATTGGAAGAAAATGACATCATATAATATGATGCCACTATTAAATTTTGCATTAAATATCAAAATAAGTTTAGATGCATTGATTTAAAAAAATAGATTTTATGGGTCTAAATTTTGACAATGTAAAATATTTGAAGGCCATAGATATTATCATAATGAATTGGTCACCATTAATTAAAAATTAAACATTCAACTTAATTCTTTACACAAATAAACTTTGTAAATAAATTGATTTGTTGTTATGTATATGAAATATATCATGATATAGATATCATCACTATCTTAATTTTAAATGATTATAAAAGGAAAATATAACATCTATATTGACTTACTAGATAATATAAACAAATTAATTTTTAAGAAGACTTCAATTGAAATCAAGATAAAAAATATCATGTTGTCCAAACAAGGAAAAAATAGTTACAATTTTATTCGCATGGATAAATCAAATTCAAAAATTGATAATAATCAACCTTCATCTTCCAAATACTTAACACAACATAAAGGTAAAAATGGAATGTGGATTGATACTATTGTAGGTAACCCAGATGATAAACTTCAACAAAGAAATACTTTACCCAACAAATAAAATAATTCACAATACCAACCAATCTATAAGGACAAAACTTACCCTAAAATAAATGACAATACTTGACCTTTTAATAATATTAATGATTTAGTTGATACTAAAATTAGTTTTTCTTTACTTCAAGTAGTTTGTTTTACTGACCAACTTGAAAATATATATTAAGCTATTAAAAATATAGATCCTAATAATATTGTAGGTTTATAAAAAGAAACAAATCATGAAAAAAATGAATATGCATTTTCTCAACATAATGATCTACCTTTTGAGTATATTCCTTCTTTTTAAATGTATATGAAAATTGATGAAAAAAATATTCACAATTAAATTATTGAGATAGGATCATCTTAAAAAATTATACCTAAGTTCATTGCTAATTAATTAGGCATCCCTTATAAATCAAATAATTTTAGAACTATTGATTTTAATTCTCATCAAACTAAAAATTTTGGTACCTATTGTGATATAATTGTTAAAATGGAACAAGATGAAATAATAAGATGTTTTAGTAGTGTGAAATTTTTATATATTCATTCTAATTATTCCATTTTTTTAGGATGGGACTAGTCTTAATCCACATGTGCTTATGTTGTAAAATATAATACTTTGGTACCTACTAGTAATGAAATGGTATTTATGTATAGAGAAAATTTGAATGAAAATACCATTAAACCCATTCTAAATAAAATTTATTTTTATGAAATTAAAATTAAAACATATAGGATTCTAACCTTAGATGATATTGATCAACAATATGTGAGAACATTTTATAAAGAAATAATTTTAGTTTAGTTTTTTGATGGTGCATTTTATCAACATGAAAATGGTGTTAGTGTTGTTATTATCTCTTCTATAAATTTTTTTAAAGCTATTATTATCAATTATCTTTTAAAATTAACAATAATACATATGAATTTGAAGCTTTATGTCTTGCTCTTGAAAAAATCACTTATTTGAACATTAAACACTTAGAATTTTTTCATGATTTGGAATTAGTCATAAGAAAAGTTAGAAAATTAAATAATACTAATCAATCACATTTAAATAAATATAATTAGAAACTTTAGTCACTTATAATATTTTTTAAACATTTAATTTTTCACATATCCTCAAGGAATTCAATACTTGCACTAATAAGGTCATTTTTTACTATTCCAATCCAACCCTAAGTACTTAGAATAATCTGTTGATTATATTTTTCCTAAGGTTTTAAGACAAAAGTATCCATTTTCAAATAATAGTTATCAAGTTTTCATTTATGATGAACATATTGATAGTTTTATACCTGGTAATTACTTTGATCATAATAATTATGATTTAAATTGTGGTGATTACTTGAAGCTTAGTAATACCAAATTAACTCCCTTGGCAAACCTAGAATAGATGTTTTCTCCACATGACTAGCCTAAAACCTCTATAACTTAAGAGAATTAAATTAGAATAATATGTGAAATAATTAAAATTAATCTAGAAATAAAGGAAGATCCAAATATGTTTATTCAGGAATCCAATATACAACTGAAGAAAATTTATTATTTATTAAGTTTTTAAAATAATTTATTGACATATTTTATTAGTCTTATAAGTATTTAAAAATATATCATACTTTCATAATTTGACATGATATACAAATTTTATGTGATGTAAATTTTTTTATCTAAAATCCTCATAGTATTATCCCCTTGTTGTATGAAACCATCAACAATGAGTTAGAAAAAATGCTAGATGGTGTATCAGTTAAAAACTATGACTAGGTAACTAATCATGTTTGAAGTTGTAAAAGCAATGGTTATATCCACCTTTATGTTGATTTTATATATTTGAATCATGAAAGTATTAAGGATAATTTCAATTTACCAAACATAGATCATATTTTACATCAAGTTATTTGATGTGAAATGATGTCTCTTTTAGATTGATTTTTAGGATATAATCAAATATTTTTAAATTCATAATATAGAAATAGGAAAATGTTTACTACGTGTAGATTTACTTTTGTATTCAATATAATGATTTTTGAGATAATAAATGCATGTGCCACCTTTCAAAGAGATATGAATATGGATTTATATGACTTGATCTACATCATTATTCAAGTCTACCTATAAGATTTAACTATCCATTCTAGGAAAATAAGAAACATCAAGATCACTTACATGATTTTTTGAAGATATTTGAGATATAAATTTTATTTGAATCCAATGAAATCAATTTTTGGTATAATAAAAGGTAATATTTTAGGCCATATGTTTTCTAAAGATGGAAATTATATAGGACTAAATTGAATTAAAGCTATTAAAGAGATACCTAATTCAAAGGATCAATCTATTTTAAGGTATTTACTAGGTAAAATTAATTTTATGCATAATTTAATTTTGGATTTTGTTTTAATGCCAATCAATTACAAAGCTTACTCAAAAAATATTATAGCTATTTATGGGATATAGGATTTGATAAAATATTTGATGCAATGAAAAATTCAATTACAAGTTCCCCTAAGATTGAAAACCCTGATATGAATGAACCTCTAAATAATATATGTTAATTTGACCAACAAAGTAATAGGTATTGTTTCCACTCAATACAATCAAAATAATGAATAAAAACCCATTCGATATATGATCCAAGTTCTCAAAAATGTTTAAATTAAGTATCCATTAATTGAAAAGTTCATACTATCATTAGTTTTAACATTAGGAAAATTTAAATACCTTTTAATGGGAAACAAAGTAGTAGTATTCTTAAATTTACATGTTTTGTCTTATCTTGTAAAGCAACCCATAATTTATGGTAGGTTAGCTAAATGGATATTTAAAATTCAAGAGTATGATGTTGAGTTTTAAACCTCAAAAATAATAAAAGGTAATGATTTAACAAAACATCTTGTTAAAAGCACATATCAAATATTAAAATTATTATATTGGTTGTCGATGATCAAATGCATGCTAAACCTATTTTAAAAACTATGAATATTTATTACCTTTCGTAAAAATTCAAAATCAATATTGTAATCTAAGAATGGGAGTGTCTATAAATACATGATGATTGGAATCATAACCTAGTTTATTATTTTTAAAATAAATCTTTTCCTAATTCATTAGACAAACATCAACATAGCGATCTTGGGTTACAGGTTCTAAACTTCATCCTTTTATATTTTTTTATATTTTATAGGAATAAATATGGCATATTTTTGAGTTGTCTTTCTCACGATCAAAGAAAAAAGTTGTTAAAAAATATCATGAATATTTTTGTGGTGGAAATTTATTGTAAAATATACAACACATAAAAATTTATATGTTAGATATTATTAGCCTACACTCTTTAAGGATGATTTTCCTTTAGTTAGATCATGCATGCCTTGTCAACTATTTTTAGGTAGTGATAAGATTCCCATTATGCCTCTCAATAAAATTATTAATGATATACATTTTATGAAATGGGGTATATATTTTATCTCAAAAAAATATTATTTTATATTCTGTTGGACATATACATATATATATACATATATATATATATACATATATATATATATATGTATGTATATATATATATGTATATATATATATATATATACATATACCACCACTTATTATTTTATAAAATGGATTTTAAGGATCTTTTTCCTTTAGTTAGATCATGTATGCCTTCTCAGATATTTTTAGGTAGAGATAGGATTCCCACTATGACTCTCAATGAAATTATTATTGATATACCTTTTATGAAATAGGCTATATATTTTATCTCAAAAATTTATTCCTTATCATCTATTAGACATAGATATATTTTTACCACCACTAATTATTGTACAAAATGGCTAGAAGTTTTTACTCTTAAAAGTTCAGACACTTATTAAGTCATTTAATTCTTTGATAAATAGTTTTTTCCTTAATTTTATGTCCCTTAAAAAATATTAATGATAATGACTCTTAATTTATTTCAAATAAATGCTTTAAATTTTAGGATATTATTCTATAATTTCTAGTCACTTATCTAAATATTATCCTCTAGGTAATAGATAATATGAATCAAATAACAAAAACATAATTTTGATTATGATTAAAATCATCTATACAAATAAAATAAATTGGCATATTTATAAGTTTTATGCATTGATTGTAAGATGATCAAAACTATAATTAGATATTCAACCTCTATGTTAACATATGGTTTTGAAGTCACTGTACATATTAAAATTCAAATTACTTCTTATCAAACCAAATTAAAATATACTTCTAAAGATATAAATCCTATAAAATAAATATTAAATGATTTACTTTCTCTAGATAAAATCAAAGCCAATTATTTAGAGAAACATGATAAAGCCAAAAAAACATTTAAAATGTTTTTTTAATAAGGTCTCCAAGAAATTGTTGAAAATTAATGATCTTTTTAATGTTGGGATAAGGCAAATGGATATCCTATGAAACATCACAAGTTCTATTCTATATGATTAGGACCATATAATAATTTTTTTTACTTGGAATAAATAATGTTAATTTTCAATATTTAGATGATTAAGACCATATAATAATTTTTGTTACTTGGAATAAGTAATGTTCATTTTCAATATTTAGATGGTAATTGGTTGTTTTATACAATTAATAACCATCACCTTAATATATTCTATGGATAACACTCTTTTATTTTCTAATTATAATTTCCTTTATTTTTATTATTGTTATGTTTCTTTGTTAATTCATTTTTTTGTTTTCTTTTTTCCTTATCTTCTTTTTTTTTTTTTTTTTTGGTGAAAAATCATAATCTTATCTAAATTTTTTGTATGTTATTATTGTTTTATTTATTTATTTGATTTTATCCTTGTTCCTTTTGTATTTTGTGAAAACTCATAGTTTTAACTACATTTTTTTAATATTATGCATATCATTAGATGCTTATTATTCTTCATATGATTGTAAGTATCTCTAGTTTATTAAAATTTAATTATATTAGTAATTTTAAATGAAATGGATTATAAATGAATAAAACTATAAAACATGTTGTCATGGCATCACTTGCTTATAGATTTTATTTTTTAGGCCATTGTAATAATACACATCTAGCCTAAATTTATAATATTTTATTTCCTATTATTCATTATAGTATTCAAATTAACCATCCCTTATTGTGAAATATATTTAAAAATGGGTTCATGTTTAGCTTTTTAGAAAAATAAATTACTTAGATTACACTCCAAAGTTTTAAAATTCTCAATTTTCAATACAATCCACTCTCATATATGAAACTAGATAATAAGGTCACTAGTGTTACTACAAATATTAGTACCCTAATTGAAAACTCTCAAAATAATGTAATCATACCTTATTAGAGGTAGTTATAGCATGTCTAAAATTTTACATGGAGGGGGGCAACTTTTATAATGCTTGATTGTTATTTTACATCTATGATTACATGTTGACTATCATATTCAGTTATTTATAATGTGATTATAATATCATCAGTGTAATGCTAAATATAATATTTATATGATAATAACGTTTTATTACATTACTCATGTTGGTAATTTACATGTTCATATTTTAAAATAGTGATAATCAAAGGTAACATAATGGATCAATGCAAGTCTCATTTCATGGAATCTCTTTAGTACACATACAATGTTTTAATTTCTAGACTTTTTAATTTTTATAAATATATCTATACCAATATGGACTATAAACAAATATTGGTACTAGTGTTCAAGTCTCATACTCTTCGGTGCTCATGACATTATAGAGATCACAAGGAGATTTGAAATTTTTTGGAAGTATTGATATCAATATTTTGATAATTTTAAGATTAATATTGTAGTTTACATCAATTAATAATGTTTAGTGATATAATATAAACCTATATTTATCTATGAATATCTAAACCAATGTCTATTATACCTTTCTAAGGTTATGCATGCAAATTTTAAAGGGTATTCATATCCCACTTTAAGCAAAGAATAAAATAAGAACATTGAATTTGGGGTAAATTCATATTAAATAGATATTTTATTAATTTTAAATAATAGTCATGTCTTGAATTAATATTGATATTGAATATATTTCTCTTATAGTTTTGAGAAGGCTAATTGTATTATCAAATTTAGTGTTTAACTTACAATGTTTAATGGCACTCTGGAATTCCTTAGTTGGAAAAATAGTTAAATCAGAATGTATAGGAGGTTGTAAATTTCAATAATTTAATTTATTTTGAATATAAATCAAAATTTTGAATAAATATTGAAACTATGTCATTCTTTCATAACCACGAAACATGCCAAGTAAGTAAAAATCCATCTTGGAATGATCTCAACATTGAATGCAATCTAAAAAATACATATAAACAATTTTTTTTTTATGTATTTGGGTAATTTGTGCTCTTAGGAAAGATTTTATGCAAAATTTGACTTCTATTAGCTATTCATTTAAGGTTTTTTATTGAAAATATAGTCATTTTAATTATTATATGCAATTTTCAAGCCATTTTTGAGATAATAAACATGGTTTGTGAGATTTTTAGGACTTTATGGTAGGTCCACATAGGCATGGACTCATTTTATTCTTATAATATAAATATTTTTTTCATTTGAAATAAATATTGAAGGAGATAGTGTATGATATATTTCTCCTTATTCAAAAACATCAGCAACATAAAAATGATGAAAATGGGTATTTTATTTATAGATAATAAATGTTTAAGGTATTTTGATATTTATTCAATTATGTTATTTATTATGAATCTAAACATGGAAATATTCTATTAGTTGAGTTTAGTGTTTTGATTTTTCTATGAATTTCAAGCATGTGCACTCAATTTAATATGTATTTGTATTCTTATTCATGGTTTTGCTACATCATTTACACTCAATAATCTGATACAATTTCTTGTAATAATATATAGACATGATTTTAGGTTTTATTGGTTTTCACATGTATATAAGAATATTTAATGCATTAAAATATTCTTAAAAATATTAAACATTTTACATGTGTTTTGGGTCATTTTGTTAACGTATTTATTGAAAGAACTATATTATTTCATTTAGTTGGTATACAAATAGATATTTCAAAGTATTTTATATATTTGATATTTTGTGAAGACATTAACTTTTTCAAAGGAAGGTTGATAGTTTTATTGAAATAATATAAAAAGTAAATGCCTAGGGTTTTGAATTTTGTTATAAATCTTGTCTCTATAATTTATGGATATGATTTGGGTATATGAAGAGGAAATAAAAAGATTATTTAAAATTTGTATGTAAATTTGGTTTGAATCGACATGGTAGATGACTGATTCTTGTTTGATTGATATTTTACACTCTACCTACTTTAAATTCACATGTAGTTTTGAAATTGAATAGATTTTTATAGATTTGTTTCAATATTAATAGCATGTAATGAACATCTCCTTGTAATTATTTAAATTTGAAAGAATATTGTTTTGAAATTTTAAAATTATTATTTCATGTACTATTTTCAAAGTTGAGGTCTCCAACTCAATAGTGTTTTGATGT
This sequence comes from Torreya grandis, assembly GCA_037957365.1. Classification (NCBI taxonomy): domain Eukaryota; kingdom Viridiplantae; phylum Streptophyta; class Pinopsida; order Cupressales; family Taxaceae; genus Torreya; species Torreya grandis. The sequence goes on along the minus strand of JARHVA010004316.1, from coordinate 1,432,794 downwards.
AAAGATCATTATGTAGATGATATTTTGAAAAACCTTGGAATGAAAATAGTTTGATATAAATTATTAATTTTTTTATAAAACTTTGAAGGGAGATAAGTTTATTATTGGTCCTTTTATATATTTTAAATATTTCAATTAGTTATAAAAAAGATACAAATGTGTATATTATGTATGCAATGTTTTACAATAATTTTCAAAATTAGAGTTAATTGAAAAGTTTATTTTGAAATAAATTCAACAATAATAATATTTTTTCATAAGTTTATCTATCTCATTGAAAAAATTGAATACATCAGTGCTAGTTTCATTTATAAATACTATATAATTTGGTTTAATTTTGATGTTGTCAGTGAATAATTCATTATCTTGAAAGACTTTTCATTTATAATATCTTTTGTGTTACTTGGCCTTGAAATTGGTTTCCTCCTTTTTAATAGTCTTTATACAATTAATTCATATTAAAAATATTATTATATCTACACAATGTATTCAAATGTGTTTGGCTTATTTAGATTTATTGCATTTTGTGAATAGTTTCACAAAGGTTATGTATCTATAGTACTAAAGAAAAATTATCTTGTCTTATATATTTTTATTTGTCATTATATTGACAATATGTCTAGTATGAGTTATAGATCTCATAGTTCAGAAAGAAGTAATGTACATAGTACAATTATTCAATAATAATATAATGAGTTACCTATTGAGGGTAATTTTTAAGGTAGATATTTTAGGTATGAAAGGACGTATAATGTATTTACATGAGGTTTTAATCATGAAAATCATGTTTCCTTACACTTTAATGCTTATGAACCTAATTTTTGAGATTGGATTAATATTATACCTATAGGTACTTTGAATCCTCATGGTAGGAGGGGTATCTATAGAATGAATTGGTAGTCTCATCTAATTTGACATGGTTTTCTAACCATGTGTTGTGAAATTTTTACTACATATAATAAGATGCATGTACAAGTTGACTCTACACCACAAACTATTTAAATACCCCAATTAAAGTATAATAAATCCATTGTTTCCTTTTCTCCAAGTAATGTTGCTTCTTCTTATTATAAACACTTTATTATCCCTTCACCACTGCTTTTGGTAACACATTTATCAAAAATATCAAATAATAGGTGGATGATGAAGTTGTATGTGTCATGAGAGTGAACTTTGCTTTGAAATCTCCTTAGTATACTGAGTATAAAATAGAACATGGGGAACCTTTGATATATTTTGTTTCAGATGATGAGGATTACTATGCTTTTTCTTTATTGACATTTAAATTTTTATGTTTTGGTTATGTTTTATTTTTTTCTGACTCTTTGTACCATATCATGTTATTTTCCATTGATATTTTTATTTAGAAATGGATATTTATTGTAGCAGACTTTATGTGTATTATGGTAGTTATTTCATTTTTTTCTATTTTGGATGATACATCATTTTTAAGTGGTTTAATCACTTTTAAAACATGTGTTATTTTAATATTATTTTTAGTATCAATTTGGCAATCAATATTTTTTCCTAATACAATAATGAATAATAAGTCCTAAAATTTATATTTTACCATTACTTAGTGATTGAAATTAATAAATTTTAAAGTTTAATTACATGAGATTAGTCACTTATGATTGTTTGACCCACATAATTATTTGTAATTATGATTAATTAAGTTGTAATAAGTGCCCTCACCACCCCACACATATAGAGAATTATTTCATCTAATAAAATAATTAAGTCTTAAGTCTTAATAAATTTCACTTTATAACTTAAATAAGTTACTTCTATGAAATTAGTATTCAAGAAGTATAATTAGATAGTTAACTATAATAAATTAAGTTAAATTTATTTTAAGTTAACTAAAGGTTAGTTATAACTTAAAATAATAATTAAATTCCAAATGAAGATCTTAAAAGAACTTGAAGGACATCATTTAAAGGGATAAACCTACATATTACAAGAAATTTCTAGTTCAAATAAGTTCATACTAAATTTTTTCTTCTATTATAAATATCGAAGATTGAGTGTTACTTATAGGAAGACCAAACAACACATTCTTTGAAGGTGAAGTGTATTTCTTGGTAAAATCTAATATATCTATGTTGATTATTTGATTTATAAATTGATTATCTAAATATGACCATGATTCTTAACCTTTTAATGATTACATAATAATATAATCACATGCACACATTAAATGTTCACTTTACTTGGATAATTAAGAAAATTTTGCACATTATGCGACTGTTGATTTTTCATTATTTTTCACTTTATGTTCTCAAAGTTTTTATAAATAAATTATGAAGTTAATTATTTTTCAATAAAATCAAATTATTTTAAAATATGAACTCACTTTTGACATCTTGAAATTTTCTCTTATTTTTATCTATTTATTTTATTTTTTGTCACAATAGTTTTATTTGGTATTTATTTTATGTTAATTTGATTCATCTATTTTATTTTATATGTTAAGTCCCTAGTATATTTATCATTTTTATTTTCATTAATCTAGTTGGCTCTCCATCTTTCTATGTGTTTTAGTATATTTTAGTTCACTTTCTCTAGTTTTAGTCTTATCTTTAAAAAAAATAATATAATAATTTATTATCTTCTAATTCACTAAATTTTAATTTTTTTATTGATCTCTAACATTTAATTATTTTTATGTATATCAATATTTTATAACCTTTGTGTTTTTTTAGTTTTTTTGTTGTTGTTTCTTTATTAGTCTCAAAGGGGGGCTATAGCTTTCATTTTTACTTAACCCATTATTAATCCTCCTCCTCTCTACAAATCAGGGTATATTGATTACTATGCAAGAAAATATGAAACTATTCTAATTAAACAAATTGAATGTTGTTTATTTAATCAAATATAATTTATTATATTTGTAAATTAATTGGTTGATGAAATAATATGTTATGTGCATCTTCACATTAACCAAAGCAAATTAAATGGGATGCAAAATGTTGGCAGTTATAGTGGCAGTGGTAGAGCAACAAGGATTGGCATTTTTTGCCATTTTGAAACTTCAAAACTTTTATCAAAGCAATAAAATATATAATGATGACCAACCCACCTATCCCCAACCATATCCTTCTATCCTTTATACCTACTAAAATTAGAATACTACAATAAAGAACATGTATAGCAAGGAAACCTAGTAAACACACTTATACTAAATCAAGGAAAACAATAGTCATAATCAATGCTCTATCATAATTAATTGCTCTACAACTTGACATGACTAGAGGCTAAAATAGTGTAGAGGGGAGGATATCAAATTTTTAAGGTATAGGCTTCTAAACATGTATGTTATGTGTGGAAATAGGCTACTCATAGTTGTTTGTTTCTTTCTCTTTTCTACCTAATGCTTTTAATCCTAAGTCATCTTCATCATTACACAAGATGTAAAAAATTAAACATACATAGTGTCTTCTAAAATTTGGTTATTCAATAATCACCCTTTCTAACAAATACCATTCATTCATAGTCCAAGTATAGGGTAGATACATTATGTTGTTGATTAACAACCATGATTGCCATTTGACACATTCATCCATTGAATTAGACACAACATTTCTGATTTTTATTTTTTCAAAAATATAGTAAATCTACAAGAGTATTACAATCCTCAATTTTTTTGTTTCATGTATCTACATTTCCTTTCCTTTATATTCATATGTTTTTTCTTTGGTTTAAAACTTGTGACTTTCGTATTAGTTTATTTTTTGGGCCTCTAATATATGTGGATAGTATGAAGGTGGTTTATTTGTTGAGGATTCAAACTTATCACATATATATACTTAGTTTATTATATTGTCTTTTTTTAATTTATAATAATAGTACGATGATTGTGCAGGTGCAATGAGAACTGTAAAAAATGTGCCTTCACAACTTTAGTCACTCTCCTAGAATCTCTTAGTGATGATTGAGTTGTTAATGGAGGAGAATGGCCACTTGTATAAACATTTTTGAGTTCGCATATGAGAAAAGTTATATAAAGTTATAGTTTAAGAGTTATTTTTTTTCACATTTACCCTTAAAATAGACATGGTTATTGAGTCTGGGTAAGCAAGGAAAGTGCAAAATTTTATCATTTTTGATGCTTGGTTTGTTGTTAATTATTGGATCATTTTAGAGTTACTATCAAAATTTTGAAGTATTACTATAGTGAAATTTGTGAGCTCCTATCGGTGATCATATTTTTGAAATTAAGGATTGTTGGTTAGGTGTGTATGTACCATATCGAAATTTTTTTTAGGTTATCATGGCATTTTTTTTTTTTTTTGTAGATCTCCATATTGATTAAAGACAATAGTTGTGAGTCTCTAGTAATAAGTGATCATCATCAACAACAAAACCATTTAACACTACACTATACCTAAAAGATGCCAATTCTATACAATATAATATACCAAGAGGTTGGAGCTCATAGAATTTACATGGTACGTGGGTTTCTATTTGTCCTTTACATTTTTTAGAACTAATTTTTCTTTGTTTATTTGCATAGAGTCCTTGCTCTAGCATTTATTTTGGGTTTCTTTCTTCACCTCTACTTTGAATATAACTTGGTTATGAATATTTTGGATCTACATCATGTATAAGGCTATAAACATTATTTTTCCCTTTCCTACCATATTTCATTAGTTTTAGGCATATTTTCTAGTTATTGTATTTGGCTAGGTGTTTCTACGATATTTGCTTTCACATTCAAAGAAGGAATTAAGAAACTAAGAAGAATGGTCAAGGTTAGATGTTACCTGGATGTAGTCGTGTGCACTAAAATCAGACGTTGGAAGGTACTCCTCTTTGGCTATGGAGGAATGACACCTGCAAAGAAAAAGAGACTAAAACATGAAAAATGTTAAATGAGGAGATGGTGGGCTATCAAGAAAAAGCTTGATCCCTGAAGTACAAAGACTTCCTTGAGGGATATCAACCCACTGATTAAAAATAGAATATTTGACAGAAACAAAAATAGTGAAAGATAGAATGAAAGAAATAAAAGACAAAAAGCAAAATGCATACCTAATATGCAGCAAATTACCCTACACAGTCGCCGGTGTCGGTCTCTGTGCCGGCGTCGGTCAAAGAAGGGTGCCGACATCGGTAAGGGTAATGACCAGCGTCGGTTGGGGCAACAGTTTTTGGATGGGGTCTGGTCGGGTCTGAACAAGGTTTTAGGATTGTAGAATGGTCTAAAGTTTTCATCTGGGGGTTAGGGAGCCGGTTTGGGAGTCAGAGGGATTGTTTGGGGGTTTTGTGTAGAAATCTGGGCAGAGTTACAGGCTGTATATTATGGAAAGGGTGGATAGAGGTGATACGGGAGGAAGTCAAGTCGAGTTTGTAATCTAAATCTAAGTCGGGGTGGTAATATCAACTAAAAATAATAACCAGAGAACAAAATGAAAGCACAGAATAAATGCTTACCTGTTACATGCTAAAGATAGAGTAGGAGACATAATTGATGTTATCGGTGTGTTGTAGAAGTTTGATGTAGTAGACCTCCAGCGAGATGACTGAAGCAAAATACCTATATCAAAGAGAGAGAATACGAGAGATTTGATTGCAGATTGATTGGATGCAAAATTTGGCTGATTGTTCATAGGTCGAATGAAAGAATGTTTTGAAAGAAGGTTTGATAACCGATCATGAAACTGATTGGCAATCAAATAATGAATATCAAATAATGGATAGCAGATCCTGGATTTGGGTCGAGAATGTAGTATTAAGGATAATCGATGCCAGTAGGACCACCAACATCAGCCGAGTAGTGACCGACGTTAGCGACGTTAGCTGAGTAGTGACCGATGTTGGCAGATGCAGAATGGGGATAGAGGCTAATTTTAGCTGTCTGCTCATTTTTACATGCTGCCAAGGGAAAGGCTCATGGGAAAAAGGTCAACAAGGGTTAAATAGGTGTGGGAGAATAAAATGGGGGTTAAGGGGAGGATGACAAGGGTTAGACACAATTTTGGTGTCTACATTTGCCCCTTTTTGTCTTGTTGGTTATTCTGGATGAACTGCAAGACAAAAATAGGAGTTGATTGCCCCAGGTGGGGGATAAGGTTGATTCCATCTTGTTGGTTGTTTGAATGAACTACAAGACAAAAATAAGAGGTGGATTGCCCCAATTATGGATGAGGTATTCCCCCTCAAAGCAGGAGTTGAGGGAAGGGAACCAGGAATCGGGTGCTGATTTGACAAAGAGTAGATGAAAAATGGGTGAGGGTGAATGCTGCAAAAGTCGTGATTGCATGCATACCACTTCACGAGATGGTCAGGTCAAATTGTCACAGGTCAAGGGTCAAGGAGTGCCAAAATTGAAGTAATCAGACCCCAACATGTGGTCGTAGCTGATTGTGTTATTCAATCAAAGCTGTAGCTCTAATGGGTCATCATGTTCCAGGTATCCTGGGCTCAAGAAGTGCTCCTAGAAACATGAAAAAGTCACAAGTAGTGTGGATCAACCAGCTTGCGAACCTATACTTGTGAGGGTCCAAAATATAGTCTGCGCACAATTTTGCTAACCAGTCATGAGGTAGCATATAGGCAAAAATAACCAAGGCAAAATTGGCTTAGAAGTGGTCAAAGTCGAAGGAGATAGGCATGATCTCCAATGGTCATTGGTTGAGGTGGATGAATGGATGAAAGGATGTGGCCGAGCTAACCTCAGAAGACATTATGTGATCTCAGTTCTGCCTACATAGCCCTTGTGTGAAGGGCCTCATGCCAATGTAGTTCTCCCTAAAAGGGAGGAAGGATCAAAGGGATGGAATTGGTCTTGGTCGAGGGCAAGGTCATGGTTAAAAGGAGGAAAGAAGGTTTGTCCATCAGAGAGACAAACAAACGAGGGTGGTCGAGCTAACCCCAGAAGATGTTATGTCATCTGAGTGCTGCCTACATAGGCCAGGTCATAGGGCCTCAGACCAATGTAGTTTGAACTAGTTGAGAAGATTGGTCGATGATTGGTTTGGTCATGTGTCAAAATGATGAGGAGAAAAAGATGTTACAGCCTTTTCTAAATGGTGTATTCTACAACATTGGTTGAGGAGTCTTTCATCCCTAGCAATTTTCCATATTCATGATGGATGTATGCTAAAGATGAATTGAGGTCTATTTATGCTTCAGCAAGTATTGGTTTATGCTTAACATAAATTGCGTTTGGTCGATAGGTTCCATGTGTATTGGTGTCCAGAGAAACTACTGTGACTAGGCTATGGGAGTGGCCTAAAAAGAGAGTTGAGTTGAGTTGATTAGGTTTGAAAAGTGATGAAGTGGAATGTGACCAAAGTGTAGAAGAAGTGAAAGGCATATTGCGCTTTCATTGACAAGGACCAAAATGACAGCATAGATAGGGGTTATTAAAACCAAGAGCCCCATTCATGCATGACATCATTGACCATATGTTGTGTTAGAGAGGTAATCAAATCACTTTGGCATTAAAGTGAGCACAAATTCCCTTGAGCAAGTAATAGGAGGAGGATAGGGTAACCCATTTTAGAGTAGAGATAACTTTGCCCTTTTTTATGAGAGACCCTGAGACAACTACAAGTCAAGTCCATGACTCATTTTTTTTTTGTGTGCAGACTGATCATTGTGGGAAGCCTGTATAGAGATGTCATTGTGCTTGGTGGTCAGTTGTGAAGTTGATCGATGCGGGAAGCTTCTAAGATAGTGTTGTTTATTTCCAAATTAGTCATAGCCATCCTTCGAGGGAGTGGTCTAGAATTTTGCTTAATATAAGGGATTTTGAATAGTTATCCTTCGAGAGAGCAGTCTATTAGCTACAACAATGATAATACAGCTGTCCTTCGAGGGAGCAATCTGCCTTTTGATTCTAATTTAGTGACCTTGGATATTTTGACATTTTGATTTGTTTTGACAGAAATGTGAGTCATGGACAAGATTATAGAAGGTCAAGGGCTCCCATTTATTAGGACAAAGCATCCATACTGTATAAAAGGGTTATAGAGGAGTTGTTAAGGGGAGTAGGGATGAAAGGAATTAGGACTAAGAGGATGGGGATTGCTCAAGGGATGAGTTCAAGTTAAATGTCAAGTGAATGAGTACTTGACTAGCAGTAGAATGGTCGCAGATGCAATGCATTAAAAGGCTCAGGTTCTAGTCGTCCATCAAGAGAGGACAAATGATAAGTCCCTGATCCATACTTGTGTGTGATGATGAAAGGTCTGAGCCAATTAGGGGCAAACTTGCCTCATTTACTTTGCTCCATATTAGTCACATGTTGATGATGATTAAGAAGTTGGTTGATGTGGTCACTGATTTATTGAGACTGGTCGAGGGCTAGGTCGAGATTGGTGTTTGGTTGAGGTCATGATAGGCAGTATAAAGTCAAACTCCCCCGAGCCATTTGGTGGTAGGAAGAATGTCTAACACCTAGTGTGGATGAGATGGAGAGAAGATGAGGGGGAGAGACCTGGGTACCCCACCTAGTTGATAGGTTAGGGGTTCTCAAGTGAATGGCATTTAGGCATTGAAAAATTTAGGAGGGATGGAAACCACCAACTCTATAGGTGAAGGAGGAGGAATGGATGAGTCTAGAGATTGGTCAATGGTTGGCTCGGGGTAAAGGTCTGTAGAGGCCTGAGTGGGGTTGTGATATTCTAGGCCATACCATTTCTTGGCATCGTCATCATTGAGCGGCTCGATGGGCTGATGGGAGCCCTGCTCATAGTGTTTAAAACCAAAACCCTTCCATGCACACCTATAAAGGTAAGTGTGTGCAAAGGTGGGGTTGCCAAGAAATGAGAAGTCTAATGTGAATGGTTGGGGTGAAGAGAGAGGGTTACCATCAGTAGGAGCTTGATTGAGCCCCCATAGATAAGATTGGTTCAGAGGTGAGGAGGACCATAAGGCACGATCATCCTGATATGATGGTCATAACTAGGGCTGTGATGAAGGTGTCCATACTCTTGTGGAGTTTGGAACATATCTAAGGCCAAAAAGTGATACTCTCCCAATGAAAGTCTTTGGAAGATGTCTTCCATGGGGTCTGTGGTCGTCACTTAAAGGGGAGGTGTGAGGGCGACCGCCTGTTGCAAACTGGTCAAAGCTTCCACGGATGGAGGCGGTGCCAGGATTAATGGCTTGATAGGAATGAGGACGTCATTTGGATGGTAGGTGGTGTTACAAGTTTTGAAGGGTGAAGGGTCAGTGAGAATGGTGTGGACTTGCCCATTGAGCTCAAATTTCACACAACAGTACAGGGTGGAGGGGACACAAGCCATGGTGCAGATCCAGGGTCAGCCTAATAACATGTTGTATTAAAACTCTCCTTCGATGATATAGAAGAGATTTGAGACTATTCATGGACCAACGCAGATGTGAAGGATGACTATGCTAATGGTTGTGGTAGTGGTGTCATTGAAGGAGCATAAGATTGCGTCAGTCTTGGAGATGCAATTATTGGGAAGAGCCAACTGATCAAAGGCATGGGTGGAGATAATGTTGATGCTGGTGCCTCCATCGTCCATAACATGTTTAATGCATGTCCGATCAACATAGGTAGTGATGAAGAGGGTGGCATCCTGATCTTCTGTGTTGGATGTGGGAATCTCAGAATCGCTTAATGTGATGGAGGCAACAGGGGCTAAAGAATGGACAAGGGCAGCAAGTGGCTGGGGGTCCTCGGGTTGGACCTCCACTGCTTGCAGGGCTCTGATGAGGGCTTGACGATGTTGAGGCAAGGTCTGGATGAGGTCATAGACAAACATCTTCACAGGCGTCTGGTGAAGCTATTTCAACATGGAGTCATGGATTGGTCCAGAACAAGAAGAAGAAGAGGAGGGTTGAGGTGCGCCAAGGATAGAAATCTTAGGCTTGGGCAGTTGAGGTGGATTGATGAAAGGGTAGGTCTAAGGAATGGCAGATTTTTCTTCTGCCTTGTCCTTTTGTGACCTAGTGGTTATGTGAATGTCATTGATTTCAAAGATAGGAGGTGAAGGAGATAAAGGGGTTGTAACCTATTGATGAGATGTCGATGGGTTTGAAGAGGTTGGAGGGTTATGAGAAGGAGTCAGGGGTCGATCAAGAGTGTCCTCAAAGAGAAGGGTGTCTTTCTCTAGATAGCGGCAAATGATAGCCTTAAGGGTACAACAAGTCTTGGTATCGTGTCCTGGCGTACGATGGTATAAGCAAATCTTTGTGTCGTCGAACTAGGAGGGCTTAGACCTGAGGGGTTGGAAAGGCCTGATGGGTGGAAGAGTTATGCTGGAAGTCTATAAAATCCAGTGTAAGATCAAAGAGTATGATCCCACTAAAGGGTCTGTGCTCATCGATGTGTGCAATGCTGGTGACTTTTGCTTGGGCGGAGTTGGAGGAGGCTTCCGTACCAGCTTTTGGGTTGATGGTGTGGTGACAGGCAGAGACTATACATTCTTCATGAGAGGTACCACCCTTTTGGGAGAGGGTAGGCTAGTGGTAGGCAAAGGAAGTAGAGGAGGCAACTGGTTTTGATTAGAGGTATGAGTTGGGAGGACTTGGGTCAAGGTCGAAGGATGAGGGCCCAAAATGGAGGGCAATGGTGACGAGGGAGGAGGAGTTTGCCTCTGTGGTTTGGCAGTCTTCTTTGATTTGATTTGAAGATTACTATTGGTTGAAGTCTAGTCTAAGTCCACCTTCACTTGTGGATGAGTTAGATTAGAGACAGGGCAAACACCGAGTGACTTGATTGGTTTAGACGGGGTAGATGAGGGTTTCGGTCCTGATGCAGTTGATTGAGGTGTAAACGGTCTAGAAGTGGAAGTCTTGTTTTTATTGAGAGTCTTGGGAGATTCTGCCATGGGAGGATTAGCAGTATGAGATGAGAGGGCATGGGCATATTGAAGAGCTATGAGATGCTCCCACAATACCTGATGCTCAACTTTCCTTGAAGGGAGAAGTTTGAGTTTCTCCACTAATCAAGAAAATGGCTGAGAAGATGTTGGATGAGGTTTGGGTTCTTGAGAAGATGTTGATGATTGTGGGACTGAAGGTGTGGTAGTCTCGGTCCCAAGGCATGATGAAGTCATGACAGGTTCATCCTTGGTTGGAGACAAAGGAGAGGTAGGTTCTTCCCTGGGTGGAGAAGAAACTGGAGAATGAGGCTCTTCAAGTGGGTAAAGGGTAGGGATGATTGTGCCCTCCACTTGTGGTCGAGGAGTAGGAAGGGTTGGGTCCTCCATGGGAATCAAGAAGGAGGATGGTGAAATTGGTGGTGCTGGTAAGGTCGAGGCATCCTCCAAGATGAGAGAGGTTGACTGAGAACTAACTAGAGAAAGAGGTTTGTCCACATGTGATGGACTGATGGATGGACTCACCTCTTGAGGTTGGTCAGAAATGAAGGGTGAGACCATATTGACTGTTTGAATGTTGTGTTTATGAGTGTTGTCAATCAAGGTCTGGACATTGTTTTGAGTTGGTGGATGATTGGGGAATGGTTGTTTGATGTCAATACCTTAATTAGGTGGTGCATTGGGATTGTCTAGGATGAGATCACCCTTTTCAAGCATGTCTTGGATTATGTTTTTAAGGGTTTTACAGTTGCTCGTGTTATGGCCTTTAACACGGTGGTAGTTGTAGAAGTCATTTTACCTATACCACGCAGGGATGGTGTGTGAGGGATCAAATTGTGGAGGTGGTCAGATCTAGGGGAGATTGAGGACCCCCTGTTTGATGAGTTTTTCCAGCACAGATGCGTATGATTCTCTGAGTGGAGTATATTGTTGTTGTACATATCTCTGCTAGAATTGGCAGGTGATGCTTTGGGACATGGATGGTTTAGGCTGGTTAGTTGAAGGGGAAGAGGAGGAAGATCTAACAACCATAGCATTTGCTGAAGCTTTAGATTTAGAATTGGATAAGGAAGGCTTAGAAGAGGGGTCATTGGTCTTGGATTTGGGATTCTTGCTCTGCAACTTGACTTTATTCTCCTTGATGGCACGTAACTCAAGTTTGTGGGCCATCATGAAGGCTTCATCAAAAGTACGAAAGGTCTGAACCCTTAAGGTGGAAGAAATATGTTTGGCGTAGGCTTGGGATAAAATTTCAATAAGTTTGGGTTGGGGTAAAGAAAAGGAGAGTTGATTGATGAGGCCCCTCCATCGAGCAACGAAATCAGCAATGGATTCATCCTCGAATTGGTAGATAGAGTAGAGGTCTGTGATTGAGACCTTCTTGGTGATGTTGATAGAGAAATGATCAAGGAAGAGCTGGGCCAGTTGAGTGAACGTGAAGAGGGAATGGCTGGCAAGGGAGCTATACTAGTCAAGCGTAGCACCTGAGAGAGACATAGGAAACATGTGTAAAAGCAACGCATCGTCTTGGGTGATAAGGTAACAGGCATGTCTGAATGCCCGTAAGTGCTATTGTGGGTATTCCTTGCTTTGAAAATAAGAAAACTTAGGAAGTTCCCACTGGCTAGGATATGGCCTGATTAGGACAGAAGGATGAATGGGCTCATTGCAAATTTTTTTTTATGAGAGAGTATTGCGTGAGCCAAAAATGGAGGTCTCTAGGCTAGACATCTTGTCCATCAACATTTTGATGATATCTACTGACGAATTGGTGGGTGGAGCACCCCCTAGATTGTAAGGTGCTTGAAAGAGGCTAGAAGAGGTATACGACGTAGTTGGTTGTACCAATAAGGGTGCAACATATGGATGACTAGTCGTAGGGATAGAAGAGGAGACTAAGGATGGTTGGGTAGAAGGCATGGCTAGGCTCGATGTTGCCACGAGAGGTTGGTTAGTGGTAACATGGGCCAATGGATAGTTAGCCACCCTAGTGTTGATAGGAGCAAGGGTAGGTGGAATAGAGATGACCAAATTTTGAAAGGGGGTAGAGAGTGGTTGAGTGGGCTGAGGTTGATAGGGGGCTGAAACCCTGGTGGAAGTGGGCCCAAAGATGGAGGGAGAGGCCACACTTGGATGGTTGGTCAAAGACTGGTCATTGGTCGAGGTAATAGCCTGGGTGTCTAAAGGTTAAACTACGAATGCTGTTGATACAGCCACAGTCTCGAGAAGAGAGATCAGCATTCTATAAATTAGATTGCCAAAGGAGTCTTACGTTTAGCTATTTGCGAGATAGTGTTGCAAGGCTTTGACATTGAGGTCTAAGAATCGTACAAAATCTTGGTCCCCTTCTGGGACAATAGGAGTCTAGGTCAAGGATGGTCTAGTAGGAGTTCTTTTAGTCTCTGAGTGGAACTCCATTATGGGACTGGTTATGGACGGGGTAGACGGAAGTGGGTGATGCCTCGCATGATCGACTAGAGCCTTGGTTTGGCTACGAGTCATAACCATTCAAGGCAAGAAAGAACATCGTCACAAGCTCAAACAAGTAGATAAGAACAGAAAAGATGAAGAACACAAGCATATCCTAAAAAAAAACCCTAGGAGTAAATTATTAGGATTATAGTGGCTTATGCCTTAGAATATGTATAGAGGAAGATTGGCTTTTGAGTTGGGTCCTATAAGAAGTAGTCTATGGATGTTTTTGGGTTAGTTATGGTGCTCAAAAGTCTATGTTAGGTTCCATACTTAGCCTGGTGCTAAGGAGCAAGCTCCCCTCACTTCACGAGTCCAGTGATAAGCTGGTCTCGCTTAGCCAAAATATACTTCCCCTAGAGATTAGAATCTACCAGAGAACAGAGTAGGCTTTCCCCTTGGTGATGAAATCCAAGTAAGATTGCCGAGACAGGTAAGGTATCTGTTGGGTGATGAAATCCCAGTCGGGCCTTGTCTCAGGTAAGTTAAGATGTTTGTTTTGTGTAAGTGGTTTGGTTGTGTAACATAAAGTGGACTAGATTAATTCATGATGCGGTTATTAATTACTAGGTGTGGACTAAGAAATGCAAGCAAGCAGAAATGAAAGTGCAATGTGTTTTAAGCCCAAGTCGAAATGTGAAGTTGGAATGAAAACAAGTTGAGAAAGGGTTGAAGAATATGATTTTTGACTAGTCTAGAAGTGCAAGAAAAGAAAGAAAAGTTATTTTTAGTCCTGCTGATGGTGTCATTTAGAAGAGATGAAAGAGGTGAAAAGGGAGAAACCTAATGCACCTATATGAAAAGAAAGAAAGAAAGAACCCAAGGAGGGCCCTAGGATCCCACCGGGCGTGCCAGAATGTTTCTACGCTATTTTCTTTCACATTCAAAGAAGGAATTAAGAAACTAAGAAGAATGGTCAAGGTTAGATGTTACCTGGATGTAGTCATGTGCACCGAAATTAGACGTTGGAAGGTACTCCTCTTTGGCTGTGGAGGAATGACACCTACAAAGAAAAAGAGACTAAAACATAAAAAATGTTAGATGAGGAGAGGGTGGGCTGTCAAGCAAAAGCTTGATCCCTAAAGTACGAAGACTTACTTGAGGGATATCAACCCACTGATTAAAAATAGAATATTTGATAGAAATAGAAATAGTGAAAGATAAAATGAAAGAAATAAAAGACAAAAAGCAAAATGCGTACCTGATATGCAGCAAATTGCTCTGCATAGTCACTGATGTCAGTCTCTGTGCCAGCGTCGATCAAGGAAGGGTGCCGACGTTGGTTAAAGTGTCGACATCGATAGGGGTAATGATTGGCATCAGTTGGGGCAGCAATTTTTGGATGGGGTCTGGTCAGGTCTGGATAGGGTTTTAGGATTGCAGAATGGTCTAAAGTTTTCGTCTGGGGGTTAGGGAGCCGGTTTGGGAGTCAGAGGGATTGTTTGGGGGTTTTGTGTAGAAATCTGGGTAGAGTTACAGACTGTATATTCTGGAAAGGGTGGATAGAGGTGATACAGGAGGAAGTCAAGTTGGGTTTGTAATCTGAATCTAAGTCAGGGTGGTAATGTTAATTAAAAACAATAACTAGAGAACAAAACGAAAGCATAGAACAAACGCTTACCTATTACACGCTAAAGATAGAGTAGGAGACATAATTGATGTTGTCAGTGTGTTGTAGAAGTTTGATGTAGCAGACCTCCAGTGAGATGACTGAAGTAGAATACTTGTACCAAAGAGAGAGAATACGAGAGATTTGATTGTAGATTGATTGGATGCAAAAGTTGGCTGATCGTCTGTAGGTCAAATGAAAGAATGTTTTGAAAGAAGGTCCGATAACCGATCGCAAAACTGATTGGCAACCAAATAATGAATAATGGATAATGGATAATGGATCCTGTGTTCAGGTCGAGAATGTAGTATTAAGGATAACCGACGCCAATAGGACCGCCGACGTCGGCTGAGTAGTGACCGACGTCGGCTAAGTAGTGATTGACGTCGGTAGATGCAGAATGGGAATAGAGGCTAATTTTAGCTTTCTTCTCATTTTTACATGGTGCCAAGGGCAAGGCTCATGGGAAAATGGTCGACAGGGGTTAAATAGGCATGGGAGAATAAAATGGGGGTTAAGGGGAGGACGACAAGGGTTAGACACAATTTTGGTGTCTACACTAGGCTTTTTAGGATTTGCTACATATATGATTACATATAAATAGATATTTTCTTATCTTCTGAGAATTTTTTGTGCCAAAAACAAGAACCAAACTTTCAATTTCTCTATTTATATATCAAGAATCCAATCATAATGAAAAAAACATTAAACCAATCTTTACAAAAACTTGTCAAATAACTTTTTTGGTTTGTGCATTATTGAGGTTATTTTTTCTTAGAGGTATTAATAAAATAAAGTACAATTATTGACTCTATTTATTATTTTAGGCTTGTCATCCATGCATAGCTACATCACATGCTCAACTTGGGTTACTTGATTATCTTTGGTTTTGATGGTAAGTTGACATAGATTTAGTGAATTACAAAATTGTGATCATTTTACAATAGAAAATGTGTTTGTTCATATCAACTTACATAGGTAATCTGACATCCTTCATAAATTATCTCCATTATGGCCATGTATTTTTTCAATGAGTAAGATATGATATGATCTATTTTACAAGAACCTCTATAATGAAGGCAATTTTGATTTTCTAGGAATAGTTAGCATGTTATAAGGATTGTTGCTAATAGGGGTGGTAATTGTATTTGACCATTTTCCAATGGTAGAGACAAAACTAATAATGATGAGCAAGATCCCATCTCTAGAAAAAGTCGTGTCATGGTTTAGTGTCTAAGATAAAGCTAGTAAATGATGATCATGATATGAGAAGATGAATTAGTCAATGCTATAACCTAATCATTGAGTGTAAACTTCACATCTACTTAGTTGTGGCTAATAATAACCATTACAAATAATACCATATATAAGAGTTGGCTAAAACTTGCAACTTGAATCTCTAAATTTGAGACCTATTTGACTGTCTAGGTATGTAGGGATGAATTTCAAATATTTGAAGATCAAATTCTCCAAACTTTTCATAGTTTATATTCTATGTATATGAAGTATACATACCAATATTAAAATTAATATTTTACTATATAGATAGTTTTAAAGGTATCACTATCACCTATATTTTCAACTTTAGATGGATAATGTAATTTCAATCAAGTTTCATATGTACCCATTTCAAAATACATTAATATGATGTTGCAAAATATTAAACATGACAGTCAATCTAATTTTGAGATGGATAAATATTTAATCTATTTATTCTCTATTACTAACCCCAAAAAACATGAACAGAACAAACCATTTGGCAAGAGAGGCTTGAAAGATGAGAATTTTTATCTCTATAAGTTATGATAGTCAAGAATTAGAACATAATTTCAACTTGAATTTTCCACATGAATGAATTTGATAACCTAGTTGGCTAGTTAGAATATAGTGTACTCATCTTAATTAAATAATTATCATTTTGGGAAATTGAGAATGATGGATAATGCAAACTATTGAATTGAAGATAATCTAGCAAAACTTCAACATTGGTAACGAACTTTACTCTGCACATTTTCTATTATATTATGTCCATGTAAGACATGACTTTTATACTATGTCTTAATGTAGGCTAGAATTTATGACATCTAATTGTTTGAAATAGAAATCCAAATAGAAATGATAAATAGTAACATAGTTTCACTTCAGCAATTCAAACTCCTCATAGGGACTTGGCACTCTATGCCCTTATTTTTCTTGGTTCTTTCTACTTCTTTACTTTAATCTTGTGAATCATATATGGATTTTTTTTTAACAAGGAAAGTGATCATACATAATTTCTATCACAAATAGAAACATGAGTAATTTATCTAAAACATTCATTCCTCTATGACATTTCCTCCTCAACAGACTTTACTCTATAATACATGATTGATAATATAAGATAAGATATGAAATTTAATATCTGGTTACTTAAATTTAAAATATTTATAATTAAAATAAATTTATAATGATTCATTTAACTTTTTTAATTTTGATGATTCAATTTTATTTTTATTGTGTCTTGGAAATTTTAATAATATCTTGATTTTTTGAAATAATATTAAATCCATAAGATTTTGCTAAGTCCTGAATGTTCTTGAAACTTTTCGTACTTACCTTTTGAAATACCCTTGGACACCTTTTGACATGTTGTTTAGTTTTAGGTCCATTATATTAGACTATTACAATTCTAGTTTGACCTTAGTAATGGTTGAAAGAGTAGATTTGTTAATGTTACATTTTTAACCATCAACACCTCCTAGAGATAATAAACCACTATACCTTTCATCTTATATATATATATATATATATATATATATATATATATCTATGTGTGTGTGTGTGTGTGTATATATGTGTATATATATATATATATGTATATATATATATATGTATATATATATATATATATGTATATATATATGTATGTATATATATATACACACACACACACACATATATATATATATATGTATGTATATATATATATATATATATATATATATATATATATATATATATGTATATATATATATATATGTCTATATATATATATTTATATATATAGGATTTATGTATTCTTAATTTATAAAACATCTAGAGTATAACATAAGTGACACTCATTCAGTCAACAAATCCGAACATTTCATTGGGTCCATAAATGAGATAAAACATTTAAATCTTTGATCATTACTTGAATAGATTTTATTTATACCTAGGATAGGGGTAAACCATTTTTATAAATGGATTAGGTTTAACACATGTATCTTTGCATGAATTATTATGATATATGTTATAAGAATCTTATATGATCTTACAATAGATAGTATATCTATAGGATTATAGCCCTATGTAATTATAAAATATCAATGATGATGGTAACTAGATTAAGCAGTAATTAATATCATGTTTTATAGTTATAATATCCAAATAATAATTTAAAATAAAACTTAGTATTATGAAATTGAATAAGAATATTTATCCTATTATATTCTACACTATTTTCAATATTTAGTGGCTAGGGTCATTGGTAACAATTTGTAGTTGTACTATGTTGTATAAAATTGTGTATGCTTAGAATACCATTTTAGACAAAATTATATTATTTCTTGTCTTTAATAATTGTAATGTGATACTTAGGGTAAATAAAAATATGAAACTATGTTCACTCTAGGGATTTTTCCATTATGAATTTGTCATATTTTAATATTATTTCTAAGGTATAAGAGTGTAACTAAACTAGGGGATAATGGTTTATTTTCCTGAAGTTATATTCATAATTATAATGTTATACCCAATCTTTATAACTAATATATTTCACTAGGATTTTCACCTTTGAATCATATACCTGTAGACACATAAATTAACATTTAAGATAAAATAATTCACTTGTGACCACCCTTTTTACACAACTATCTCATGCCTTATTTCACATCCTTTTAACCACTTTCATTATTTTTATATGTGTATGACCCATTCCTATAAGTAAATAAATCATCCCATAATGTCCATATTCTTCATGAAAAATAACATAGAATTATCTATAGATTATTCCATAATATTATATTAGTTTTGTGTCCTCATAGGACATTAATGCCCTATCTAGATAAAACATGGTACCCATGAGTATCTATTTCCATTGATCTTGTCCTCATACAAATTAAAATATAATTTATCAAATAAAATTCATGTAATGGGTCATACCACAAACTTATAAAACCACAACTAAAGGAATTCCCTATTATTCACTATAAATACACATTTTAAGCCAGTTTATAAACAAGAGGCTTCCATATTTAAAATCACTATAATTATGATTACACATTGAGAGAAAATTTACTATATCTCCAAATTTTAAATACATACAACTATAGTAACCCTGAGATAAAGTATAAATACTCTTATAAGATCATAAGTCATGGTTGAAGAAGTTAATCACACCAGGATTACATGAACATTTGATATTTTTCACTAGTCTTTCACACACACCATCATACCATGGGATAAATACATGGACTTTTACCACTCTTTAAAGTATTGGTATGTAGGAAATATTGAACAAAAGGGGCTTTGAGGTCAAGCACAAATTCAACCACTAACCCCTTTATTACCTATGATTGCATTTATCTTTTTGGTATATGAGATAGGGTTTCAAGTGAGAGAGAATATACATAATGAATCAAAAACTCTCACATAATACATATAATAAACAATAAAAACTAAACTTGATAGATAAATAGATTAAATCTCTACCACCTACCAAATATTGACACTCCATATGGATAATATCACACTTATCTATTGTTCAGTTATAATGCTCTTATCCATATATCTTGAATCTCAATGTTTGATGTATATACTTAGTCAATGCATCTTCCACATCATTTTTAGTCCCTGATATGGTTATATATTCTAATTTATAAAAAAGTTTGTGTTTCCTTTGTACTTTACATATTTTACATATTTATAAATTTAGTAAGTTCTAAATAAATTTACGTCATTTATTACATATTTTCGTAATTATAATTTTCCACAATAGTTTATCTCATTTAGGTAATTAATTCAAATATTTTAAAAAGTTTGATAAAACATATTGGTGAAGACATTTTATTTATCAAATATTGATAAACCTAGTTTTCTCTCTAGGTTTCAGTATCAAATTTTTTCCTCCTATGGTTTCAAATTTAATTCTAGTTTCCTTCTAATGTTGGAATATTTTATAGCATTAACATCTCTCTTTCCTCTTATTCTAATTTTAATCTTTGAAAAAATTAAAATGGAAAAAAAAATAGTCTCTTCTTCCTCCTAACCTTCAAGATGGTGTTAACTAATTTCCCTATAATTAGGTCTATTCTATAACTTCTCTAAAGGGTAATATAGGTCATTATATAGTTCCAAAATAAGGTAACCAATATATCCTTCTTCAAACCCCTCCACCTTCCACATATCCTCTTGAGGGTGTATCTATGTATATTCAAAAATGATTACCTAGGGTTTGTGCTTGTGAATCTCTTAAGGGTAAAATCATCATTTTTATAAGTTTAATAGAATTTTTTCAAAATAAAAATTATTATTTTAGTTTAAATATCACATATACAAATATTTCAAACTATGATAGTGTTAATCATGTATTTACATCTTCATTTATTAATTTGGTGCCTAATAAGATTTCATATCAAGATGCTAATTTACAATATAATAAATATTAAATTATTAATTTAAAAATTATACCAAACACTACCAATATTTAAATTTATATTCTAATATAAATGCTTTAAAACATGATGATCAAATGGCCCTTATACATCTTGTAATTAAATCAAAATACTATTGTGCATATCATAGAATACATGGGAATAATACATATATAGTTTTGGGTTTGAATAATAAAATACAAAGTATTTGATAATGGTGATCCTATATGAAAAAATATGAAAAATACAAGTATCCAACATGAACCTAGTATACTAGTTCGTAAACATGTGTGATTTTAAGCAATATTAAGTACTTAACATGTCAAGTACAATGTGAAAGGTATAAACATGAATATATGAATGTGTAGTTATATAGATAAAACATGATAATGGAAGGTGATCATGGAATAATATAACCTGATGTATCATCATCAAATTGGAATATTCCTTGAACATACTAAGGACATGAGCAGAGAGAAGACCCAACATATGTATTTACATATATCATGTATCTAGATATTCCTATATCACACTCAAATTAATCATGAAACATATATCTATATCGGAAACCAACGATATAATATCTACTAAAATGAATGGAAAAACACATGTATAATAAATAGTATAACTAAGAACATGTTGATTTTTTTTTAATTTTTAAATTATTTGAATGTTTTGTATTTTTTGAACATTTTATTTTTTTGTATTTTTTGGAAAAGGCAAAGTCTATAAAATTATCCCATATAAGGTATACTCATATAGAAGTGATATAAATAATAGATATGATATATAAAATCAGTGGTACTACTAAGGAGAATGTATAGGTGTAATATTTGGCAATATAAGCTTTGCAATGCTCTATATATGTGTCATAAAAATCTATGGTAGTGAAGAGGTAATATAAGTAGTATGGGTTCATATAACCCATAATTTTGAGATCTATAATGTATTTTAATTATCAATAATAATAACATGTTTATTTTCTCTAGATAACTAAGTACGATGTGTATGATTAGATGAAGATTTTGTATAATCAATTGTGTATTTTTTATTCAATGGTCTCTCGAGTATGAACTGCCTAAGAAATAGGATTAATTTTCGAAAGCCCTTTCACAAAGGATTAACCTTAGTAGGTTATATAGTTATTTTTATTGGAATAAACTTATCTTGTTCAAGTGTATCTTCATATGGAATTCTATAAACTATGACTACTATGTTGGTATAAATGTATTTAATACACCCATGCACTATGGAAGATGCTTTATGAAGTTTATGTATCCAAGGTCATCCAAATAACATATTAAATAATCACATGTATGGTTAAATTATGAGGTAGTGATCACATGTGTTTGGACAACCTATAAAGGTAATTCAATGTCACCTAGAACATTTTATGAGGTCCCATTAAATTCTACGACCATTTTCGTTCAAGGGTGTAAATCATCATGTGTATATCCAAAATATGCAAGTAATGACATGGTTAAAAAATTTTGTATATCACTATTATCAATCCTAAAATTTTTAATAAGATAGAAATAAAGGTATGATTGGATAAATAATGAATTAAGATCTGATTCATCATCAATAATTTCACTATTATTGAAACTAATATATGATCACTGAACCAAAGGAGGTATATGCCATGTACAAGTGATAATAATCCCATGTAATAGGTTTCAATAATGTGGTGTATGATTATGTTCATTATATGCCATTTACACTCCCAAATTCTTTTGATCTTTTTATTCTAATGCATCACTAGACATATTTTGGTTTAGATGGTCACTAGGTTGTGACCTTGAATCTTTGGGATGATCATTAGATGTAGGTTATTGGTTATCACTAAGGTACTAGGTAGTATACTTTAAGGTATAAAATTGGTTAGTAAAATTCCTAGGGATATATTGATAGTCATGTTGGAGAGTTATCAATTATGTCATGGAGGTGTATAGGTGAATGGACGAAGTGCCTTGATAGTCTAAGTGACAATGAACAAGTGTGAGATGTTTTGGTCCTAGTATGATTAAAGTAGGCTTGGTTGATATTATATTTTAGAATGGTTAGTGAGGATTAGGGATGAATATGATTATTTGAGGATGTGAAATATGTCTCATAATAGTTCTTTTATGATTTGATTGCTTGTGTTCATGAATATAATTCATTTGGTAGTCCATAGTAACATATTAAATAATCCATGTATGGTATAAATTATAATTTAGTGATCACATGTGTCTAGAAAATGTATAAAGGTAATTCAATGCCACCTAGAACATTTTATGAGGCCCCATTAAATTATATGACCATTTTGGTTCAAGGGTGTAAATCATCATGTGTTTATCCAAAATATGCAAGTAATGACATGGTTAAAACGTTTTGTATAGCACTATTATCAATCATAATATTTTTAATAAGATATAAATAAAGGTATGATTTGATAAATAATGAATTAATATCTGATTCATCATCAAAAATTTCACTATTATTGAAACTAATATATGATCACTAAACCAAAGGAGGTATATGCCATGTACAAGTGATAATAATACCATGTAATAGGTTCCAATAATGTGGTGTATGAGTATGTTCATTATATCCCATTTACACTCCCAAATTCTTTTGATCTTTATATTATAATGCATCACTAGACATATTTTGGTTTAGATGGTCACTAGGTTGTGACCTTAAATCTTTGGGATGATCATCAGATGTAGGCTGTTGGTTATCAATAAGGTATTGGATATTATACTTTAAGGTATAAAATTGGTTAGTAAAATTCCTTGGGATATAATGATATTCATGTTTGAGAGTTATCAATTATGTCATGGTGATGTCATGGAGGTGTATAGGTGAATGGATAAAGTGCCTTGATAGTCTAAGCGACAATGAACAAGTGTGAAATGTTTTGGTCCTAGTATGATTGAAGTAGGCTTGGTTGATATTCTAGTTTAGAATGGTTAGGGATGATTAGGGATGAATATGATTATTTGAGGATGTGAAATATGTCTCATAATATCTCTTTTATGTTTTGACTACTTTTTTTCATGAATATAATTCATTTGGTAATCCATAGTTTTCATCTAGACCTTCTGGGTCTAGTGGTAGAGAAATATGAGTGAGTAGGTTGGTGATGTTAGAATTTTCACATGTGGATGAGTTAGGGGGAGTTGGTCATATGGTTGTCATAAAATTAGTCCTAATTTTGTATGGATAAATATTTAGTTCATGCAATAAATCACAACCAAAGTTATGTGGATAAAAATTTGGCTTCTTAGACAAAATTCACTAAGCTTCCATATTTAGCCAAATTTGTAAAGGAACTCAAATAGATCTAAGTAAGCATATTGATATAGTAATATTTTTCACATGTGGTAGTTTAATAAGGATTTGATAATATGGGTTTATATAGATTTGTTATTAGTTGTCATGAACTATGTTTTAGGTCATGCAGTGAAGCACAACAAAATATATGCAAGTGCAAAGTTAATCTCCCAGATAGTTTGTTTATATTTTCTAAGTTTAAATAAAGTCGATCAAGTAATTTGATGGTGTTATATTTCACATGAATGATGTTTTTAGTGGGAAATGGTAAAATGGGTTTGTTATATTTTGTATTTAGTTACTATATACTAATTTTAGGTCATGTAATGAAGTTCATCAAAATATATGTATGTGCAAAGTTGGCCTTCTAGGCATTTCTAGGCATAATTGGCTCTGTTGTAGAAAAACTAAGTAGGCATATTAATGGAATTATATATTTCACATATGAATGTTTAAATATAATATTGATATATGGTTGGATTACCCTATGAAATTTTTTCTCTTGGTTTAAATATTAGATCATTCATCCAAACATAACAAAAGTTATTGAGGTTTAAAGTTGGATTCTTAGACGGATTCTAATGGTTCCCATAGTCAATTTTACACAAGGTAAAGTTAAAGAAACCCTCAAATAGATATATGGAGTGAATTTTCTCCAAGATATCTAGATTTAGTGAGATGTTTAAATGTGATGTAAATCTAAGTTAAAGATTAGGATTCTTCTAAGATCTAACATTAAGCTGGTGTTCACACAAATAGAGATCAATGGTGCATATTGAGTTGGTGTGATTAAATTGATATATGTTTAACATTGTTAAAAAATAAGATGCTTGAAATAATATTTATGGTGCATGAGTAATAAAAAATGTGAGGAAATCATATGATTTCAAAGTTTCTAAGGTTTAACTATGACTGTGGATAGTTGAATATTCGAATTACAAAAGGAAAAACCACTGCTCAATATTTGTGCCATTATTTTTTATTAAAGATAAATTTGAAGATGAAGTAAAAAAGAAAATTTGAAGATAAATACATGGTAGATATAGATAATTTTATTATTATGTCTTAATTGATGTTAAAAAAAATATATTTATCTCCAAATTTGATTATGTGATTGATTGTGTTCTACAAGTGACTCAAGAAGGTTATTCGAGCTTGTTTTATTGTTGTTTGGATATCTTATGATGAATTAGATATTTTAAAGTGTTTTATATTCCTATTGGATGATATATGTGTTATTTTTAAGCTTTAAAAATTTATATACAATATGAACAAAGCTTAAGAGGTTGACAATGTGTTTGTCCATGTTGTCCTTATGAATAAGGCTAATGTTTGAGTTGATTGAGCTTGTACAGAAGAGTGAAATGATGAATATAAGAATTTGATAATGTAAAATGGGTCATGTGGAGTGGAAATATACATTCTAAAGTGGTATCATGATTTTTTTTATTCAGTGATAAATGGGTGAATAGGTCTCCATGAGACCTATAATGGCTACAAGGGCCTAATTGAAAGGTGTAGTTGATTAAAGGTAACCTATGGATGACCTTTAAGTATGGTATTGAGTTTTGTATCAATTTTATAGATGAATTAAGGGATAATGAATGCCTATTTTCTGACCAATATGGTGATGATTATGAATTCTCTATAAATAGTAAAACCAAATGTGATGGTTTCTAGACTTGTGAGAGGATTTGGGGAGTATAGATAGCATGTGTGCAAAGGAAAGAAGAGAGGGTGTGTTCTATGTGGATGGATTAATGAGAATTAAATTTTTATTACTATGTATATGACCTATGTATCATGTTTTTAATGTTAAAATAGTGCTCTTGTAGTTTGAGGATGAGAGAAGAGGTCTAATGTGATCCAAAAAGATGTTTTGGATGCTTTGAGTGTGTGAAAAGCATAGATGTTATTTGTGTGAGGTTGGTGGATTATTTGAGAGACATATCAAAGTATGGTATATGTTTATTACCATTTTTTCATGTTATTTATGTGGTGAAATATTTATTTCTAAGGATTGAGGAGTGATCTAAAAGGTGGATTTAGATGCATTGAGTGTGGAAAGTTGAAGAGAGTTGATATACTTCATATCTCCATTATATTGGTAGGAAATTAGTGTTTAGGAGATGTTATGTTATTATATGTTATTATGGTTTCTCAAAATCTATGGGGTTATAGCCTCCTTTCAAGGTGAAACTTTCTAGACATCTAGTTGTTGTGGTAGCTCAACTAGATAGGTGTAGTAGCTCCTTATGAGATTGTACTCTCATGAAAATAAGGGATGGTATGTCCTTTATTATCTGCAGCTAGTCTAAATTGGTTATTTTTATTATAGTATATTAGTCTAATTGTAGGTTCCAATGGGTTTTCTCCCTCAATAGGGCTTCCCACATATGCCATGTGTTGTGTTCTTGATCTTGCATCGTTTCCCTTAGTCATTATTATGAATGATGTGCATGCTTCATGAATGCTTTTGATAATTGATTAAGAGTTTTAAAGGAATAAAATTGAAGTTATATTATCTAATATCATTGATTCACCTCCCATTTTAGTGATTATACATCTAATAATTTATATTAGATCTAGTCTTTTGGAGGAAGCATAACAACTTGAAGCAGATCATAAGTGGTACAAAGATGGATAAATAGTTGAGGAAATAAAATATTGAGTTGAGATCAATGGTCAAAAGTTTTGAATAAATTATTAGTCATATTTAAGATAAATCATGTATAATGAAGGATGACATGGTTACCGAAGTGAAAAGGGATAAGGAGATTATCTTAGTTCTAAAAAATAAAATAGAGGTTGCATGTTCAAGCATGAGAGCTAAAGAAGTTAAATATGTTTAATTTAAGAATAATATTGTTTCCCTAAAATATGAGTATGAAAAGGTCATAATCAAGATACACAATTTGAATAAGGTAGAAATTAAACCTGAGAAGGCTGAGTATGTCAAGCATAATAAAAGCTTTGAAAGCAATGTAAGAAGGTTTATTAGACAACCAGATGCTTTAAGGTATGCAAGTTTATTCCATGGTCATTTTTATATATGTAATAAGTATGGTCATAAATATAAGGACTATATAAGGAATTCAGCCAATTATGGAAATTCATGAAGCTATGATGGAAGGATTTTTTGGCCAAATATTGATCATAGTTCAAATCTATCAAAATGTACAAATGTTGTTATTTGTTTCAATTGTCATAAGAGTGTCCATATGTAAATTTTATACCCAAGTGGAGTCAATATGTCTTAAATTTATCTCAAAGGATGTAAAGCTTCCATTTTACATAATAAAATTCATTCTTGGTTATTGAGACCAAAGATTATCATTGCTAATAAGACTAGTCAAAAGGTTGATAAGAAATTAGCTCTAGATGAAAGTGTTGTAGATCAGTTTAAGATCAAAATTCAAGAAATTAAAATGACTATAGAGAAGAAGAAGGTTGGTTACCAAATGGATGATAAATCTTATAAGTGTGATCAGACTGAGTCCAAAAATGGTTTATTATCCATGACAAACATGAAGGAAAGATAAAAATTTCTATTGATTGCATTTGTTAACTAGTCTAAAGAAAAGAATGAAGATACTAATCTTGAAAAGAAGATCAAGGTACTAGTTAAGGCTAGTTCAAAGGTGTGTAGGGAATCAAGTGACCATGCCATTATTTTTGAGAAATTTTCATGTAGAGAAAATTAGTTATCTATGCCTAATGATTAGGTTCTAATTTACAAGGTGGATTCTTTAGACGAAAAGTTATGTCATGAATATATGTTATCTCCATGTATTATCAATCCATCCTATAATAAAAGGAGAATGTTTTGGTGGTTGAGAATGTTGATTTTTTTAAGCCTAAGAAGAAGAATAAGAACTACAAGTATCAAATGACCAAGGAGGAGAAAGAATATGAGGATTTGTGGGTAACTCCTAGTTTCACACTACTTTAGGACATTTTAAAGTAGGGTGTCTTTGTCTATACTTATTAAAAGACTCTTTTCATTGGAAAAGTAAGTGTTGTTGTGTATGTAATGTATCCAAGGTTAGAATGGGTGTTTTTAGTTGGCTTAATGAGATTGATGCAATGTCAATAAGATTTTGATGCTCAAAAAGTTCTATGCACTTATGTGTTAAACTTGCACACAAAAATATACCAAATTGGGAGCTATCGAGGTTGAGCAATATATCTTCAACAAGTGGAACATCATTTCCCCTCCCAATAGATCTTATTTGTCTAGGAGCCTCATGAAATGGGAGTGACTCCCATTAGGGTGGATGAATTTAAATTTTGATGGAGTGTCCAGAGAGAATCTTGGTGAAGCAAGGGGTGGTGGTGTCATCAGGGATGATTCAGGATTGTTATCAATACCTATGAGGCCTTGATGGGAATTCAATACAAATACATTACCAATGTTAAATATACCATTTAGGACATCTAATTGGAAATATAGATCAACATTTATAAATTATCAATCTAAGGGGATTATCTCAACATCCTCAATACCTTCTTGAGAAAGGTAAAAACTTCACACACCATTATCCAAATCATTACCAATTCTAAATATCTATTTTACTCAACTAAATACTTGATATCTCACATCAACTAGGAGGGAAACATGGTTGTTCATGCACTTGAATTTGTTTGAATACTCATCCCTATTTTTTCCACATAGATCAAACCCCTCAATATTTCCTCCCATATCTAATAATCTATCCCTTAATCACTAATTATTTTCACTTTCAATTTTCTCAATCTAGTGGTTGAGAAATACGTGCAAAGGATAATCATGCCTAATCAATGCTCAAGTCACACTATGTGTCATAATTGTGATACTAAATTCAAATATAATAGTGAAATACATCATTTAAAAATTATTCCCAATAATGGCTATTTGATAAAACAAAAAAAAAATTCAAACTACTATTTGGCTCTCTATAACTCTCATCACTCAAGTAGATGGAAGAAAAAATTCGTGGTTGGAGATAAGGACTATTTTTAACCCATTTCATAGGAAAAATTTCAATCCAACTCCAAATTCTAGATAAATCTGAAAAAAGGGTGGAATTACAAAAGTTATGCTTTGAATAAAAAGTCATATGTGATGTTTATTGGGGATTTTACAGTGGGATGGACAAAGTGTCAAGTTATTTTGGGTGAATCAAGGTGGATGCCATGGAATAACTCATTGGGGATGTCATGATAATGTTATGTGAAGATAATAAGGCCATCAAAGATAAATGGTAGAAGTAGTATCTCGTGAAATAATTCTTCAATATGAATGTCGTGTTTCAAACTAACAAGAAGGGATTTCCCAATATTGATCTTCTAAGGATATGGGTAGATATTTTCTTATAGGTAATTTTCTATCTAACCTTGGAAGGAAAGTTTACACATATTATTTTACATCATTTCTTCTTGTTAAACCATTTCAAAGGGATTTATATTAGTTTATCATATTACATTCTCATGTCATTATAATTATTTGTCTATCCTTACAATAAAATCCTCTTTTGATATAATCCACCAAGGACTAATTTTCATACTCACCAAGAGAGGGACCCTTGTGAAGAACCAAAATATCATGATTGAGGATATAAGTAAGGAGAAGATATCTGGGGATTTTAAGGATAAATTAGATAAGGATAGAGAGGATGAGTCTTCTCCTTTCCCCCACCTAGTTCACCTTTGAATGGTCAGGAAGAAGAATAAAAGGAAATCTCACGAATCTTCTCCCCTAGAGAAGAGTGTGGGAAAAAAGTTAAATAGAAATCTTGCATTCTCCTGAGTATTGGAAAAAGTAATTTTGAATATATGAAATGAAATTTTCTAAACTCTAGAAGAGGGATGAATATTTGGGACATTTTTTGGATGGTTTTATGTAGAAACTATAATATTTTCATGATAATCTACAAAAAATGGGCAGACAACAAGTACCACTAATGAAACAATGGAACAATCTTAAGTAGGAAGTGGATAGAATGAGGGAAGGTATGGATAACGTAAATATGGTAAAAGGAAGTAGATGGAGGCTAAAGGAAAACCCAAGTAGAAAAGGTAAGGATATCTTCACCATCATCCTGATTAGCTCCAAATATAAAAAATAAAAAGTAACGACTGAGAAGGATAAAGGTTTAGATGAGCACATGTGAAACTTGGTAGAAGGCCATGACACTAAAACTAGAGGTATGATCAACAACAATGTCAATAATAAGACTAGAAGAAATAGGAAAGAGACTCACTCTAAATAAATTTAATAGGTTTCTTTATTTCTTCATCTTATTTTTTGTATCTTATTTTTTCTATATTTTTTCCAACACTTAGCATTTGTTTGGTCATGATAGCCTAGTTTTTCCTTGTTTCATGTTTCAGTTTCTATACTTGTTAAACTAAGGTTTTAAAGTCCCTATAAAACTTGATA